>JAJJWX010000034.1:0-600000 GCA_023529315.1 Papaver bracteatum
CCAAATTGATCATAGGCATGTCAAATTGAATCTTGGGCATGGGCATGAAAGCACAAGCCTACGGTCTTGGGAACTTCAAAATTGTTCATAGGCATGTCAAATTTAAACTTGGGCATGTCCAATTGAATCTTGGGCATAGGCATGAAAGCAAAAGCCTATGGTCTTTGGCATCTCAAAAATGATCCTAGATATGTCAAGTTTAAAATTGAGCATGTAAAATTGAATCTTGGGCATGGGCATGAAAGCACAATCCTACGGTGTTGGGAATCTCAAAATTGATTCTAGACATGTCAAATTGAATCTTGGGCATGGGCATGGAAACAAAAGCATAGTCTTGGGCATCTCAAAAATGATGCTAGACATGTCAAACTTAAACTTAGGCATGTCAAATTATATCTTTGGAATGGGCATGAAATCACAAGCCTACGGTCTTGGGAATCTCAAAATTGATCCTAGACATGTCAAATTAAAACTTGGGCATGTCAAATTAAATCTTGGGCATGGGCATGGAAACAAAATCCTACGGTCTTGGGCATCTAAAAAATGATCCTAGGCATGTCAAATTTAAACTTAGGCATGTCAAATTGAATCTTGGGCATGGGAATGAAACCACAAGCCTATGGTCTTGGGAATCACAAAATTGATCTTAGACATGTCAAATTGAATCTTGGGCATGGGTATGGAAGAAAAATCCTATGGTCTTGGGCATCTCGAAAATGATCTTTGACATGTCAAATTCAAACTTGGGCATGTAAAATTGAGTCTTGGGCATGGGCATGAAAGCACAAGCCTACGGTCTTGGGCACTTCAAAATTGATCATTGGCATGTCAAATTTAAACTTGGCCATGTCAAATTGAATCTTGGGCATGGGCATAAAAGCACAAGCCTACGTTCTTGGGCACTTCAAATTGATCATAGGCATGTCAAATTTAAACTTGGGCATGTCCAATTGAATCTTGGGCATGCACATGGAAACAAAGGCCTATGGTCTTGGGATTTAAAAAATGATCCTGAACATGTCAAATTTAAACTTGGGCATGTCAAATTGAATCTTGAGCATGGGTATGAATTCACAAGCCTACGGTCTTGGGAACTTCAAAAATTATCATAGGCATGTCAAATTTAAACTTGGGAATGTCAAATTGAATCTTGGGAATGGGCATGAAAGCAAAAGCCTATGGTCTTGGGAATCTCAAAAATGATCCTAGATATGTCAAGTTTAAACTTGGGAAAGTAAGATTGAATCTTGGGCATGGGCATGAAAGCACAAGCCTACGGTCTTGGGAATCTCTAAAATGATCCTCGACATGTCAAATTTAAAGTTGGGCATGTCAAATTGAATCTTGGGGATGGGTGTGGAAGCAAAAGCCTATGGTCTTGGGATTCTCAAAAATGATCCTAGACATGTCAAATTTAAACTTGGGCATGTCAAATAGAATCTTGGGCATGGCATGAAAGCACAATCCTACGGTCTTGGGCACTTCAAAATTGTGCATAGGCATGTCAAATTTAAACTTGGGCATGTCAAATTGAATCTTGGGCATGAGCATGAAAGCACAAGCCTACGGTCTTGAGAATCACAAAATTCATCCTAGACATGTCAAATTTAAACTTGGGCATATAAAATTGAATCTTGGGCATGGGCATGGATGCAAAAGCCTACGGTCTTGGGAATCTCAAAATTGATCCTAGACATGTCAAATTTAAACTTGGGCATGTCAAATTGAATCTCGGGCATGCACATGGAAGCAAAATCCTATGGTCTTGGGCATCTCAAAAATGATCCTGAACATATCAAATTTAAATTTGGGCATGTCAAATTGAATCTTGGGAATGGGCATGAAATCACAAGCCTACGGTCTTGGAAACTTCAAAATTTATCATAGGCATGTCAAATTAAACTTTGGAATGTCAAATTGAATCTTGGGCATGGGCACGAAAGCAAAAGCCTATGGTCCTGGGAATCTCAAAAATGATCATGTATATGTCAAGTTTAAACTTGGGAACGTAAAATTGAATCTTGATCATGGGCATGAAAGCACAAGCCTACAGTCTTGGGAATCTGAAAAATGATCCTAGACATGTCAAATTTAATGTTGGGCATGGAAGCAAAAGCCTATGGTCTTGGGAATCTCAAAATGATCCTAGACATGTCAAATTTAAACTTGGGCATGTCAAATTGAATCTTGGGCATGGGCATGAAATCAAAAGCCTACGGTCTTGGGCACTTCAAAATTGAGCATAGGCATGTCAAATTTAAACTTGGGCATGTCAAATTGAATCTTGGGCATGGGCATGAAATCACGAGCCTACGGTCTTGGGAACTTCAAAATTTATCATAGGCATGTCAAATATAAACTTGGGAATGTCAAATTGAATCTTGGTCATGGGAACGAAAGCAAAAGCCTATGGTTTTGGGAATCTCAAAAATTATCCTAGTTATGTCAAGTTTAAACTTGGTGACGTAAAATTGAATCTTGGGCATGGGCATGAAAGCACAAGCCTACGGTCTTGGGAATCTCTATAATGATCCTAGACATGTCAAATTTAAAGTTGGGCATGTCAAATTGAATCTTGGGGATGGGCATGGAAGCAAAAGCCTATGGTCTTGGGAATCTCAAAAATGATCCTAGACATGTCAAATTTAAACTTGGGCATGCCAAATTGAATATTGGGCATGGGCATGAAAGCACAAGCCTAAAGTCTTGGGAACTTCAAAATTGAGCATAGGCATGCCAAATTTAAACTTGGGCATGTCAAATTGAACTTGGGCATGGGCATGAAAGCACAAGCCTACGGTCTTGGGCACTTTAAAATTGATCATAGGCATGTAAAATTGAATATTGGGCATGGGCATGAAAGGAAAAGCCTATGGTCTTGGGAATATCAAAAATGATCATGTATATGTCAAGTTTAAACTTGGGAACGTAAAATTGAATATTGGGAATGGGCATGAAAGCACAAGCCTACGGTCTTGGGAATCTCAAAAATGATCCTTGACATGTAAAATTTAAAGTTGGGCATGGAAGAAAAAGCCTATGGTCTTGGGAATCTCAAAAATGATCCTAGACATGTCAAATTTAAACTTGGGCATGTCAAATTGAATCTTGGGCATGGGCATGAAAGCACAATCCTACGGTCTTGGGCACTTTAAAATTGAGCATAGGCATGTCAAATTTAAACTTGGGCATGTCAAATTGAACTTGGGCATGGGCATGGAAACACAAGCCTACGGTCTTGGGCACTTCTAAACTGATCATAAACATGTCAAATTTAAACTTGGGCATGTAAAATTTAATCTTGAGTATGAGCATGAAAGCTCAAGCCTATGGTCTTGGGAATCTCAAAATTGATCCTAGACATGTCAAACTTAAACTTGGGCATGTCAAATTGAATCTTGTGCATGGTCAGGAAAGCACAAGCCTATGGTCTTGGAAATCTCAAAATTGATCCTAGACATGTTAAATTTAAACTTGGGCATGTAAAATTGAATGTTGGGAATGGGCTTAGAAGCGAAAGCCTACGGTCTTGGGAATCTCAAAATTGATCCTAGACATGTCAAATTTAAACTTGGGCATGTGAAAGTGAGTCTTGGGCATGGGCATGGAAGCAAAATCCTATGGTCTTGGGCATCTCGAAAATGATCTTTGACATGTCAAATTCAAACTTGGGCATGTAAAATTGAATCTTGGGAATGGGCATGAAAGCACAAGCCTACGGTCTTGGGAACTTCAAAATTGATCATAGGCATGTCAAATTTAAACTTGGGCATGTTAAATTGAATCTTGGGCTTGGGCATGAAAGTAGAAGCCTACGGTCTTGGGCACTTCAAAATTGATCATAGGCATGTCAAATTTAAACTTGGGCATGTCCAATTGAATCTTTGGCATATGCATGAAAGCAAAAGCCTATGGTGTTTGGCATCTCAAAAATGATCCTAAATATGTCAAGTTTAAACTTGAGCACGTAAAATTGAATCTTGGACATGGGCATGAAAGCACAAGCCCACGGTCTTGGGAATCTCAAAATTGATCCTAGACATGTCAAATTTAAATTTGGGCATGCCAAATTGAATCTTGGGAATGGGCATGGGCAAGGAAGCAAAAGCCTATGGTCTTGGGCATCTCAAAAATGATCTTTGACATGTCAAATTCAAACTTGGGCATGTAAAATTGAATCTTGGGCATGGGAATGAAAGCACAAGCCTGCGGTCTTGGTCACTTCAAAATTGATCATAGGCATGTCAAATTTAAACTTGGGCATGTCCAATTGAATCTTTGGCATATGCATGAAAGCAAAAGCCTATGGTCTTTGGCATCTCAAAAATGATCCTAGATATGTCAAGTTTAAACTTGAGCACGTAAAATTGAATCTTGGACATGGGCATGAAAGCAGAAGCCCACGGTCTTGGGAATCTCAAAATTGATCCTAGACATGTCAAATTTAAATTTGGGCATGCCAAATTGAATCTTGGGCATGGGCATGGGCAAGGAAGCAAAAGCCTATGGTCTTGGGCATCTCAAAAATGATCTTTGACATGTCAAATTCAAACTTGGGCATGTAAAATTGAATCTTGGGCATGGGAATGAAAGCACAAGCCTTCGGTCTTGGTCACTTCAAAATTGATCATAGGCATGTCAAATTTAAACTTGGGCATGTTAAATTGAATCTTGGGCTTGGGCATGAAATTAGAAGCCTACGGTCTTGGGCACTTCAAAATTGATCATAGGCATGTCAAATTTAAACTTGGGCATGTCCAATTGAATCTTTGGCATATGCATGAAAGCAAAAGCCTATGGTCTTTGGCATCTCAAAAATGATCCTAGATATGTCAAGTTTAAACTTGAGCACGTAAAATTGAATCTTGGACATGGGCATGAAAGCACAAGCCCACGGTCTTGGGAATCTCAAAATTGATCCTAGACATGTCAAATTTAAATTTGGGCATGCCAAATTGAATCTTGGGCATGGGCATGGGCAAGGAAGCAAAAGCCTATGGTCTTGGGCATCTCAAAATGATCTTTGACATGTCAAATTCAAACTTGGGCATGTAAAATTGAATCTTGGGCATGGGAATGAAAGCACAAGCCTGCGGTCTTGGTCACTTCAAAATTGATCATAGGCATGTCAAATTTAAACTTGGGCATATCAAATTGAATCTTTGGCATGGGAATGAAAGCACAATCCTACGGTCTTGGGCACTTCAAAATTGATCATAGGCATGTCAAATTTAAACTTGGGAATGTCCAACTGAATCTTGGGCATAGGCATGAAAGCAAAAGCCTATGGTCTTTGGCATCTCAAAAATGATCTTAGATATGTCAAGTTTAAACTTGAGCACGTAAAATTGAATCTTGGGCATGGGCATGAAAGCACAAGCCTACGGTCTTGGGAATCTCAAAATTTATTCTAGACATGTCAAATTGAATCTTGGGCATGGGCATGGAAGCAAAAGCATTGTCTTGGGCATCTCAAAAATGATGCTAGACATGCCAAATTTAAACTTAGGCATGTCAAATTGAATCTTAGGTATGGCCATGAAATCACAAGCCTACGGTCTTGGGAATCTCAAATTTGATCCTAAACATGTCAAATTTAAACTTGGGCATGTCAAATTGAATCCTGGGCATGTGCATGGAAACAAAATCCTACGGTCTTGGGAATCTCAAAATTGATCCTAGACATGTCAAATTTAAATTTGGGCATTTCAAATTTAAAATTGGGCATGGGAATGGAAGCAAAAGCATAGTCTTGGGCATCTCGAAAATGATCTTTGACATGTCAAATTCAAACTTGGGCATGTAAAATTGAATCTTGGGCATGGGCATGAAAGCAAAAGGATACGGTCTTGAGCACTTCAAAATTGATCATAGGTATGTCAAAATTAAACTTGGGCATGTCAAATTGAATCTTGGGCATGGGCATGAAAGCAGAAGCCTACGGTCTTGGGGACTTCAAAATTGATCATAGGCATGTCAACTTTAAACTTGGGCATGTCCAATTGAATCTTGGGCATATGCATGAAATCAAAAGCCTATGGTCTTTGGCATCTCAAAAATGATCCTAGATATGTCAAGTTTAAACTTTAGCACGTAAAATTGAATCTTGGGCATGGGCATGAAAGCACAAGCCTACGGTCTTGGGAATCTCAAAATTGATCCTAGACATGTCAAATTTAAATTTGGGCATGTCAAATTGAATCTTGGGCATGGGCATGGAAGCAAAAGCATAGTCTTGGGAATCTCAAAAATGATCCAAGACATGTCAAACTTAAGCTTGGGCATGTCAAATTGAATCTTGGGCATGGGCATGGAAACAAAATCCTACGGTCTTGGGCATCTCAAAAATGATCCTAGGCATGTCAAATTTAAACTTGGGCATATAAAGTTGAATCATTGGAATTGGCATGGAAGCAAAAACCTACGGTCTTGGAAATCTCAAAATTGATCCTAGACATGTCAAATTTAAACTTGGGCATGTCAAATTGAATCTCGGGCATGCACATGGAAGCAAAAGCCTATGGTATTGGGCATCTCAAAACTGATCCTGAACATGTCAAATTTAAACTTGGGCATGTAAAATTGAATCTTGGGCATGGGAATGAAATCACAAGCCTACGATCTTGGGAACTTCAAAATTTATCATAGGCATGTCAAATTTAAACTTAGGAATGTCAAATTGAATCTTGGGAATGGGCATGGAAGCAAAAGCCTACGGTCTTGGGAATCTCAAAATTGATCCTAGACATGTCAAATTTAAACTTGGGCATATCAAATTGAATCTTGGGCATGGGCATGAAAGCACAAGCCTATGGTCTTGGGCACTTCAAAATTGAGCATAGGCATGTCAAATTTAAACATGGGCTTGTCAAATTAAACTTGGGCATGGGTATGAAAACACAAGCCGACGGTTTTGGGAACTTCAAAATTGATCATAGGAATGTCTAATTTAAACTTGGGCATGTCAAATTGAATCTTGTGCATGGGCATGAAAGCAAAAGCCTATGGTCTTGGGCATCTCAAAAAATGATCCTAGACATGTCAAGTTTAAACTTGGGCACGTAAAATTGAATCTTGGGCATGTGCATGAAAGCCCAAGCCTACGGTTTTGGGAATCTCAAAATTGATCCTAGACATGTCAAATTGAATCTTGGGCATGGGCATGGAAACAAAATCATAGTCTTGGGCATCTCAAAAATGATCCAAGACATGTCAAACTTAAACTTGGGCATGTCAAATTGAATCTTGGGCATGGGCATGGAAACAAAATCCTACGGTCTTGGGCATCTCAAAAATGATCCTAGGCATGTCAAATTTAAACTTAGGCATGTCAAATTGAATCTTGGGAATGGGCATGAAAGAACAAGCCTACGGTCTTGGGAATCTCAAAATTGATCCTAGACATGTCAAATTTAAACTTGGGCATGTCAAATTGAATCTTGGGCATGGGCATGGAAGCAAAAGCCTATGGTCTTGGGCATCTCAAAAATGATCTTTGACATGTCAAATTCAAACTTGGGCATGTAAAATTGAATCATGGGCATGGGCATGAAAGCACACGCCTACGGTCTTGGGCACTTCAAAATTGATCATAGGCATGTCAAATTTGAACTTGGGCATGTCAAATTGAATCTTGGGCATGGGCATGAAAGTACAAGCCTACGGTCTTGGGCACTTCAAAATTGTTCATAGGCATGTCAAATTTAAACTTGGGAATGTCAAATTGAATCTTGGGCATGGGCATGGAAGCAAAATCATAGTCTTGGGCATCTCAAAAATGATCCAAGACATGTCAAACTTAAACTTGGGCATGTCAAATTGAATCTTGGGCATGGGAATGGAAACAAAATCTTACGGTCTTGGGCATCTCAAAAATGATCCTAGGCATGTCAAATTTAAACTTAGGCATGTCAAATTGAATCTTGGGAATGGGAATGAAAGAACAAGCCTACGGTCTTGGGAATCTCAAAATTGATCCTAGACATGTCAAATTTAAACTTGGGCATGTCAAATTGAATCTTGGGCATGGGCATGGAAGCAAAAGCCTATGGTCTTGGGCATCTCAAAAATGATCTTTGACATGTCAAATTCAAACTTGGGCATGTAAAATTGAATCATGGGCATGGGCATGAAAGCACACGCCTACGGTCTTGGGCACTTCAAAATTGATCATAGGCATGTCAAATTTGAACTTGGGCATGTCAAATTGAATCTTGGGCATGGGCATGAAAGTACAAGCCTACGGTCTTGGGCACTTCAAAATTGTTCATAGGCATGTCAAATTTAAACTTGGGCATGTCCAATTGAATCTTGGGCATAGGCATGAAAGCAAAAGCCTATGGTCTTTGGCATCTCAAAAATGATCCTAGATATGTCAAGTTTAAAATTGAGCATGTAATATTGAATCTTGGGCATGGGCATGAAAGAACAATTCTACGGTGTTGGGAATCTCAAAATTGATTCTAGACATGTCAAATTGAATCTTTGGCATGGGCATGGAAACAAAATCATAGTCTTGGGTATCTCCAAAATGATGCTAGACATGTCAAACTTAAACTTAGGCATGTCAAATTATATCTTGGGAATGGGCATGAAATCACAATCCTACGGTCTTGGGAACTTCAAAATTTATCATAGGCATGTCAAATTAAACTTTGGAATGTCAAATTGAATCTTGGGCATGGGCACGAAAGCAAAAGCCTATGGTCCTGGGAATCTCAAAAATGATCATGTATATGTCAAGTTTAAACTTGGGAACGTAAAATTGAATCTTGATCATGGGCATGAAAGCACAAGCCTACAGTCTTGGGAATCTGAAAAATGATCCTAGACATGTCAAATTTAATGTTGGGCATGGAAGCAAAAGCCTATGGTCTTGGGAATCTCAAAAATGATCCTAGACATGTCAAATTTAAACTTGGGCATGTCAAATTGAATCTTGGGCATGGGCATGAAATCAAAGGCCTACGGTCTTGGGCACTTCAAAATTGAGCATAGGCATGTCAAATTTAAACTTGGGCATGTCAAATTGAATCTTGGGCATGGGCATGAAATCACGAGCCTACGGTCTTGGGAACTTCAAAATTTATCATAGGCATGTCAAATATAAACTTGGGAATGTCAAATTGAATCTTGGGCATGGGAACGAAAGCAAAAGCCTATGGTTTTGGGAATCTCAAAAATTATCCTAGTTATGTCAAGTTTAAACTTGGTGACGTAAAATTGAATCTTGGGCATGGGCATGAAAGCAAAAGCCTACGGTCTTTGGAATCTCTATAATGATCCTAGACATGTCAAATTTAAAGTTGGGCATGTCAAATTGAATCTTGGGGATGGGCATGGAAGCAAAATCCTATGGACTTGGGAATCTCAAAAATGATCCTAGACATGTCAAATTTAAACTTGGGCATGCCAAATTGAATCTTGGGCATGGGCATGAAAGCACAAGCCTAAAGTCTTGGGAACTTCAAAATTGAGCATAGGCATGCCAAATTTAAACTTGGGCATGTCAAATTTAACTTGGGCATGGGCATGAAAGCACAAGCCTACGGTCTTGGGCACTTTAAAATTGATCATAGGCATGTAAAATTGAATATTGGGCATGGGCATGAAAGGAAAAGCCTATGGTCTTGGGAATATCAAAAATGATCATGTATATGTCAAGTTTAAACTTGGGAACGTAAAATTGAATCTTGGGAATGGGCATGAAAGCACAAGCCTACGGTCTTGGGAATCTCAAAAATGATCCTTGACATGTAAAATTTAAAGTTGGGCATGGAAGAAAAAGCCTATGGTCTTGGGAATCTCAAAAATGATCCTAGACATGTCAAATTTAAACTTGGGCATGTCAAATTGAATCTTGGGCATGGGCATGAAAGCACAATCCTACGGTCTTGGGCACTTCAAAATTGAGCATAGGCATGTCAAATTTAAACTTGGGCATGTCAAATTGAACTTGGGCATGGGCATGGAAACACAAGCCTACGGTCTTGGGCACTTCTAAACTGATCATAAACATGTCAAATTTAAACTTGGGCATGTAAAATTTAATCTTGAGTATGAGCATGAAAGCTCAAGCCTATGGTCTTGGGAATCTCAAAATTGATCCTAGACATGTCAAACTTAAACTTGGGCATGTCAAATTGAATCTTGTGCATGGTCAGGAAAGCACAAGCCTATGGTCTTGGAAATCTCAAAATTGATCCTAGACATGTTGAATTTAAACTTGGGCATGTAAAATTGAATTTTGGGAATGGGCTTAGAAGCGAAAGCCTACGGTCTTGGGAATCTCAAAATTGATCCTAGACATGTCAAATTTAAACTTGGGCATGTCATATTCTATCTTGGGCATGGGCATGGAAGCAAAATCATATGGTCTTGGGCATCTCAAAATTTATCCTGGACATGTCAAATTCAAACTTGGGCATGTAAAATTGAATCTTGGGAATGGGCATGAAAGCACAAGCCTACGGTCTTGGGCACTTCAAAATTGATCATAGGCATGTCAAATTTAAACTTGGGCATGTTAAATTGAATCTTGGGCTTGGGCATGAAAGCACAAGCCTACGGTCTTGGGCACTTCAAAATTGATCATAGGCATGTCAAATTTAAACTTGGGCATGTCAAATTGAATCTTTGGCATATGCATGAAAGCAAAAGCCTATGGTCTTTGGCATCTCAAAAATGATCCTAGATATGTCAAGTTTAAACTTGAGCACGTAAAATTGAATCTTGGACATGGGCATGAAAGCACAATCCCACGGTCTTGGGAATCTCAAAATTGATCCTAGACATGTCAAATTTAAATTTGGGCATGCCAAATTGAATCTTGGGCATGGGCATGGGCAAGGAAGCAAAAGCCTATGGTCTTGGGCATCTCAAAAATGATCTTTGACATGTCAAATTCAAACTTGGGCATGTAAAATTGAATCTTGGGCATGGGAATGAAAGCACAAGCCTGCGGTGTTGGTCACTTCAAAATTGATCATAGGCATGTCAAATTTAAACTTGGGCATATCAAATTGAATCTTTGGCATGGGAATGAAAGCACAATCCTACGGTCTTGGGCACTTCAAAATTGATCATAGGCATGTCAAATTTAAACTTGGGAATTCCAACTGAATCTTGGGCATAGGCATGAAAGCAAAAGCCTATGGTCTTTGGCATCTCAAAAATGATCTTAGATATGTCAAGTTTAAACTTGAGCACGTAAAATTGAATCTTGGGCATGGGCATGAAAGCACAAGCCTACGGTCTTGGGAATCTCAAAATTTATTCTAGACATGTCAAATTGAATCTTGGGCATGGGCATGGAAGCAAAAGCATTGTCTTGGGCATCTCAAAAATGATGCTAGACATGCCAAATTTAAACTTAGGCATGTCAAATTGAATCTTAGGCATGGCCATGAAATCACAAGCCTACGGTCTTGGGAATCTCAAATTTGATCCTAAACATGTCAAATTTAAACTTGGGCATGTCAAATTGAATCCTGGGCATGTGCATGGAAACAAAATCCTACGGTCTTGGGAATCTCAAAATTGATCCTAGACATGTCAAATTTAAATTTGGGCATTTCAAATTTAAAATTGGGCATGGGAATGGAAGCAAAAGCATAGTCTTGGGAATCTCGAAAATGATCTTTGACATGTCAAATTCAAACTTGGGCATGTAAAATTGAATCTTGGGCATGGGCATGAAAGCAAAAGGCTACGGTCTTGAGCACTTCAAAATTGATCATAGGTATGTCAAAATTAAACTTGGGCATGTCAAATTGAATCTTGGGCATGGGCATGAAAGCAGAAGCCTACGGTCTTGGGGACTTCAAAATTGATCATAGGCATGTCAAATTTAAACTTGGGCATGTCCAATTGAATCTTGGGCATATGCATGAAAGCAAAAGCCTATGGTCTTTGGCATCTCAAAAATGATCCTAGATATGTCAAGTTTAAACTTGGGCACGTAAAATTGAATCTTGGGCATGGGCATGAAAGCACAAGCCTACGGTCTTGGGAATCTCAAAATTGATCCTAGACATGTCAAATTTAAATTTGGGCATGTCAAATTGAATCTTGGGCATGGGCATGGAAGCAAAAGCATAGTCTTGGGAATCTCAAAAATGATCCAAGACATGTCAAACTTAAGCTTGGGCATGTCAAATTGAATCTTGGGCATGGGCATGGAAACAAAATCCTACGGTCTTGGGCATCTCAAAAATGATCCTAGGCATGTCAAATTTAAACTTGGGCATATAAAGTTGAATCATTGGAATTGGCATGGAAGCAAAAGCCTACGGTCTTGGAAATCTCAAAATTGATCCTAGACATGTCAAATTTAAACTTGGGCATGTCAAATTGAATCTCGGGCATGCACATGGAAGCAAAAGCCTATGGTATTGGGCATTTCAAAACTGATCCTGAACATGTCAAATTTAAACTTGGGCATGTAAAATTGAATCTTGGGCATGGGAATGAAATCACAAGCCTACGATCTTGGGAACTTCAAAATTTATCATAGGCATGTCAAATTTAAACTTAGGAATGTCAAATTGAATCTTGGGAATGGGCATGGAAGCAAAAGCCTACGGTCTTGGGAATCTCAAAATTGATCCTAGACATGTCAAATTTAAACTTGGGCATATCAAATTGAATCTTGGGCATGGGCATGAAAGCACAAGCCTATGGTCTTGGGCACTTCAAAATTGAGCATAGGCATGTCAAATTTAAACATGGGCTTGTCAAATTAAACTTGGGCATGGGTATGAAAACACAAGCCGACGGTTTTGGGAACTTCAAAATTGATCATAGGAATGTCTAATTTAAACTTGGGCATGTCAAATTGAATCTTGTGCTTGAAAGCAAAAGCATGGGCATGAAAGCAAAAGCCTTGGGCATGGTCGGTTTTGGGCATCTCAAAATTGATCCATAGCAAAACATGTCAATGATTTAAACTTGGGCATGTCAAATTGAATCTTGGGCATGGGCATGAAAGCAAAAGCCTATGGTCTTGGGCATCTCAAAAATGATCCTAGGCATGTCAAATTTAAACTTAGGCATGTCAAATTGAATCTTGGGAATGGGCATGAAAGAACAAATCACGGTCTTGGGAATCTCAAAATTGATCCAAGACATGTCAAATTTAAACTTGGGCATGTCAAATTGAATCTTGGGCATGGGCATGGAAACAAAAGCCTATGGTCTTGGGCATCTCAAAAATGATCTTAGACATGTCAAATTTAAACTTGGGCATGTCAAATTGAATCTTGGGCATGGGCATGAAAGAACAAGCCTACGGTCTTGGGCACTTCAAAATTGATCATAGGCATGTCAAATTTAAACTTGGGCATGTCAAATTGAATCTTAGGCATGGGCATGAAAGCACAAGCCTACGGTCTTGGGCACTTCAAAATTGATCATAGGCATGTCAAATTTAAACTTGGGAATGTCAAATTGAATCTTGGGCATGGGCATGGAAGCAAAAGCGTACGGTCTTGGGCATCTCAAAATTGATCATAGACATGTCAAATTTAAACTTGGGCATGTCAAATTGAATCTTGGGCATGGGAATGGAAACAAAATCCTACGGTCTTGGGCATCTCAAAAATGATCCTAGGCATGTCAAATTTAAACTTAGGCATGTCAAATTGAATCTTGGGAATGGGAATGAAAGAACAAGCCTACGGTCTTGGGAATCTCAAAATTGATCCTAGACATGTAAAATTTAAACTTGGGCATGTCAAATTGAATCTTGGGCATGGGCATGGAAGCAAAAGCCTATGGTCTTGGGCATCTCAAAAATGATCTTTGACATGTCAAATTCAAACTTGGGCATGTAAAATTGAATCATGGGCATGGGCATGAAAGCACACGCCTACGGTCTTGGGCACTTCAAAATTGATCATAGGCATGTCAAATTTGAACTTGGGCATGTCAAATTGAATCTTGGGCATGGGCATGAAAGTACAAGCCTACGGTCTTGGGCACTTCAAAATTGTTCATAGGCATGTCAAATTTAAACTTGGGCATGTCCAATTGAATCTTGGGCATAGGCATGAAAGCAAAAGCCTATGGTCTTTGGCATCTCAAAAATGATCCTAGATATGTCAAGTTTAAAATTGAGCATGTAATATTGAATCTTGGGCATGGGCATGAAAGCACAATTCTACGGTGTTGGGAATCTCAAAATTGATTCTAGACATGTCAAATTGAATCTTTGGCATGGGCATGGAAACAAAAGCATAGTCTTGGGAATCTCCAAAATGATGCTAGACATGTCAAACTTAAACTTAGGCATGTCAAATTATATCTTGGGAATGGGCATGAAATCACAATCCTACGGTCTTGGGAACTTCAAAATTTATCATAGGCATGTCAAATTAAACTTTGGAATGTCAAATTGAATCTTGGGCATGGGCACGAAAGCAAAAGCCTATGGTCCTGGGAATCTCAAAAATGATCATGTATATGTCAAGTTTAAACTTGGGAACGTAAAATTGAATCTTGATCATGGGCATGAAAGCACAAGCCTACAGTCTTGGGAATCTGAAAAATAATCCTAGACATGTCAAATTTAATGTTGGGCATGGAAGCAAAAGCCTATGGTCTTGGGAATCTCAAAAATGATCCTAGACATGTCAAATTTAAACTTGGGCATGTCAAATTGAATCTTGGGCATGGGCATGAAATCAAAGGCCTACGGTCTTGGGCACTTCAAAATTGAGCATAGGCATGTCAAATTTAAACTTGGGCATGTCAAATTGAATCTTGGGCATGGGCATGAAATCACGAGCCTACGGTCTTGGGAACTTCAAAATTTATCATAGGCATGTCAAATATAAACTTGGGAATGTCAAATTGAATCTTGGGCATGGGAACGAAAGCAAAAGCCTATGGTTTTGGGAATCTCAAAAATTATCCTAGTTATGTCAAGTTTAAACTTGGTGACGTAAAATTGAATCTTGGGCATGGGCATGAAAGCACAAGCCTACGGTCTTTGGAATCTCTATAATGATCCTAGACATGTCAAATTTAAAGTTGGGCATGTCAAATTGAATCTTGGGGATGGGCATGGAAGCAAAAGCCTATGGAATTGGGAATCTCAAAAATGATCCTAGGCATGTCAAATTTAAACTTGGGCATGCCAAATTGAATCTTGGGCATGGGCATGAAAGCACAAGCCTACGGTCTTGGGAACTTCAAAATTGAGCATAGGCATGCCAAATTTAAACTTGGGCATGTCAAATTGAACTTGGGCATGGGCATGAAAGCACAAGCCTACGGTCTTGGGCACTTCAAAATTGATCATAGGCATGTAAAATTGAATCTTGGGAATGGGCATGAAAGGAAAAGCCTATGGTCTTGGGAATATCAAAAATGATCATGTATATGTCAAGTTTAAACTTGGGAACGTAAAATTGAATCTTGGGAATGGGCATGAAAGCACAAGCCTACGGTCTTGGGAATCTCAAAAATGATCCTTGACATGTAAAATTTAAAGTTGGACATGGAAGAAAAAGCCTATGGTCTTGGGAATCTCAAAAATGATCCTAGACATGTCAAATTTAAACTTGGGCATGTCAAATTGAATCTTGGGCATGGGCATGAAAGCACAATCCTACGGTCTTGGGCACTTCAAAATTGAGCATAGGCATGTCAAATTTAAACTTGGGCATGTCAAATTGAACTTGGGCATGGGCATGGAAACACAAGCCTACGGTCTTGGGCACTTCTAAACTGATCATAAACATGTCAAATTTAAACTTGGGCATGTAAAATTTAATCTTGAGTATGAGCATGAAAGCTCAAGCCTATGGTCTTGGGAATCTCAAAATTGATCCTAGACATGTCAAACTTAAACTTGGGCATGTCAAATTGAATCTTGTGCATGGGCAGGAAAGCACAAGCCTATGGTCTTGGGAATCTCAAAATTGATCCTAGACATGTTAAATTTAAACTTGGGCATGTAAAATTGAATGTTGGGAATGGGCTTAGAAGCGAAAGCCTACGGTCTTGGGAATCTCAAAATTGATCCTAGACATGTCAAATTTAAACTTGGGCATGTCAAAGTGAGTCTTGGGCATGGGCATGGAAGCAAAAGCCTATGGTCTTGGGCATCTCGAAAATGATCTTTGACATGTCAAATTCAAACTTGGGCATGTAAAATTGAATCTTGGGAATGGGCATGAAAGCACAAGCCTACGGTCTTGGGCACTTCAAAATTGATCATAGGCATGTCAAATTTAAACTTGGGCATGTTAAATTGAATCTTGGGCTTGGGCATGAAAGTAGAAGCCTACGGTCTTGGGCACTTCAAAATTGATCATAGGCATGTCAAATTTAAACTTGGGCATGTCCAATTGAATCTTTGGCATATGCATGAAAGCAAAAGCCTATGGTCTTTGGCATCTCAAAAATGATCCTAGATATGTCAAGTTTAAACTTGAGCACGTAAAATTGAATCTTGGACATGGGCATGAAAGCACAAGCCCACGGTCTTGGGAATCTCAAAATTGATCCTAGACATGTCAAATTTAAATTTGGGCATGCCAAATTGAATCTTGGGCATGGGCATGGGCAAGGAAGCAAAAGCCTATGGTCTTGGGCATCTCAAAAATGATCTTTGACATGTCAAATTCAAACTTGGGCATGTAAAATTGAATCTTGGGCATGGGAATGAAAGCACAAGCCTGCGGTGTTGGTCACTTCAAAATTGATCATAGGCATGTCAAATTTAAACTTGGGCATATCAAATTGAATCTTTGGCATGGGAATGAAAGCACAAGCCTACGGTCTTGGGCACTTCAAAATTGATCATAGGCATGTCAAATTTAAACTTGGGAATGTCCAACTGAATCTTGGGCATAGGCATGAAAGCAAAAGCCTATGGTCTTTGGCATCTCAAAAATGATCTTAGATATGTCAAGTTTAAACTTGAGCACGTAAAATTGAATCTTGGGCATGGGCATGAAAGCACAAGCCTACGGTCTTGGGAATCTCAAAATTTATTCTAGACATGTCAAATTGAATCTTGGGCATGGGCATGGAAGCAAAAGCATTGTCTTGGGCATCTCAAAAATGATGCTAGACATGCCAAATTTAAACTTAGGCATGTCAAATTGAATCTTGGGCACGACCATGAAATCACAAGCCTACGGTCTTGGGAATCTCAAATTTGATCCTAAACATGTCAAATTTAAACTTGGGCATGTCAAATTGAATCCTGGGCATGTGCATGGAAACAAAATCCTACGGTCTAGGGCATCTCAAAAATGATCCTAGGCATGTCAAATTTAAACTTAGGCATGTCAAATTGAATCTTGGGCATGGGAAAGAAAGCACAAGCCTACGGTCTTGGGAATCTCAAACTAGACATGTCAAATTTAAACTTGGGGATGTAAAATTAAATCTTGGGCTTGGGCATGGAAGCGAAAGCCTACGGTCTTGGGAATTTCAAAATTGATCCTAGACATGTCAAATTCAAACTTGGGCATGTCAAATTGAATCTTGGGCATTTGCATGGGCAAGGAAGCAAAAGCCTATGGTCTTGGGCATCTCAAAAATGATCTTTGACATGTCAAATTCAAACTTGGGCATGTCAAATTGAATCTTGGGCATGGGAATGAAAGCACAAGCCTGCGGTCTTGGGCACTTCAAAATTGATCATAGGCATTTCAAATTTAAACTTGGGCATGTCAAATTGAATCTTGGGCATGGGCATGAAAGAACAATCCTACGGTCTTGGGCACTTCAAAATTGATCATAGGCATGTCAAATTTAAACTTGGGCATGTCCAATTGAATCTTGGGCATATGCATGAAAGCAAAAGCCTATGGTCTTTGCCATCTCAAAAATAATCCTAGATATGTCAAATTTAAACTTGAGCACGTAAAATTGAATCTTGGGCATGGGCATGAAAGAACAATCCTACGGTCTTGGGAATCTCAAAATTAATCCTAGACATGTCAAATTTAAATTTGGGCATGTCAAATTGAATCTTGGGCATGGGCATGGAAGCAAAATCATAGTCTTGGGCATCTTAAAAATGATCCTAGACATGTCAAATTTAAACTTAGGCATGTCAAGTTGAATCTTGGGCATGGGCATGGAAGCACAAGCCTACGGTCTTGGGAATCTCAAAATTGATCCTAGACATGTCAAATTTAAACTTGGGCATGTAAAATTGAATCTTGGGCATGGGCATGAAATTACAAGACTATGGTCTTGGGCACTTCAAAATTGATCATAGGCAGGCAAATTTAAACTTGGGCATGTAATGGCGTGGTATAACTCATGCATCCGAGGAAATGGACAGAGATGCTCGAGGGTTCATTTTTCTTTTTCTTTTTTAATGGTGCTCGAGTTTGTATGGAATGACCGGGAGGATGGTGCTCTTGTTTATGGACAGGTGGAACTCGAGCTTAACAGACAAGAGTGTGATGTGATGATGATCGTAGTGCACAAGGTTCAGCTCCGAGTGAATGTTGATCGGTGTTGCTGCCAGTATGATGAAGGAAGCAGTGTATTCGTTGTCTAGGACAGTTGGGAGAAGACATAGTTTGTGGGTTTATTGATTGCTGGTGATCGAATGGGTGTTGAGGCAGAGAATGGTGAGTGGTAAACTCGAGGTTGCTGCTATTAACGGAGTTGATTGACCGAGCATAGCATACTCAGGGAAAGTTGCAGATGAGTTACGTATGGAATGGGTTGTGTTTGAAACGGGTATCGAAGAAGTAAAACTGATGGGCTGGGCTCTCTGCTGCGTCCAATATTTACATGATAGGGAAATGAAGAAATAGCTGGGCTTATGCAGCTGTAGCGAGCCCAATAGGCTATTGAGCCACATTAATTTGCACGACCAGCGTAGTCCCACTGGAGAGATTGAATTATCCGAGATGAGGATTTTGGCGTGAGGGGTTTTGGCAAGAGTTCGTAACCTGCTTTGGCACGGGGGTTTGATGCACGGGACACTCTCCTATTTTTGCTAGGTTTTCTAGTTTTGTTCAAGAGGAGGTGCACTTTCCTATTTTTGCTAGGTTTTCTAGTTTCCTTAGGGAGGAGGTTACAAAACTCTATATATAGAGAACCCTAGGCACAATTTTATTATCGGGGCACATATCTTCTTTTCACGTTCTCCCCCCTAAGGGGGAGAACTATCTCTTTTATATTGTAAGGATGAATTCAAAGTTCTAATTGTGAAGCTCAATTATTTGCAAGTTTGTTTCAAGTTTTAAATTGATTCATTGTGGATTGTTTTTACCATATCGAAGGCTTATGATTGGTTCTTATATTGGTTTGGGTGTGCAACCAGATTAGTTTATTAATCATTCTAATGCTATTAGAGAGGTGAGTCGACCCATAATTGTCTCTTATCTCCTACACAAGTAGAAATCGCAAGACCTTACGGAGGGATTCTGTGAAGAAATTGCGAGTAAAGACAACACGAGTAAGTGGACCGAGCGTACCGAGTTTTACTGCTGGGATCAAACCTAAATTCATAAATCTTAATGCGTTCTGGGAATTACATCTTGTAGTCGAGCGCTTCCGTGTCAAGGTGGTTCTTTTGAATAGAATCCGGTAGTCGAGCGCTTCCGTATCCGGTGATACAAGGAGTTTTTGGGGATTGCTAAGCGTACCTACTTTCCTACGGTTGGTGACAATTTTTTCTAACAAGAGATAAACGGGTACAATGTTGAGTTAACGGTTAGTAACGGTGAAGGATTTCTTCAATATCTTTTTCTTTTTATCCTTCTTTTATATTTTCGCTGATTTAGATAACATATCAATTGCATTACTCTTCGTGGGAATGATCTCTTACTACCGCTATATTATATTTAATTAGTGGGAAATATATTTTTATTTTGTTGAGTAAACGACGCTCACCAAAATTTGGCGCTAGAAACAGGGCCAATTTTTCTAGCGCTAGAAACAGGGCCAAAAACGACGCTCCCCGGAAACGGCGCCAATTTTTGGTGAGCGTCGTTTACTCAACAAAATAAAAATATATTTCCCACTAATTAAATATAATATAGCGGTAGTAAGAGATCGTTCCCACGAAGAGTAATGCAATTGTTATGTTATCTAAATCGACGAAAATATAAAATAAGGATAAAAAGAAAAAGATATTGAAGAAATCCTTCGCCGTTACTAACCGTTAACTCAACATTGTACCCGTTTATCTCTTGTTAGAAGCAATTGCCACCAACCGTAGGAAAGCAGGTACGCTTAGAAATCCCCAAAAACTCCATATATCACCGGATACAGAAGCGCTCGACTACCGGATTCTCCCATGTATTCAATGTTAAACCCAATTGACAGCCAACTCCACCATTATCCCATAATTCCATCAGTGGCTATATCCTTCCCTATATCTCACTGATCACTCACTGGAAGCAACTCGATCATCGTGCTCTCAGTTCACAGCCACTGTCCCATTAGTAACTATTACCGGTAATATTCCTGCCATCAGTCCATTGAAACCCGAGATGTTCATCATCACTCTTCAGCTGAGCACCAACTTCCGTTCATACTCATTCCCGTTCTCTTCTACCTTGTGCAACAACCAGCTTCCTCATTCCCTGTGATTAGTTACAGATAGATTTGCTCCACCTGACTCACCACAGACTCCTACATCGTCATTGCCTCGAGCTCCACATCTCCACCAGACTCCGTCCTTGAGTCTTTAAACCAACGAGTTCCATAGCATTCAGCGTCTTCTGCCATGCATTTCCATCACCGATGCCTCAAACCAACTTCTCTGCAGCTAAGATCCACGTCTCAAAGTTACATGCCATCAATGCAGCTTCTGCCATCAAAACTCATTTTATCAATCAGTTCCAGATTCTCTTTCCAGCCACATTCTCAGTTCGTTGCATGAGAATCACATAAAATCACTGCCAAGAGTAACCAGGCTTCACTGATTTAAACTGTTGCTCTTAATGGGATTGTCTCCATACAGCCCAATGGCTCATAATGTTGATCCTGGACATCTACCAAGAGCACTTTAGCTACAGAGGCACCACCAATGTCGAATTGTGGCCTTCAATTAGTGAGTTCATTAACAAGAGCTTTTAGCGTCCGATATGCCTACGCGACTGCCCTTAATAGTTTCGTGCAGTGATAATTCCGCCTCTCTTTGGAAAATTGGACGATTTCTTGTTCTTTTCGGGAATAAGCTCCAAAATTCCCATAAAATATAAAAGAAAGATAATAATACAATTTCACACGAAAACTAGCTAAGAAAGCATAACCAATCGATACTTAGAGAGGTGTTTTTACACACCTATAAAATTCCCCCACACCCAAACTTTGCTAGTCCTCGAGCAAACAAAACGAAGCAAAAATATAATACAACTCCATGTCGTGAGGATACGGTTACTCTTAGCATGAATAACAGGCCTTTAAACCCCTAGGTGTCCCTAGTGGACGAGTTATAGTCTCGTGAGGGCTTACGAGAGATATACCCACAAAACCTTTAAGCCAAAATAAATAACAAACCAATTAGCAATTACTCCTCGGCAACGGCGCCAATTTTGGTGAGCGTCATTTACTCAACAAAATAAAAATATATTTCCCACTAATTAAATATAATATAGCGGTAGTAAGAGATCATTCCCACGAAGAGTAATGCAATTGATATGTTATCTAAATCAGCGAAAATATAAAAGAAGGATAAAAAGAAAAAGATATTGAAGAAATCCTTCACCGTTACTAACCATTAACTCAACATTGTACCCGTTTATCTCTTGTTAGAAAAAATTGTCACCAACCGTAGGAAAGCGGGTACGCTTAGCAATCCACAAAAACTCCTTGTATCACCGGATACAGAAGCGCTCGACTACCGGATTCTATTCAAAAGAACCACCTTGACACGGAAGCGCTCGACTACAAGATGTAATTCCCAGAACGCATTAAGATTTATGAATTTAGGTTTGATCCCAGCAGTAAAACTCGGTACGCTTGGTCCACTTACTGGTGTTGTCTTTACTCGCAATTGCTTCACAGAATCCCTCCGTAAGGTCTTGTGATTTCTACTTGTGTAGGAGATAAGAGACAATTACGGGTCGACTCACCTCTCTATTAGCATTAGAATGATTAATAAACTAATCTGGTTGCGCACCCAAACCAATCTAAGAACCAATCATAAACCTTCGATATGGTAAAAACAATCCACAATGAATCAATTTAAAACTTGAAACAAACTTGCAAATAATTGAGCTTCACAATTAGAACTTTGAATTCATCCTTACAATATAAAAGAGATAGTTCTCCCCCCTAAGGGGGAGAAAAACGGTGAAAAGAAGATATGTTCCCCCCAATAATAAAATTGTGCCTAGGGTTCTCTATATATAGAGTTTTGTAACCTCCTCCCTAAGGAAACTAGAAAACCTAGCAAAAATAGGAGAGTGTCCTGTGCATCAAACCCCCGTTCCAAAACATGTTACGAACTCTTGCAAAATATTGCCAAAACCCCTTGGCCAAATCCTGCTCGGATAATTCAATCTCTCCAGTGGGCCTACGCTGGTCGTGCAAATTAATGTGGCTCAATAGCCTATTGGGCTCGCTACAGCTGCATAATCCCAGCTATTTCTTCATTGCCCTATCATGTAAATATTGGACGCAGCAGAGATCCCAGCCCATCAGTTTTACTTCTTCGATACCCGTTTCAAACACAACCCATTCCATACGTAACTCATCCGCAACTTTCCCTGAGTATGCTATGCTCGGTCAATCAACTCTGTTAATAGCAGCAAACTCGAGTTTACCACTCACCATTCTCTGCCTCAACACCCATTCGATCACCAGCAATTAATAAACCCACAAACTATGTCTTCTCCCAACTGTCCTAGACAACGAATACCTTTGCTTGCCTTCATCATCTTGGCAGCAACACTCGATCAACATTCACTTGAGTTGAACCTTGTGCACTACGATCATCATCACATCACACTCTTGTCTGTTAAGCTCGAGTTCCACCTGTCCATAAACAAGAGCACCATCCTCCCGGTCATTCCATACAAACTCGAGCACCATTAAAAAAGAAAAAGAAAAATGAACCCTCGAGCATCTCTGTCCATTTCCTCGGATGCATGAGTTATACCACGGCCATGCATGCCACTACTCAGGAGACGACAACAACCCATCTTCAATCATTCACAAACACACTCCATTCACTGCATGTCGTTCTCGACTTCATTAGCTCGAGCTCTTTCTACGATGACGCTTCTAATATCAACACCACGATACCACAGCACAGCATCACTTCTTTAGCTTCTAACGTCTTCAAGCTCTCTCTCCTCGATTCCGAGCTCACTTTCTTGCATCACCGATATAACAACAATACCCAACCGATACAGACTCCATTGTTGTTCAGTCTACATACCTGCCAGCCGATATCAGTTAACCATCCTTTGTCTACTCTCTCCATTGCCAACCACCATGCATTTACATGCATCGCCAATCTGTTTCCCATCAGTTCCAAATATCAATAGCAGAACTCGACTCAACTCCGTAACAGCCAATGGTAACAAATCCCATCATATCTTCATATTTCCTTCTTAACCCATCAAATGGCCATACAAACCCATTAGCACTGATGCACTAAAACCCCAAACTCCACTTGTGGTGTAAACTGTAGCTCTTAAGCCATAACATTCCCTGCCAGGCTTGTTTAAACTTTTGCTTTAATGGGCTTCTCTCCATACAACCCAATATCTCATAACTAAATCCCATACAGTAAAGCTCAAAAACCACCTAACTTGTGGTTGCACTTTGCACACGAACTCCGGTGCATCTATGATGTGGTTTCCCATGCAATGATAACTCCGTCTCTCTTTTGGAAAATTGGACGATTTCTTGTTCTTTTTGGGAATAAGCTCCAAAATTCCCATAAAATATAAAAAGAAAGATAATAATATAATTTTACACGAAAACTAGCCAAGAAAACAATACCAATCGATACTTAGAAAGGTGTTTTTACATACCTATCATAACCGTACCCAAACGTGTACAATAGTTGGTTCAATATTAGTCAACCAAATGGTTATCCAAATGATAACTTTCATATCAACCATATTCTTCTTCACCATAACTAGTCCAAATGACTCAAATGAACTAGTTAGAGAGTTATTAAATTGCTATGAGATCCCATGTACTAGACAAGACACAATGTAAGCAAAAACGATTTGATTCACTCGAATCAATTCATGAACTATAAAGCCATGGTTTGCACTAGCATTCCTTAGATAATTTAGATAAGTTCACGAACATCGTTTTTAGACATAACCACTCAAGTTCACGGACTGGGTTCGCGGACTCAAGTTAATATGTTAGAGTTCACAAACTCCAGCAGAAATTCTCGGGTTCGAGACCTACGCACGTTCGCTGACTGAGTTCGCGGACTGGGTTGACTGCTCAAGTTCCGGTTTTTACTTGATTAACAAAGTTCGCAAACTTCGGTTCAAGTGCTAAGGACTTATACATATATGTGTTACCACAACAATGTTTATATCCCCCAGTGGTTATATTGTCTAAACACTCATTTCAACCATTGAAACTTTCTCAGAGGACGTCATATAGTTGTTATTAACAAACTAGTTTTCGTCAAAGCAATTTCCAACGTGATTGAAACATAATATGACTTTCATCACTAGGCAAAGATGAACTTGGCTAAATAAAAAGCTTTACCAACAAACACTTCGAGAAATAAATAAGCGAGATATACTCGGCTCGAAATGTCACATGTGTATATTCTTAGTCTATATAGTAATACGACTTTTGTCTCAAGATAGGAGATAAATTAGATAGACTTTTGAGTGATAGATAAGTTCAAGTTTCCACAAACCTTTTAGTCGATGAAGATCCACTGGTTCCTTGAGTAGCCCTTCGTCTTGTATGATGATTGCCATGGAGTTCTTGAGCTCAACTACACTTTCTATCCTAGTCCGAGAGCTTATCTATAGTAGACTAGAAATCAAGACTTTATGCTTGAGATAGCAACACATGCGAGTTCGACCGAACAATGCTCTAACTGTTTCTTCATCTGCCATATGAAGGTTTTCCCAATCGGAATTAAGGTTTTGAAGCCTAGTTTCCTTTTCACTGGAATTACCTTCAAATATGGTTGCTAAGATATCCCAAGATTCTTGCGACTTAGTGCAATTAGACACATGGTGCTGAGGATTTGGGGTAATGGCATTCAAACCGTCGGAGTTTTTCTTTGCAGCAAGAATCTCAGCAGGAGTATATTCACCAATATTCTTAGGAACGTTTACACCTCCAACTACTTCAACGGGAGCATCATAGCCATTAACAACATATACCCATGATTGGAAATCATGTGCTTGAAGAAAAGCTCGCATAGAAATTTTCCACCATAAGTAATTGGAGCTATCAAAGACTGGTGGTACATTTATTAAGATAACACTTATGCTCATAGAGTCAGATCGCTACAAACATAGACTTGTAAGGTCTTGAACGTGTTTGCCTGCTCTGATACCAATTGAAAAATCGTGGGTCTAACAACCATACCCAATATTTTGATTAGCAATCTGTATGGATAACTCCGAGTTACTTTCTAAAGAATCAACTAGACAATTAGACTCAATCAATAGAAAATATCTCAAAGAGTTATTATCTCTATCTCTCAATTTGATTTACTCAAGCAAATACAATCTACGAGTCTTAAACAAAGAGGGATAACTTGGATGGTACCAAAGAATAATATCCAAGTGTAAATCAATTTAAATCAACAACCTATAAGGTCGGATATTCTAATTGATTGAAAAACGCACAACCTGTATTATTTCAATTATATAACAAAATATAATGCGGAAAATAAATAACACAGACACCAGAATTTTGTTAACGAGGAAATCGCAAATGCATAAAAACCCCGGGACCTAGTCCAGATTAAACATACTCTGTATTAAGCCGCTACAGACACTAGCCTACTCCAAATTAACTTCGGTCTGGACTGTAGTTGAACCCCAATCAATCTCACACTGATCCAAGGTACAGTTATGCTCCTACGCCTCTGATTCCAGTAGGATACTGCATACTTGATTCCCTTAGTTGATCTTACCCACAACCAAAAGTTGCTACGACCCAAAGTCGAAAACTTTAATAAACAAATCTGTCTCACACAGAAAATTCTCCAAGATAGATAAATTCGTCTCCCATGAATAAACCTATGAGTTTTGTTCTTTCTTTTGATAAATCAAGGTGAACAGGAACCAATCAATAAAACCAGACTTATATTCCCGAAGAACAGCTCAGTTTTATCAATCATCTCACAATAGTCTTAATCGACGCAGCGAAAAAAGATATTATAGAATCACAAACGATGAGATGAAGATGTTTGTGAATACTTTTATATATTGCCTATCAGAGATATAAATCTCAATCCAATTATTACAATTATACTCGTACGATATAAACAACAAGATCAGATCACACAACTACAAAAAAAAGTAGTATCGGTCTAGCTTCACAATCCCAATGAATTTTTTAAGTCGTTAACCTAGTTTTAGAAGAAGAAAACCAAAGGTTAAAGGAGAATCGACTCTAGATTAGCAAACTAGTATCACACAGAATGTGTGGGGATTAGGTTTTGATAAGCACGTAAGTGCACCATTTTATACCCATATTTATATTAGCTAGGTCTCAATAAATGTTTGTGATTCCACAATATCACACAGAAGTATCACCATTTTATACCCATATTTATATTAGCTAGTATCACACAGAAGTATCACTAATAAACTTCTTTATAGGTATTTTTAAGAAATAAATGTTTTTAGAAGAATCGGCTCGAAAAACCTGTTAAAGGCACCTTCGGAGGACATTTGCTATACGGACTCTCATTGTTGGCTAAGGGGTACCTCAATTACTAAGTTACTAAGGGGCAACCTATGTGATATTCACACCCATGGCTAATCGCACCCCACAATAGGATAAGGGGCAGCTTCATCTTCTTCATTTCATATTCAAATTTTGGCGGGAAAATGGTGGAAGAATTAGGGTTTAGCCTTTGGAGGTGTTCGAACGAGATTCAATGGATGAAATTAATTGGGTTTGTTCCTGGTACCTAAACAGGTCTGGTATGGGTCATAGTTTCGATCAAAAGTGGCTAGATAATCGGGAATTCAAGAAAACAGAATTCATATTTTTGGCGGGAAATTCTTTGCAGCTGAACAGATTTTAGGGTTCGAGATTCAAATGGTTTTTAATGAGACTCAACTGCTGAATTTTGTTGAGATGACTTGGATGAATGAAACAGGGAAGGTATGATCGTTACATTTGGTTGGAATTGGCTAGAACATTGATTTGAAGAAAACAGGGCACGTTATTTACTAGAGCAAACCCGATATTTTCCCGTGAAGAATAGTGGAGTGTATTAACGAGATTTATCTTGGAATTGAATTGAGAATATCCTGCTGAGTTAAAACAGGGAAGGTAATGTGATTTGTTACGTGAAAGAAAGAAGATTTCTTCATATCTCGAAAAACAGGGAGGATAAAATATTTCGGGTATGATTCTCTATTCTTGGAAAGAATGAGTGTGTTCTGAGAATATTTGACACTAGATGGGATACGCAGAGACGTGTTTACATGGATTTGGACTGCAACAAATGCGTGAAGGAGAAAAAGAATGGTAACTTTTCCCTGTGAACTGCCGTGGAGAATAAAGGTCATTAATGGATATTATTCGAATTCATTGTTGTGATTTCTCGTACCTGTTGAGTATAAAAATACTCGTGGGAGCATATAGAAGGATTATCGAGAGTTGGGGAGGCTACAGAGCTCAAGAGGAGAAGTAGCAGAAACTTCTCTGCTGCTGCAGAGAGGTTGAAAACGAAGAACACAGTCGACTCAGTAGGACTGTCGTTTTAGTCGATGTTCATTTCATGAACGACAGTTTTTCTGCGGCAGTTTCGAAATATAGTTTTCTGTAACAGTGCAGATTGTAACGGCGAGTTCGTAACGCCTATTAAGCGTTGCAAATTCCCGGTTTATATTGTTTTCTCTTCTTTTCTTCATTGTAAGCACCATTTGAGCTATAAAAAAGTATTTTAAGTGTGTCTACAATATGAGTAGCTAAACCCATACACTGGGTCGACGGAGGAAGCCGGTTTTCGCACATGGGTGAATTTATTCTATTTTTCTATTTGACTTTTGCACTTATTTTGAATTGATTTATGATTCGATAAAATTAGTTGTGATTCAATTAGATAGGTTATGCTTTGAATTAAGATAATCTATGCTTAGGGGATACAGTTAATGTTTTGAGGATCTACTTTGGCAAAACCAGAGTTGATGTTTTATTCACTGAGCGATAATTGTTGAGAATGAATAATTTAACTTCGTGTTGAGAATTTGGTGGAATCGAAGACCCAGTGACTCTCTTTTATTTATTATTTTATTTAAACCTTTTAATTTAATCTTAACAACTTCCGAGAGAACGAATCTTAATTACTACAAAGAAAACTCATAAAAACCTTAAATCAGGTTTCCCAGTTGCTAGAGTTCTCCCTTATATAAAATTTCAAATCAGGGTTTGCAATCAATGTTAGCTTAGTAACAAAGCATTCAATATTCACCGTTAGATGAAAACCTGATTAGATACAAGCTAATATTTATCAATCGTTATATCGAAAACTTAGCTTGCCATACACACATGTACTTGACAATTTTGGGTTTGTGTAACCTTACCCAAACGTGTACAACTAGTTGGTTCAACATAGTTAACCAAATGGTTACCCAAATGATAACTTTCATATCAACCATATTCTTCTTCACCATAACTAGTCCAAATGACTCAAATGAACTAGTTAGAGAGTTGTTCAACTGCTATGAGATCCCATGTACTACACAAGACACAATGTTAGCAAAAACGATGTGATTCACTCGAATTGATTCATGAACTATAAATCCAAGGTTTGCAATAGCATTCCTTAGTTTATTAAGATAAGTTCACAAACATCTTTTTTAGACATAACCTACTCAAGTTTGCGGATAGGGTTCGCGGACTCAAGTAAATTGGTTGATGTTCACAAACTCCAGCAGAAATTCTCAGGTCGAGAACTTCCGTCAGTTTGCGGACTGAGTTAACGGACTGAACCTGAGCTGCAACTCCAGCAAAAATTCTCGGGTTTGAGAACTACGCTAGTTCGCGGACTGAGTTGGCTGCTCACGTTCCAGTTTCACTTGATCAACAAAGTTCGCAAACTTCAGTTCAAGCTCTATACATATATGTGTTACCACAACAATGTTTATATCCTCCAATGGTTATATTATCTAAACTCTCATTTCAATCATTGAAATATTCTCAGAGGGCGTTATATAGTTGTTATTCACAAACTATTTTTCGTCAGAGCGATTTCCAAAATAATTGAAACATAACATGACTTTCATCACTAGGTAAAGATGAACTTGGCTAAAGCAAAAGCTTTACCAATACATATTTTTAGAAATAAATAAGCGAGATATACTCATCTCGAAATACTCATATGTGTGTTCTCTTAGTTTATATAGTAATACGACTTTTGTCTCAAGATAGGAGATAGAATTTTGAGTGATAGATAAGTTCAAGTCTCCACATACCTTTTAGTCGAAGAAGATCCACTGGTTCCTTGAGTATTCCTTTGTCTTGTATGATAATCGCCATGGAGTTCTTAAGCTCAACTACACTTTTTATCCTAGTCCGAGACCTTAGCTATAGTAGACTAGAAATCAAGACTTTTATAGTTTTGATCACTAACATTGACAAACATGCTTGAGATAACAACGCATGCGAGGTCGACCGATGATGCGTGTCGTAACAACAAAAAATTAATTAATATTTTACTACCTAATTAACAAGTAATATAGGGTAGTCAAGATCGATCCCACGAGGAGCACGAGATTCTAGTTGTCTTATAATGTCACAAAGGGGGGTATGTTTTAGATAAGTAAAAGAAAATAAAATAAATAAACAAAACAATTAAAAAGATAAGAGAAATCATTAAGAGAAATTAGATCAAGGAATCCTTCTTCGTAGCAAAACAATGATTCAAGTTATGTTCTTTTCCACTTTTTATTAGTCACAGATTATCACCAACCGTAGGATAGCAGTTTCTCTTAGCTAACCCCAAAATTCCTTATTTCACTGAGTAACAGGTCCGCTTAGTTATCAGATTCTATTCAAAAGAACCACCTTGAGGTTCGCTTACAAGATGTAATTCCCCAAACGCATTAAGATTTATGAACTTAGGTTTAGTACTAGTAGTTAGACTCGGTTCACTTGGTCCACTTTATAGCGTTGTTTTCAAACACAATTGCTCCACGGAATCCCTCCGCAAGGTCTTGTGTTTGCTACTTATGTAAAGAGTCAAGAAACTATTACGTATTCCCTAACTTTCACTAGCTTTAGATCAATTAACAAATCAATTTAGTATGCATCCTAAACGACCTATCAATCAAGCATAAACATTCTTATTAGCAAAAACAAACGATAATCATGTGAAAACGTCAAGATAGAATTGAAAAAAAAACTCAAATCATATGTTAAGAACTAGGAATTCATCCTCAATCAATAAAATTACCTACTCATGTTAAGGAGTTCACACAAAGAATAAAGAAAAGAAAAGTGTTGTGTGTGTAGAAGTGTGCAAAAAGATGTGTAAAAGATATGTAAAAAGTGTAGAAGTTCTTCTCTATTTATAGGCTTCAATTTCCTAGAAATCCTCTTAGGAATAGAATCCCTTTCCCTTTGTAGCTCAACTTCCAAATCCAAGCCTTTCTAAAATATTCCATCTTTTATTTCCATATTCAAACCAAATTCTTCATCCAATTCCAAGTCCAAGTCTTCACATCCCATGAGAGAAATCCACACAAAATTCTACAACTTTTGGCTCGCCGAAAAACTGGGTTTTGGTCGAAAATAGGCCGGAATAAGTCACCGCCGTCCACCTGAAAATTCTGTCCCGGTTAAAGAATACTCTGTTAGTCCACCGTTAGGACTAACGATCAACCAGGTCAAACGTTAGTCAGTCGTAAGTGAATTAGTCAAGGGATGGCGAAGTCAGCTTCTGAGTCATGGCTGAGTGGTCTTAATCGGCTGAGTCATTGAGTTGAAACGGCTCGTCGGACTCGTATGGATCGGTCATCGCCGGCACCGAGTTAACTCGCCGGAGGGGAAAATCGGCCGAGTTCTGTTTAATTACAGGGCATTTCCGGCCGTTGTTTCAGGACATTATCTTCACCTGTGACAATCCTATGCATTCATTTATTGCAACTCATTCATTCACAGCAACAGTCAGTTTTAATTCACAACTCAATGTGCAGTAATCATCAGCTCAGTCCCATCTTTCTTCTTCTCGAACTGAATTTCAACCACAATCCTTTGCAGTAACACTCTTTCATCTCCTTCTCAACCACAGTAGATTCACAAAATAAAACCCCAACTGCTTCTACATCTCTTAGCTTTAGTCTTTCTCGATCTATAACTTAAACAGCAGCATCAATTTCGACCACCACCATCTCTGCAGTAACACCAACCTCAGCTAAAACAGCACCACCCATTTTAACTGCTCAAACCTCAGAACATCACCATTCTTCTCCCTGTTATTCCATTCCAGAAACCCCATTAATTTCTTTTATCTGACATCGATCTCAAAACAGGGTTGAACCCTAAATCATCACAGACCCTCACTCATCGTCTCGAGTACTCATCATTTGACAAACACGAATTCACTGCTAACCCATCTCTCAATTCCACCTATTTCATCTTCTGATTCTCATCCAGAACACCAAACCCTAATTTTGTTGGCATCAAAATTTGGTGTTCTTCCCCATTTGAACAACAACAATACCATCTCTTTAATCTTCACCATATTTACTCATCTCTGTTTTCCTCTGAAATTGGGTTAATCTCCACCTGAGTCTCTTCTCAAACCCAAAATCATCTCTTCTCTGAATCCCAATTCCAGACCAACGATGATAATTTGTTGTTTTCAATTTCAGTGAAAAGTGCAAATAAACGAATGGCTAAGAGAAGTTTTCTTGGTTTATGGTTGAGAGTGATTGGGGAGGATGGTACCCCCCCCCCCCCCCATGGATAAAACCACCCGATTCTGGGTGCTTATAACACAATATCTTTCTGGATAAGGGGTACCCAGTGAGGATTACACCCACCGATACTTATAAGGTACCCTAGATGGTAACCCCTTAACCATAGATGGCTGACCTTTTATACTTCTCCAATAGAGAGTTGCCCCTTAACCAGTACCGGGCTCCAGATAGTGGTCTTCCCTAAATTACAAATTTGCCCTTTTTGCTCAATTTTGGTGATTTCTTCTTCTTTTCGTCTGTGCGACTCCAGAGTACCTAATAACTCAAAAACACACGTAAAATACATAATTTACAAGAAAAATAGCAAAGAAATCCTAAACTACTAGATAGTAAACTAGGTGTATTCTACACCTATCAACCGAGCAATGCTCTAACAGAAGATATTAAAGATTTCTGACTTGGTTTTTACAATCTTTGGTGTGCATAATACTTGTTTGGGAAAAAGAGGATTTGACAATAATTGATTTATCCTTTTGGGTATTTTGATAAAATAGTTGAGGAAGATCGGCATCAATACGTTTCCTTATGATTAAAGGTATTGATTGGCTTAATCTTAATGATTGCCTTTGGGTGATTGAATATAAGATATATCTTGGAACCTGGCAAAGGAGTTTATGTTTAGATAAACATGGGAACCTTTGCACAACTCATATCACTTGGTTGAAGAGAGTTGATACCAAACAAATTTGTTGTTCCTTTACTATTTGGAATACGAACCAAAGGAATTGGTCCAAGGACATGACTTGTTTACAGGTTGGAGGCGTGGGAATACAGGCAGAACTAGGTGAACTATAGTTTTAGTTGCTTGGTCTCAACTATACGAAGTTGGTTTATTTTGTATAGCGGCTTAATCCTGAGAGTATTCAATTCTGGACTAGGTACGGTGTTTTTCTGCATTTGCGGTTTCCTCGTTAACAGAATCTTGCTGTGTCATTTACTTTATATTTCCGCATTATAATTATTTTATTATAATTAAAGTAAATTTTACAAACATTAATTCCTATTTACTTGATACGTGAATCATATTGAGTTTGGTTAAGTCTGAACCTTTATATCAAGTAAACACACTTTGTTGTTGAATTGTCTCGATCTCGTATCCATAGACGATCACACAAAGTGTGAACTGATTTGTTTTATTGTCTCAACTCAGTCCATAGACAATCACTTTCGGGAAAGGACTTATAGGAAGGAAAAGTAATAGCTTGAGGTATATTTGGGATACCCTCGCCTTTTCAATTGGTATTAGAGCAGGCAAACACGAAAAGATCTAACAATCTGTTTTTGGTACGATCCATTCTATAAGAATGAACTCAAGTTCTCACGAATCGACTTCAATTAAAGTACCGCCAAGATTTGACGGAACAAACTATTTATGGTGGAAATATGTTATGCGATCTTTTCTTTAATCACGAGACTTTAATACTTGACTATTAGTCGTCGATGGTTATATTTTTCCAAAGATAGAAAACTCGGATACTGAGCTTAAATGCCTAGTAGATTTTTTGAACGAATAAAAGGTACTTTCTAAGCAGAATTCAGATGGTTTGAATGTTATAATACATGCTGTAAGCCGTGATCTACAACATCATGTATCAACATGTCAAACTTCGAAAGAATGGGATAATCTTCAAATCGTGTTCGAAGGAAACACATCAGAAAAAGAAGCTAAACTTTAAACTATTACGTCTGATTGGGAGAACCTTTGAATGGATGACAACGACACTTTTGAAGAGTTTCATCTTAAACTCTCTGAGATAATTAATGCATCTTTCTCTCTAGGAAAGACTATTTCTGAAAAAATATAGTGTACAAAATTCTCATATTGTTGCCATCAAGATATGATTCAAATAAGCATGCAATCATAGAGGCAAATGATCTCTCAACTCTCTCATGAAGCACACTCGTTGGAAAGTTAAATATCTTTGATCATGAATCACAGTCTATTCAAAATAAAGGGATTTCTTTTAAAGATGAAAAAATTCCTAAAGTTCCAATGGAAAGGAATAGACAGTTGGATGATTCAGATGAACAGATTGCAGGAAATTCTGATGATGAAATCGAAGAATCATTATCTTTGATCACTAGACAGTTTTGAGATATCTTAAGGATAAGAAACAAGAGATTCATAAAGGATACTCACCAATCTTCTTGACTACATGATCGAGTTCATATCAAAAAAGAACATGAAGAAGATGATGAATATCATCCACAATGCTTCAAGTGTAAAGGGTTTGGTCATATTGCTAAAGACTGTCCCAATCGCAAGAAATACACTAGAAGTAAGGCATTGGCTGTAACTCATGATGAGATCTCTGATTCATACAATTCTGAAGAAGATGAAACAACTAATATTACATTAGTTGTCAATCTTATTTCTTCCTCCTCCATTAGTGATTTACCTATTTTAAGAACGGACATGTCTTCCGATGTTATTAAATTATCTAATGGTAAAGGAAAAGATAAGATAAGATGCATAAACTGTCTCAAGAACAAAACTGCTAAGAGTTGCGTAGACAACCAAAGTCAAGACACTTCGCTAGTTCGAGGTAACAAAAGGAGAATTTCTCATATGATTCTAGATCAAGAACACTCGGGTTGTCCAAAGTTCCATAATGGGAGAAAATCTCATACTAATACCACCTAATCGGTATTAGAATTCTTTCCTCACCATGTGTGCCATATTCGAGTGAGGAAGAACAAATCAAGGCACCTTTTGTGTATATTATAGAAATAAAATCTAGTAATTGAAAATATTTGATATATTATATGTAGATATATTATATTTTCGGAAATATGAGAAATATAAAGAGATCCTTTTCATTTTGTGATCTTTTCTTGTTTGAACCATGAGTATGGATCAAACATCTTTGCATGAAAAGATGATAGATCAGAATGTTCATCCTAAGAATAATTCAGGGGCTTCTCTTGAGATTAGGGGTAAAATCAAAAAGGGAGATTGGCTTAGCAAGAAGGAAAGAGAGAATACGCTGAAGAAAGATCAGTGTATTGAGGCATTGACACTCTTTTTTGTTCAATCAAAGACAAAACTACATGCTCTTGCAGAGTCCTTCTCAAAAATTTCTCACCTGCAAGAGGTTCTGGTTAAGCAACAAGGTTTTCTACTTGAAGAAATTCACAAGCTGAAGAATGAAAATAGAAACCTACCTTCATGTGGCATTGATATGAAGGACAGAGAAGTACTAGAAAAATATACATCAATTTTTTTATCTCTTTCATTGATTGTATAAGTCTATTGAATAAAACTATTTTGAATAAAATTATTTGATTTATAATTTTTCGTGTGATAGTTTTTGATTTACATAGCCGATACTTTAATGCTTTATTTGTTTGCTATGTATGTGTATGAGATGTTTGATTTCGGTTTTATTACCTTGATATTCGATCTCATAATATGTTGTGTACCCTTATGGTTTGGGTGAATTTTTGTTTTAGCAGGATTAAGTTCTAGCCCAAGTTGGTAAGATTTATCAAAGGATCATGAGGGATTCCTGTAGAAATAATATGTGAAAAAGTCACAATATGTTGAATCAGTTTTGGTTTAGCATAAAAGCATATGTGTTACGACGGTTTTCAACTTTTGCTTGCAATTGTTAAAACCGATTTTCAACCTTTCTCTGGTAAAGGTTGGTTGTTGTTATTCTTTTTTTTTTTGGCATGAGAATGAAAACATCATGGTATTTCGATATCAATTCACCCGGAATAAGAAAGCGATTGAATCATATTTGGAGAAGTTGGATGCGAAATTGAGGTAACAATCTTGTTAGTTAATTGTTTTCCTGTTTTAAGAAAATCCTATTTTTATTTGATATATATATTGCTTTTGCTTAAACTAAATTGTTGGTACAATTGATGTGTTTATTCTATTATGTATGTATGGATGTGTGTGTGATTCAATTGTTTCCGGTTAAGTAAAACTTTTGTTATCTTACTTTGTTGTCTGATATCATTAGTGTAGGCTTACAAAATTTGGTGCAATTGCGATGCTTTAATGTCTATGTTAATTCAATTGCTTCCAGTTAAGTAAAACAATTGTTATTTTGCTTTATTGTATAGTATCAATTGTTTAAGCTTACAAAATTTCGGTGCAATAGTGAAAATTTGATTTATGAGTGTTTTTTCAATTGCATCCGGTTGAGGTGAATAATTATGCAAGTTGATTTATTGGTTTGTATGAATTATTTATGGCTTAACGAAAGAATATGTTGACGGGACGAGTTGTTTAGTCCAATTCGATTCCAGATAAGATAAACTAAGTTAATTATGATCTTAGTTAGACTTATCAAAGTGGAGGTTTCGGTTATTCAAGTCTAGCCGAAAGCTTAAACAAGGAAATGCTAGTTAACTAACCTAGTATTTGGCTTGTATGAAATCTAAAGGTCTAAGTTATATGGATAATTAGAACCTGATGAGAAAAATGGAGTTTATCTTTGTTTTGGTCTTATCGAATGAAGCGGTTGTATTTATACAATCGGTTTAGCAAAGGAACTAAGTTACTTAGTTAATTTTTGATTTGCTAAACTAGTTGAGAAAATTTCTTCGGGAAATTATTTCCATGATAACATATCAAAACGTGATTACTTCGTAGTTTCGGTTTTGATATTGGTTATCAAAAATGGTATGTGGAACCCTTGTGCTTGACTCAACAGGTTGCAAGTCTATTTTGAGATTTGTAAGATCCTTTTCGTGTTGTCCTTTATTTGTTCGCTTCTTTGTCAATTTTGTGACAAAAAGGGGGAGAAATATATGGAGTAAACAAGTGATGTTGGTATCAATTTATGGTTGAATGGTGTCACTAGGGAAGAGGACAATGGTGCTTGAACATTTATTTGACGAATGAGGAAAAGCATAGACTAAGGGGGAGTAAGATATCATATGATTAGGATAACAAAGACGTACAGATTGAAAATCTACCTATCTCACCTTTAGGGGGAGTATAAGTTTTGTTATTATAATGTCAACAGCGACATTTTAATGATTGAATTAATGCAGGTTATGTGTTGTTGGATTCGGGAATCAAGCGTATATGTAATGAATTCTTGTAATTTGTTTATCCATGTGATTGTAAGAGTTTTTTCACTAAAATTGACAAAGGGGGAGATTGTTAGAGCATTGCTCGGTTGAACCCACCAAGCGTTGGTATGTCAAGTTTGGTTGTCATATTTTAGTGAACCAAAACTCATTTAAGCGTCGCTTGATTTAAATGTACTAGAGTCAACTTCGTATAGGTTAGCTTGAAAGTATTAGGGTGAGACATTATAAGTATTGCGAAGACTTGAAGAAGTGAAGAAGTGCGGAGCTACAACGACAACATCATCCCACCACTTGAGGTTAGTGATATTTGACTTGAACTGTTTCATTCCCTAACGTATCTTTCAATTCGTGCATATTGAAAACATAAAACTGCGAAGCATGAACACTCTAAATAGACATAGTATTAAGGAATACAATATGAAGTTTCTTGCTTAACCATTAAACATTGTATATGAGACATCGACATAATCGTATGAATGTTATTGTGATTATGTATGGGTATGAGGTGAGGATTTCATCCTAGGAAATAATGTTTTTACATGTGTTTTAAGGAAGTAAGTTCATGATATGTGTTGTGAACCGAAAAGGAAATCGCCAGGAGTTATTGGGGATGTTCTTCATTGCATATCTTATGAACGACCAATATGTGTGATTAATATAATCGCTCATGACTTGTTTGTGTTCTTGGTAAAACTATTCACATGAGGCCTGACTTATGTATTGGTATGACTTTTATTAGTGAAATCGATCTTAAGTAATCACCTGGGGTATGAACGGGTTGTGAGTGTCTAAACTTATTACTGGTAGAAGGGGATCCGATCCTAGTAAGAGGTGCAGTGCATCACAAGGGGAACCGATCCTTGTATGAGGTGCATCAAGGTTTATGGAAGAAATGGGAACCGATCCTATGAACATGTGCAACACGTTTTTGGAAAGGGGAACTGATCCTATGGACATGTGCAATGCATACAAGTTAGATACCAAATATATGTGGGGAACCGATCCTAGTACCTAGTCAGCCGTATCTTTGGTAAGCTAGTGTAACTATGCACAGTACTCACATGGAGGTAGAACCGAAACTTATTTTGGTAGAACCGTAAAACCATGAGTTGTGATTAAGTGGTACTTGATCAATCACATAGTTCTTGAAAGTCATATGAACCAATTCTAAACTTGTTTGGAAGTGTGGTAAATCGGTTTCAAGTGAGTAAGCATGGAAAAGACTTGCAAGAGTAAGATGTCGTCACACTTTGAACACGGTGCATTAATGCTTATTCTATATTGTTCAAAGATATTCCTTAATGGCTAAGAAGTAAGTAAATCCCAAGATCGAATTTAAATAAGTTAAGAATCTTTTTAATTAAGGGTTTTTAATTATATATGGAAAATAAGAATTAGTAATGTGCATTTACTAGTTAAAGATTTTCCAAGGAGATTTCGATCATATTTTTGACAGTGCATTCATAGGAATTATGAAAACCGAATTTGGGTTAATATGGAAAAATATCTTGAGTATATTTTCGGTTTTAGAAATTCCATGGTGTCCAAACTTCCTTGTCTATAAATACTTTGAGTTTTTATTTATAGCAAACTAATCATGCGTAACATTAGACTTACTATTTTGTCTTTGTTACTAGTGAAGCCGCCTATCGGAGAGGAGAGTAATCTAATTAGGTGAAATCTCTTACGGCCGCTCAATTTAAAGTCTTCCTTGGGATTGAGAAGCTCTAGCGCGACCTGTTGGTGGGAAACTAGATATTGCGGTTTATCTTTAGTTTTCGTATTGATTTGATTGATTAACGGTGGTTGAACTTTGATTGCACCTAGTTTGTTTATGCTTGAGAATCTTCTCTCCTGATATAAGATTCACTCAAACTAGTTCAAGGTTTCGACAGGGATCTTTAGACTGTTGTTAGATCTAAAGACAATCTTGTGATAATCCATTATTAACAGACTCTGTTCTGTGTGTGATTGATCACAAGAGATTTAAGTAGTTGTGTGCAGGTGTTTATTGAAGATCTAAGAAGATTCGAAGACAAAGAAGATATTGAATATTTCTGACTTGGTTTTTACAATCTTTGGTGTGCACAATACTTGTTTGGGAAAAAGTGGATCCGACTATAATTGATTTATCCTTTTGGGTATTTTGATAGAATAGTTGAGGAAGATCGGCATCAATACGTTTCCTTGTGATTAAAGGTATTAATTGGCTTAATCTTAACGATTGCCTTTGGGTGATTGAATATAAGATAGATCTTGGAACATGGCAAAGGAGTTTATGTTTAGATAAAGAAGGGAACCTTTGCGCAACTCATATCACTTGGTTGAAGAGAGTTGATACCAAACAAATTTGTTGTTCCTTTACTGTTTGGAATGCCAACCAAAGGAATTGGTCCAAGTACGTGACTTGTTTACAGGTTGGAGGCGTGGGAATACATACGATACTAGGTGAACTATAGGTTTAGTTGCTTGATCTCAACTATACAAAGTTGCTTTATTTTGTATAGCGGCTTAATCCTGGGAGTATTCAATTCTGGACTAGGTCCCGGGGGTTTTCTGCATTTGAGGTTTCCTCGTTAACAAAATCTTGCTGTGTCAATTACTTTATATTTCCGCATTATAATTATTTTATTATAATTAAAGTAAATTGGATAAATGTTAATTCTTATTTACTTGATACGTGAATCCTATTGAGTTTGGTTAAGTCTGAACCTTTGTATCAAGTAAACACACTTTGTTGTTGTATTGTCTCGATCTCGTATCCATAGACGATCACACAAAGTGTGAACCGATTTGTTGTATTGTCTTGACTCAGTCAATAGACAATCACTTTCGGGGAAAGGACTTATAGGAAGGAAAAGTAATAGCTTGAGTTATATTTGGGGTACCCTCGCCTTTTCACTAACAAATGTACAAGTTTGGGTAGGGTTACACAAACCTAAAAAATGTATTTTATTTGTGTATAACAAGCTAAGTTTTCGATCTAACAGTTGAAAGATATTAGCTTGAATCTAATCAGGTTTTCATCTAACAGCAAATATTGAATGCTTTGTTACTAAGCTAACATTGATTGCAAACCCTAATTTGAAAGACTATATAAGGGAGAAACTCTAGCAACTGGGAAACCTAATCCCCATACCTCATGTGTGATACTAGTTGTATTAGCTAGAGTCGATTCTCCTTTAACCTTAGGTTTCTTCTCGAGACCCCGTAGGTTAATGAGTTAAAGACTTCATTGGGATTGTGAATCCAGACCAATACTACATTCTCGTAGTTGTGTGATCTGATCTTGTTGATTCTATCGTGTTGAGTACAATTGTAAAGATTGGCTTGAGATTAATATCTTAGAAAGGAAATATATAAAATTAATCACAAACATCTTCGTCTCATCGTTTGTGATTCCACAATATCTTCTTTCGTCGCGTCGATTAAGATTATTGTGAGGTGGTTGATAATACTGAGCTGTTCTTTGGGAATATAAGTCTGGTTTATCAATTGGTTCTTTTTCACCTTGATTTATCAAAAGAAGGAACAAAAACTTATAGTTATTTCTGTGGGAGACATATATATCTATTATCATAGACTTTTATGTGTGATACATATTTATTTATTAAAGTCTTCGATTTTGGGTCGTAGCAACTCTTAGTTATGGGTGAGATCAGCTAAGGGAATCAAGTGGGTAGTATCCTGCTGGGATCAGATATGTAAGGAGCACAACTATACCTTGGATCAATGTGAGATTGATTGGGGTTCAACTACAGTCTAGACCAAAGTTAGTTTATAGTAGGCTAGTGTCTGTTGCGGATTAATACAGTGTATGTTCAATTTGGACTAGGTCCCGGGGTTTTTCTGCATTTGCGGTTTCCTCTTTAATAAAATTTTGGTGTATGTGTTATTTCTTTTCCGCACTATATTTTGTTATATAATTTAAATATCACAGGTTGTGGTTTCAGATCAATCAATTAGAATATCCTACCTTTGGTTGTTGATTTCATTGATTGACACTTGAACATTGGTCTTTGGTACAGTTAAAGTTATTTCACATAATAATCAGGCTCACAGATTTCTATCTGTTCGATTTGCTGATTACATTGTGAAATAGAGATATTAGAACTATTTGATATACTTCATTAAGATTGAGTCTAGTTGATTCTCTTGAAAGTATATTGGAGTTAGTACATACATATTGCTAATCGAAATATTGGGTGTGATTGTTAGACCCCCGCTTTAGGAAAACACGTTTAAGACCTTATAAGTCTGTGTTTGTAGCGATCTGACTCTATGGACAAGAGTACTATCTCTGATAAACGTGTCACCAGAAACAAAATTTATGTCTCGTCTATTTCTATTAAAGAGAAAAATTCTTCAATCTCAAATATAGACGAACCTTGTGTTCGAACAAGATAAACTGGCTCCGACATGTGTTATCCCGATTACCCTTCAAAAGAGTCTATCTCTCTAAATGAACGGGAAACAGATGAAGAGAGATAATTGATTCTAAATCTTGTTAGAATCGAAGATGATATATTTAATCGGTTAAAACATCATGTCAATGTTCTGCTTGGTGTAGTAAGAGACTGCAATTTCAAAGAAAATACTGAAGATCACTCTTCATGTATATCACTTGAGACAAGCCTCAGAAAGGATGCATTGGAAATTGAACATCGCTTGAGTAAACTCTCTATTCATGGATGCTCTAAGCAGTCCAATATACCAAGTACTTCTGCTATGACTAAACTTTTTCCAGCTTTATAAGTAAAATTGGAATCCCTTCCAATCAAAAAAGATGTGTTAGTCTCTTATAATCAAGGAAACACCACATCATATGGAAGGAAGAAATATCCTGACGAGAATGTTAAGATTGTACTGTTTAGTTACTCGTGTGATCAGAAAGTATGCATCTTTTTTGAGGCAAAAGGTTCTGCTAAACAAAAGGGAAACTCTAGGTTGAATAAAAATTCCTCCATTCAACTCCAACACACCTTAGACTTAATTCTCAAAGGTGTAACTGACATTCGTATGTATAAACCTATTGGTTTTTGTACTTACCCTGTATATGCTATCAGGAAAGTAAATTCAATGAGTTCCTCAAATGTTCAAATGCAGAACATACGTCATAACAATAACCATCTAAGGAAGGATCAAGTTTTGTCTTCTGTTAACTGAAAAGGCAATGTTACCTTAGGTGAGAATAAAATTCCAGAAGAAAGGAGGAAAAGTGGCGATGTTGAGGATAACTTGAAGGAAATAATTAAAGGTTATAAAGAAACCATCAACAGGTTGTCTATCCCCTCAAGGCAGAAATCCTCTGGTAAGAACTCAAACTATGTCTCGTATTTTGATGACAGTAAGTTTTATTATAATTTCTCATATCAAAAGGAATTCCTTCCTAGATTTGAAAGGATAAAGAGACTCAACCGTAAACAAAATTCTTTTAATGAGCTCAGAGATCATACTTGTGCTAATTAATCACAAGGGTTAAAGAACTTACTCATAAAAAATCATGTTGAGTAAGATGTGTTAATAATCAGGTATATTTTTGGCAAAATTGCTTCTGTTTAGTTGAGCTATTTTCTTATCGTCCATAGCTAAACTATTGTTTGCAGACAAGTTTTCTTAAGAATTGTTTGAGTCTAATGTTGTTTCTTATAGTTTTTTTTGGAAGTTTTCTTTGCAACTGTGTTGTCTGCTAAATTTCATGCTCGAAAGTGTCTCTCAATGGAGATATTAAATTTATTGAGCCAAAAAAACTTGTGATACTTTTCACAAATTGTAGCAGTTCATTTTTGTCGTAAAACTATGACTGGTTGCATTTCCTTGTTGTTGGGTCTAAATTGTGTTCGTACATGTACCCATGTTACTGTCACGAATCAATTATTAGAAACCCTAAAAGCTTCCTACCCTGAGAAACCATTTAAATACCAAAAACTCTTGAGTCACGTATGCATACTTTGGATTTTTTTTGCCAAGAATGTCTAATTCTGACTCTAGCGGCTTTGCAAAAGGGTTTCTTGACAAAGATATTGGTTTTGAGCCCAAGGGAAGGAAGAAAAGAACCCTAGTAGAAGATGATCATCCGAATGCCTCATGTTTCTATGCCTATACACATCATGATGTTGAGAATGAGGATATGGTTTCTGCTGAAGTGGTTCATGATTTTCTTAAATATTTTGAGGAAGCAAAACTGCAACTCGTTGACACTTTGAAGAGTCTTGATGTGTTAAGAACTGAGTTGAAAAAGGTTACACCTGACCTTGGTCTCATAAAGACACAAGTGAAAGATCTTCTCAATGAGTATATCTTCTCTAAAGATGCAGTGGATGTTGTCGATCACAAGCTCAAAGACCTCAAGACTCATGAGGATAGTGAACCGTCTATTTGACTTCAGTTCGTGTTCGACTTTGGCATAGGAGTCTGTTTTAGCTTGTTAAGTTTATTTTCCTAGTAAATCTTCTATATTCGTGTTTTGTTTAGAATAATAACTAGAGTTTGGAATATCCATTATTGTGATTACACATAGTTATATCCAACGTTTTCATCTTCATGTTTTTAGGTTTATTTGTTTAAATTCTAAAACTGTTTGGAAGATGATTTTTGCAGCATTAATCTTTATGATTTTATATATTACAATTTGTTATGGGATATGTGTGTTTGCATTTGTAAACTATGATTGTCCCATACCTTGTCAAAAGTTAAGTCTTTCGTATGTCGATATGCATGTATTGATAAAAGAATGAATGAGCTTTTGACATTACAAAAGTTAAGCCTATTGTGTCAATTATTGATGGAAGATAGGTTAAAATCTTTTGTTTGCAAGGATTATGTCTATTGCATGTCATTGTGCGTATAGTGATGGAAAATAGAATGAATCCTTGTGTATTCTGCAGTATTGATCTTCCCTTATCCATATTTTTATGTTTATATATTGTGTTGCTCCGTAAGGTTTCTTATGTTTGAACATAAACAATTGAGTTGATTATTCTTTTATGATTAACTTAATTGTTGCTCTGTAAGGATCCTTATGATTGAGCATGATCAATTGAATTGATCACACTCGTATGGTCAATTTAGTTGTTGCTCCGTAAGTTCTCTTATATTGAGCATGACCAATTAAATTTATCACCCTTTGTGGTTAATTTAATTGTGTATTTTGGATGCAAATTCATATTCGTATGTGATTTGTTATGTCCAAAGAAATCTTTCTTTTCTTTTGAAATTAAGGTCGTTCTTGTTGTTCTTTCGGGAATGACATTTGATAGGGGAAAGTTCTTAATTGAACTTGTGATTAATTGCCAAATCTTTGTGGGGAGTGCGGCTGTGGAATATTATAGGGGTTATCTTGTATCTTTATAAACTCCTTGATGAATGCATTTAGCTTAGGATATATGATTGCATCTAAACAAGTTGATATGTGCTTTCCTTTGGTCATGAAATGTCTCTTTTGGAAATTTCATTAGGATCCCGTTTTCGTACCTTTGCCAATTTTATTGACAAAAAGGGGGAGAATTAATATGTAGTTCACACTACAAATACATATGGTTTTCGGATCATTATGTAAGGGGGGGTGGTTTCCATGTGAGATGGAGTATTGACTAAGGGGGAGTAATACTTATCATCAAATAGTATTGTTGTCGAAGTTGTGATACAATTGAACTTTAATGCTGAACTTACAACCTTTGGGATCATTGGAGTACTTGGAAGTGACGAATATTTCGAGTAATGTTGAAGATTAGGCATGTGGAATAGGATCTACAAAAGTTTATTTACTTATTTTTTGTATTTCATATGTATTGATAGTTTTGTCACTAAAATTGACAAAGGGGGAGATTGTTAGAGCACTGCTCGGTCGAACTCGCATGCATTGATATCTCAAGCATGTTTGTCAATGTTAGTGATCAAAACTATAAGTCTTGATTTCTAGTCTACTATAGCTAATGTCTCGGACTAGGATAGAAAGTGTAGTTGAGATCAAGAACTCCATGGCAATCATCATACAAGACGAAGAACTACTCAAGGAACTGGTGAAACTTCATCGACTAAAAGGTATGTGGAGGCTTGAACTTATCTATCACTTAAAAGTCTATTTACTCTGTCTCCTATCTTGAGACAAAACTCGTTTTGCTATATATACTTTGATTATTAACATTTGTTGTTTCAAGCCGAGTATATCTCGTCTATCTATTTCTCGAAATATGTGTTGGTAAGCTTTCGCTTTGGCCAAGTTCATCTTTATGTAGTGACGAAAGTCATTTTATGTTTCAATCACTTTGAAAATGGCTTTGACGAAAAAAAGTTTGTGAATAACAACTATATATAACGTCCTCTAAGAATGTTTCAATGATTGAAATGAGAGTTTAGATTATATAACCATTGTTGGATATAAGCATTGTGTGGTAACACATATATGTATAAGTCCTTATTCCTTGAACCAAAGTATGCGCACTTTGTTGATCAGGAGAACCGGAACAAGAGCTGTGAGCTCAGTCCGCGAACTGGCGGAAGTTCTCTTTCTGAGAAAATCTGCTGGATTTTGTGAACTCCTTCCGGGAACATAAGTCCGCAAACTAAGTCCGCGTACTTGAGTTGTATATATTTAAAGACGATTTTTTGTGAAATTATATTTATATTAACTAAGGAATGCAATTTGCAAAGCGTGGCTATAAAGTTCATGAATCGATTCGAGTGAATCAAATTGTTTTTGCTTTGATTGTGTCTTGTATACTTCTATAAGATTTCTTTGCAATCGAACAACTCTTTAACTAGTTCATCTGAGTCATTTGAACTAGTTATGGTGAAGAAGGATAAGGTTGATATGAAAGTGCTCATATGGCTAACCTTTTGGTTAACTAATGTTGAACCAACAAATCTACAATTTTGGGTACGGTTACACAAACCTAAAATGTGCATTTCATTTGTATGTAAAAATCTAAGTTTTTGATCCAACGGTTGAAAGATATTAGCTTGAATCTAATCAGGTTTTCATATAACGGTGAATATTGAATGCTTTGTTTCTAAGCTAACATTGATTGAAAACCCTGATTTGTAAGAATATATAAGGGAGAACTCTAGCAACTGGTAAACCTAATCCCCACACCTCATGTGTGATACTAGTTGTATTAGCTAGAGTCGATTCTCCTTTAACCTTAGGTTTATTCTCGAGACCCCGTAGATTAATGACTTGAAGACTTCATTGGGATTGTGAAGCCAGACCGGTACTACTTTCTCGTAGTTGCGTGATCTAATCTTGCTGATTCTATCGTGTTGAGTACAATCGTAAGGATTTTCTTGAGATTAATATCTCCGATAGACAAGATATAAAAGTAATCACAAACATCTTCTTCTCATCGTTTGTGATTCCACAATATCTTCTTTCGCCGCGTCGATTAAGACTATTGTGAGGTGATTGATAATACTGAGCTGTTCTTCGGGAATATAAGTCTGGTTTATCAATTGGTTCCTTTTCACCTTGATTTATCAAAAGATGAAACAAAAACTTGTAGGTTTATCTGTGGGAGACAGATTTATCTATCCCTATAGACTTGTCTGTGTGATACAGACTTGTTTATTAAAGTCTTCCACTTTGGGTCGTAGCAACTCTTAGTTGTGGGTGAGATTATCTAAGGGAATCAAGTGCGTAGTATCCTGCTAGGATTAGAGACGTAAGGAACACAAATGTACCTTGGATCAGTGTGAGATTGGTTGGGGTTCAACTACAGTCCAGACCGAAGTTAGTTTGTAGTAGGCTAGTGTCTGTAGCGGCTTAATACAGTGTGTGTTCAATCTGGACTAGGACCCGAGGTTTTTCTGCATTTGCGGTTTCCTCGTTAACAAAATTCTGGTGTCTGTGTTATTTATTTTTCGTATTATATTTTGTTATATAATTGAAATATCACATGTTGTGCATTAAGATCAATCAATTAGAATATCCGACCTTTGGTTGTTGATTTACATTGATTGACACTTGAACATTGGTCTTTGGTACTGTTCAAGTTATTTTACATAATAATCAGGCTCACTGATTTCTATTTGTTCGATTTGCTGATAACATTGTGAAATGGAGATATTAAAACTCTTTGATATACTTTATTAAGATTGAGTCTAGTTCATTCTCTTGAAAGTATATTGGAGTTAGTACATATAGATTTCTAATCGAAATATTGGGTGTGGTTGTTAGACCCCTGCTTTTTCACAAGTAATTTTCAAGTGATTAATCGATCGATATGAAAATTCCCAAGTTGATATCAAATGATTGTCTCACACAAATCACGTAAGATGTTCAAGGTAATTTTCACATGATCATCTTTGACTTAATATTTAGTTTCCAACAAATAAATTGTTGGAAACTTAACTCGTCAAGTATACGATGAACTTAGATAAAGATAAAAGGTTTTAACACGTATTTAGAGAAATATTTATACGAGATAAACTCGGCTCGAAATATCAAATGTGTATAATGTAAAAGCCTATTTAGTTATACGACTTAGTCTTATTAGAAGATATAATAGAATAGACTTCTGAGTGATAGATAAGTTTTAGTTTCCACATACCTTTTGTTGATGAAGTTCCTGCAAGCTCTTCAGTAGATAATCTTCTTCAATTGGTGAACATCGTGAAGTCTAAAGCTCAACTACATACTTCTATCCTAATTAGAGACATAGCTATAAGTAGACTAGAAATCAAGTATATTATTTTGATCAACTAAATTTGACAAACAAGATTGAAATAACAACGCTTGCGAGTTTGACCGAGCATTGATCGATTTCGGCATTTGTCATCTTTCTGTCCTAACAGAGACTACAGAAAACCAGCATACACTGGAACTCTTGATGATTTTCCTGATGTCCATTATAAAAACTATGTGACAAGTAAAGTTGCATATGCTTATAGAATGTTTTTGGACACATATTATGACTCTGACGAAGTTGTGTTTCATGAAGACTAAGTTCATAATAAACTTCTAAAGGAATGTCATCAGAAACTTTCTGAAACTGAAAGTTCTTTACTCGGCAAGAAAGTTCAATATGATAGACATGTTATTGAGAATAAAGACTTGCAAGACCAACTCGATTATATTGGTGCAAGGGATTATCTCAAATAAATACGAGGTCTTAAAAAATAAATCTCTGAAGACCGTGACTGAGAGAAGGTACTTCAAGATAATCTAGATAATTTGGAGCATTGAGATGAACTTGCTATTAATTCGGAACAAGAAGATCTCAAGGTTTAATTTGAATCATCTAAGAATGATATAGTTAATGCTCTTGAAAAGATAAAAAGGTTGGAAGAAGAAAATTTGAGCTTAAAGGAAAGTTTGAGTCTCAGTAGTAGATCAAATAAATTAACCTCAATACTGGGATCCTGTAAAAATTATCGTGATATGTGAAGATTGAGATATGAAGGAATAAACGTTCATAGTACTTGCAAAGAGGTGAAATTTGTCAAGGCCAAAGATTATTTTCAACCAAAATATGCTCCCTCTACGAGAAAAGTGAAGTATCTCCATCACCTGCTAATGACAGAAAGAGAAAATTATATCAATCTCCAAAGAAAGCACATACACATACAAAATTAGGGATGTCGAGAAAATTGAAGAAGAAGAAGATCCTCTAAGCTCTTCACAAAATCACTTACAAAGGGGATGCAGATTTCGTAAAAGGGATAAAACTAGATATGATTCTGTTCAGAAGATAAAAATATATGTTGCTCCCAACTAGAGAAAAAATTGATTTGTATTATATCAATTTTTCCACAAGAAATTAAATTCGTTGTTCCTAAAGCCATACAGAAATGGGTGACAATAAACCAACAAGTGTCATTAAGAAGGATCTTCCTGAAAAGAGCACAACATGAGACAACATCTTAATGAGGTAAGAAAAAATCATTGAAAGTGTTAGAGCACTGCTCGGTTGAGATCGAAAGCATTGTTATATCAAGCTTGTTTGTCAAGTTTAGTTGTCAAAACTATAAGTCTTGAGATCTAGTCTACTTATAGTTATGTCTCATATTAGGATATAATGTGTAATTAAGCTTTAGACTTCACGACGTTCATTGATTGAAGGCGAAAAACTATTAAGGGGATATTTTGGAACTTTATAAACAAAAGGTATGTGGAGACTTGAACTCATCTATCACTCCGAAGTTTATTTCTATTTTATCTCCAATTGAGACGAAAGTCGTATAGAAATATAGACTTTACTTTATACACATTTGATATTTCGAGCTGAGTTTAACTCGCTTATATATTTCTCAAAATATGTCTTGGTAAGATTTCGCTTTAACCAAGTTCATCTTTTATTCTTGACGAAAGTCAAAAGATGATCATGTGAAATTCAACTGGTAACATCTTACATGATTTGTGTGAGACAGTTATTTGATGTAGACTCGGAATGTTTCGTATTGATCATTTGATCACTTGAAAATTGCTTTGAAGCTAATAGTTTGTGTGAGACAGCTATTCTCGTCTTCTAAGAATGTTTTAATAATTAAAATGGTAGTTTAGAACTATTAACCTTTGATTGGATATAGCACAGTATGTGTACTTGTATGTTAATTGTTGCAAGTGTATTCCAAGTCCGGGAATTTAGTATGCATACCTGCATGCGTACTGATTCAATAGTTGAAGTCTAGGAACAATAGTATGCATACTGATTTCAACTGAGTTCGGTCATGAACGACAGTATGCGCACCTGTTTGCATAATGGCGAACAAAACCAAGTCCGAGAACTTAAGTATGCGTACCCGTTTTCATACTTGAGTGGGTTAAGTTCTAAAATCGGTTATGTATGTTTACATACTCATGAATAAATACATTTATATAATAAGGAATGCAATCTTTGCAAACCGTGATTATAATGTTCATGAACCGATTCGAGTGAATCAAAACCTATTTTGCTTCAATTGTGTCTCGTATACTTCTATAAAAATATAAACAATTGAACAACTCTATAACTAGTTTCATTTGAGTCATTTGAACTAGTTGTGAGTAAGATGAACAAGGTTGATATGATAGTGTTCATATGGCTAACTTCATTTGTGTGTAACAAGCTAAATGAAATTATATTTCATTTTTGTGTAACAAGCTAAGTCAATATAACGGTTAAAATATATTAGCTTGAATCTAATCAGGTTTTCATCTAACAGTGAATATTGAATGCTTTGTTACCAAGGTAACATTGATTGCAAACCCTAATTTCAAGACTATATAAGGGAGAACTCTAGCAACTGGGAAACCTAATCCACACACCTCATGTGTGACTTAGTTGTGACTAGAGTCGATTCTCCTTTAACCTAGGTTTTTCTAAAACCATTATAGGTTAATGACTTAAAGACTTCATTGGGATTATGAAGCCATACCCAACTATTATCTTTGTAGTTGCGTGTTTTGATCTTACTTTGTTCTATCATATTAAGTACTGTCTTCTCTAATATTTGCTCGATATTTAGTCTCCGATACATGAGATATAAAAAGTAATCACACTTTGTGATTCCACAATATCTTGTTCCGCTACCATACGGTTAAGTTATTCTGAGGTGATTGATATTAATAAGATGTTCTTCAGGAGTATAAGTCCGGTGTATCAATTGGTTCATGTTCACCTTTATTTATCAAACGACAGAAAAAAAACTCGTAGGTGTTTCTGTGGGAGACATATTTATCTATTCAATATAATTTTCTGTGTGAGACATATTTTTTTTTATCAAGTCTTCGTCTTTGGGTCGTAGAAACTCTTAGTTGTGGGTGAGATAATCTAAGGGAATCAAGTGCGTAGAGTCCTGCTGGGATTCATAGGAGTAAGGAACACAATTGTAACTTAATCAGTGTGAGATTGGTTAGGGATCAACTACATTCCAGGCCGAAGTTAACTTGTAGTAGACTAGAGTTTGTAGCGGCTTATTACAACGTGGTGTTCAAATCTGGACTAGCTCTCAGGGTTTTTCTGCATTTTCGGTTTCCTCGTTAACAAAATTTCTAGTGTTTGTGTTATTTATTTTCCAAATTATATTTTTATATATAATTGAAATATCACAGCTTGTGCGTAGTTCAATCAATTAAATAATCCAACCTTTGGTTGTTGATATAGATTAATTCACACTTGAACATTGGTCTTTGGTACCGTTCAAGTTGTTTCTCATAATAATCAGGCTCGCGGATTTCTATATGTTTGATTTGCTGATTACATTGAGAAACAGAGATATAACTCTTGGATGTATTTTCCTTGATTGAGTCTGACTGTCTAGTTGATTATCTTGGAAATATATTGGAGTTAGTCCATACAGATTGCCGAAACGAAATATTGGGTGTGGTTGTTAGACTCCCGCTTTTTTAGAAAGTTTCAAGGAAGCTGTAAAATTCTTGTACATGTAGTGAACTAAATGATGTTCAACCCAACACAACTTGATTGTATTAAATGTGTATCCTCACCAAGAAATACCCTAGTATTAAACATATTGAGGAAGGTACAAGAACTATAGGGAACAAATAATGCTGGTAAGATGTTGAGTATCTGGTAAAGTCGTAGGATTCATTATTAAATTCTTCCAAAAAGGTATGTCTATAAACTCGAGTAAGCTTTATGTTATATGCTTGATGTTGTGATCTATTTAGTATACCGAAAACACTTTTTTTTTGAGATCTTATGTTTCACTAAGTGATTTGGTGGACATATGAGTATCATCATGACTAATTTTTTAAACACATACTTGAAGTTAAATACCCAATATTTATAAAGACAATAAGTTTTATCTCTATCTTGTTGAGCCAATGCTCCAAATAGATGATTCCATATTTAAGAGGTTACACACCTTTTAATTGTACATACTTGAGGATATTTTGAGCCCAAGACTTTTGCAAGAATGACCTTTTTCCTTGGAAAATACCTCATATTATGGTGAACGAGAATACGAATTCAACGAGCCAAGAATCACTCAATTCTGAGTTATAACGAAGAAGTTATCAGTGATTTATTAAAGCAACACTTATTATCTGTTGCTAAGGCAGTTCGTGAATTGGAAATTGTACATGAACTTTTGGCGACAATTCACGGACTGAAACGGGAAATATGTGACTAAAGATATTTTTTAGTCAAATACCTGGTTTTATTTCCCAGGCAAGATAACTTTGTTTCCAAGCAACCTAGCCATGATCATTCACAATGAATAGAGGTTTCATGTAACCACAAAAACTATCCCTTGGAAAGTTGTATGCGTGTTGCATAAGGTTATTTTCCGTATCTTTGTTCTTCACGAACAAGAGTGATATTCCAAAAGATTTTACTTGGGGATCGTAAAGAACATAAAAGCTATCTTCTTTGATAGTTACGGAACTTGTTTCTAGGTAGTTTTTATAAAACCTAGATTTGGTAGATCAAGATATCTCTAGATTATTTCTACGTGATCTTGTGAGGAAGAATCAATTAGGCTAAGGAACATGTAAACCTTAATAGTTAAGGAGCATCTTCTAAATATAATTAACGTTCTGCTAGAAGTTTTTCAAGATTATCTACTAAACAGAATTGGGGTTCTTCTAGAAGATTTACAAGAGAAATTGTGGCTCTAGAAGTATCATGTCAACAATTTTTAAATTTGGAGCTCGTGGGAGATTTACTCTCTCTTTTTGTGGTGTAACCACTGAAAAAGAGAGGGTAATTACTATCACCAACTTTTTCATTTGGGAACCTATATAGACAATCTTTGTACATTCTACAAAATTGTATTTTAGGTTGTTTTAAAAAGGTAAACCTAGTATTTACCCGAACTGTTCACGAACCAAATTCCAACAACAACAAGTCTTGCAATCAATATTTCAATAACGAATTCAATCAGAACAAATCTTGTAGGTTCTTTGCAGTTGATTTAATAATATATAGGTTCAAATACGTACAACTTGTGATATTTCAATTATAAATATAAAAAAATATAATGAGAAAATGAAATAACAAAGATACCATATATTTTTGTTAACGAGGTAAACTACAATCTTGTAGAAAATCATGGGACCTATTCTAGATTGAACATGCACTAACTTAAACTGCTACACCAATTACCTACTACTAGATTTCAGACTAGATGTAATACGTAACCTACTACTAGATTTTAGACTAGATGTAATACCTCTTTCAGTTGTATTCGTGCACCTGTAGAACTCCTAGCAGAACATCGACCACAACAACACCAATTGTGCAAACACCACATGATATGTTTCAAGATATGTTAAAGTCGATCTCACCTCTTATTGAGAGAGTCAATTAAATGACTCCACCATCACCAACTCCAGCAGCTCCCGATATTACTTTAGCGGAACCATCTCCAGCAATGAACATATCTTAACGACCAACTACATCTTCACTGAATAACCAATAAGAGAAGCTGAAATAATATTTCAGAGACTACAATTCGATGGACAATCAGTACTTATCTATTTCCATAGGCGAGAACTTGGAGCCAAGTAAAATTGGTCCTTTGAACACAGTCTAAGAGTCAGTCAACTCGAAAATTGAAAGGATATTTAAAGAACAAGAAAATAGATTCAAATTATTGATCAACAGGCTGAAGGTTGACCCCACTTATACCTTTAAAGATGACCCACTCTCAAAAGAAGTGAGACATTGTAAGCTGCCATAAAAGTTTCACCTCCCCAACATCAGATGCTTCAAAGGATATACTGATCCTAACAAGCAAAAGTTCCATTATGAGCAACAAATGACTTTGAGGTCATTACTCTTTAGTTGCATTAGATTAAAGAGTAATCACTGAAATAAAATCGTGATCGTTAAATTTTATTTTTATATATCTTTTTTAAACAACATAAGCTCGATCAAGCTTGGATTAGTATATAATATTTTTAGGATCGTATCATCGATCTATCTAATAAACCTTGGCATTTTAATACTAATTCATTGTACTAAATAAAAGAAAGTATATAAATGGTTGTTATCATGTTTACTTGATGAGGAATTATTATGCGTGTTCTTAATTTTATCTTCAAAAATCCAACTCTGGCTTCTTGTTACAGACATACAAAATCAAGGAAGGCTTGACATGATCAGTAGAAAAATTCCTACAAACATACAAAAGGATATTTTTTTTCTCAATTCTACTTGATAGATGAAGCTTGGCTAATTTTTTACAATAACAATATAAATTACATCATGTTTGTAACCGTAAAAGACATAAATTTAGGAATACTCTTTAAAAAATCGTTTTAATTTATTTTTCTTAATAAAGAAATCCAATTAATGTAAATTCATAATATATAGTTTAAATTCTATGATCAATGCAATGAAACTATATACTTTTTAGCCCCTAGAAGAGGTGAACCGCATTGAGTTTAACCAGTAAATTGGGTTGCTAAAATAGCCCTTAAAGGATGGTGAATTTAGTAAGATATGTGATGAAAGACATTGTCAATTGCATATTCTAATTAATCATTGTATTAATGATCTGTTCAAAGACATAAATATGTAAAATAATTAGTATATCCTATCCTCATGGCCTTTAAAACTAATGAAGTCAAGACCTATTAGTTTTTAGGATGTTTGGTGTAGTGACAATTAAAGAAAATAGGGTGCCAATTGAAAAAACGGGGGTCTAACAACCATACCCATTATTTCGTTTTGGCAATATATTTCGTTTTTATTTCCAAGAGAATCAACTAGATAGTCAGACTCAATCAAGGAAAATACATCCAAGAGTTATATCTCTGTTTCTCAATGTAATCAGCAAATCAAACATATAGAAATCCGCGAGCATGGTTATTATGAGAAACAACTTGAACGTTACCAAAGACCAATGTTCAAATGTTAATCAATTTATATCAATAACTAAAGGTTGGATTATCTAATTGATTGAAAAATCATATAAAAAATATAATGCGGAAAAGAAATAACACAGACACCAAAAATTTTGTTAACTAGGAAACCGCAAATGCAGAAAAAACCCCCGAGACCTAGTCCAGATTTGAACACCACGTAGTATCAAACCGCTACAGAATCTAGCCTACTACAAGTTAACTTCGGACTGGAATGTAGTTGAGCCATAACCAATCTCACACTGATTAAGGTACAGTCACGTTCCTTACGCCTCTGAATCCCAGCAGGACTCTACGCACTTAATTTCTTAGTTGTTCTAACCCACAACTAAGAGTTGCTATGACCTAAAGTCGAAGATTTGATAAACAAATCTGTCTCACATAGAAAATTCTATTGAACAGATAAATCTGTCTCCCACAGAAATACCTACGAGTTTTGTTCCGTATTTTGATAAATCAAGGTGAACATGAACCAATTGATATACCAAACTTATATTTCCAAAGAACAGCCTAGTAATATCAATCACCTCACAATGATATTAACCGTATGGAAGCGGAACAAGATATTGTGATGAGACGAAGATGTTTATAACCATAGGAGATTGAATCTCGAGCAAATCTTAGAGAAGATAGTACTCAATACGATAGAAAAAAGTAAGATCAGAACACGCAACTACAGATAAAATAGTTTGGACTGGATTCAGAATCCCAATGAAGTCTTTAAGTCGTTAACCTATAATGGTTTTAGAAAAACCTAGGTTAAAGGAGAATCGACTCTAGTTACAACTAGTATCGCACAGGAGGTGTAGGGATTAGGTTTCCCAGTTGCTAGAGTTCTCCCTTATATAGTCTTCAAATTAGGGTTCGCAATCAATATTAGATTGGAAACAAAGCATTTAATATTCACCGTTAGATGAAAACCTGATTAGATTCAATCTATTATCTTTCAACCGTTAGATCGAACTTAGCTTGTTACACACAAATGAAATGTACCTTCATTTAGATATGGGGTAACCCTACCTAAACGTGTACACTTAGTTGTCTCAACAATAGTTAACCTAAGTTATCCATATGAACACTTTTATATCAACCTTGTTCATCTTAATCACAACTAGTTCAAATCACTCGAATGAAACTAGTTATAAAGTTGTTAAATTGTTTATATTATCATAGAAGTATACAAGACACAATTGAAGAAAAGTTGATTTTGATTCACTCGAATCAATTCATGAACATTATAGCCACGGTTTTCAAAGATTGCATTCCTTATTTTATATAAATATATTTGTTCACGGATAAACCGATTTTAGAACTTAACCCACTGATCGATGTCGTATACGTCAAAAATAATTTACACTTTCTCACTACTCAAAATATAAAATATAGCAAGGGTAAGAAAGGATCGATCCCACAGAGAGGACTAGGTTGTCTTGTTGTTTCGGTTTCCTATATAAAATACCGGGAGTTTTCTTATTTTTATGCAAGTAATAGAAAAATAAAAGCAAATAAAGAAATAAGCAAACAAATCAAATAGAAGAGAAGAGATATTGGTTAAGGATTCATCTTCATTCACTAACATGCTTTCAAAACAATAAGTAGAATTGATATTTAATCTCAACTTTTATCAAAAGCCCTAGAATACCTTAATCGCAAGAATATCCCGCAAATCTCATTTTGTCATCAACAAACACATTAAAAGATGCGAGTATGAGTTCTATCTAAGAGAACAACCTAACGTGTAAAAGCACTAATCAAGTTTAATTCCCTAAATACATTAAGTTCTATGAAATTAGGCCAATCAAAGCAATTGAACGTGGAAAGCGCACTAATTCAATTTAACAAAGGTCACGATTCACATATGATCATAAGAATATATCACTACAAACTATAATCATATTTATGCTACTTGTATTCAAAGATTATCACTTTTACGTATAATAAACCCTAAACTAGCAATAGATGTGATTAGAAGTTCTACCAATTTGCAACTTGACAAAACTAACAATCAATCATACAACTATATTTTCAGAGAATTGTGAATGATAAATATGAGACAAAACTAATATATTGAATCAAAGAATCATGCTTTATGAAATCCAACTATTCCATAACCAATAATAAAACTCTAGCTCATGTTCATGGAGTTCATAACAAGAAGGAAGAGAAACCCTATCATATTGTAAACCCTAGAAACAAAAGTAGAAGATGAGATATTTGATCTAAGATAGATCTCTGATTTTTGTGCCTAGGCTTCCCTATATATAGAGTTTTGTAACCTCTTCTCTAAGAAAATTAGGAAACCTAGTTAAAATAGGAAAGTGCACCTCCTTAAGAATTATTTCCCGTGTATCAAATCCCGTGCCAAAGGGTTTCCAAATATCGCCGAAAATCCCCAGCACAACTCACGGCCAAGGCTGAAATAGTTGCGCCCTCCTTAATTCTGTTCGTGTAAAATTTGGCTCAAAGCCTGTTGGGATCGATTCAAAATACAACCCATTATCTCGTTGTTTACTCCTGTGATTATATTCATCCCATTATCTTCATTAAATTTCACTCAAGTGTCCTCGAGATTCATCTCAGCTATAGTTTTCTTCTCAGTGCAGAATCTAGCATAAGCTTCTCTTCTGTATTCCGCGACCAAATAGGACCAATATCTTAGCTTGCTGCCGATACCCGAGCAACAACTCAACTTCCATTCATTGTTATCCACTGCCATCTTCCCAACTCCTACACAGCATATATCATTCTTCATGACCTGCCCAAAGTTCTTTCATGCTTCACCGTTGAACCACACCAACTGTCGTGCTCCTTACTTCCTTACTCATTCGTCGCCATCATCATCTCGACATTCCCTGAATCCAGTTCCATAATGGCAGCAACACTCCAAAGTAGTACAAGCCTTAACTTCCATCACATTCTCATCACTGCCAATTGTTAAACACCATCGTCAAATGGTAGCACCCACTCTCGAGTTGTCCATCAATCCATAGTTTACTAATTTATCTCGAGCGCAACAACCACAGAACCATCCATCTCCGCATTTCATCACGATGGCAGCAAGCCATTTCATTCTCAGCTCTAACAACGCCTTAACCTATTGTTTGCAGCTCCTACGATCTCTGGCAACACTTCTTTCTTTGCAAGACAAGAACCACCAGCATGTGCTCCAGTTTTCCGCAACCACCAACAATCAAGAACAACATCTCAACCTCAACCACCTCTCCTTTACAGCACCAGACCCAACCTGACAGCATCATTTTCAATTAAAATAAGCCATCTCCACCTGCAATTGCAATTCCACTCAAGACAGCCTCAAACTCGAGCCACTAACCCAAACGACTAGAGAGATACGTTTCCCTTGGTTCAAGCAGTTCTGCAAACACCATATGAGCAGAAACTGATGGTGTCTCTGCCCATCGAGAAATTATCTTCTCCAGTTCTCTAAATCCCTCTACATTCAATTCTGATGCAAACCCATAGTTTTATTCAGTGTAAACTAGTCTCCATCACCATCTTTCACTGCCATAACCCCTCACAACAACATCACTTCCTAGATGTATGGACAGAAAATAGGGAAGAAACAAAGCTGCTTCTTTAAACTGAAAATCCAACCCAGAATTATGTAACTAGAACAATCTATCTTCCTTCCCATCTCGAGCTGCTGTTCTTTAATTACGATCATCAGAAACCCATTTAATTAACAGCTCAGATCCCCTTTCTCTATCAATGTCTCATTCACCTTCAAATGATGACAACATGACCATCTTCAAGTTCTAATTTTCTGGTTCAGTTCACCTGCTCTGAACTTCGCCTTAACCTTGGCAGATGACCACCGGACCTTGGCTAGCACTAACGGCACAAATCTGCAGGCTCGGTCGATGTTAACTGGGATAACGACATAGTTGTTGAGTCTTGTCTATGCTTGTGAAGTGAATTTGGTTTCAAAAGAAACCTAAATTTATCTCTTGTACTGCCCTCTCTCATGCCAACATCACAAGGTTATGTGAAACAAGCCCCTTTGCTGGGCTGTATTGTTTAATGGGCCGCTGGCTTTTTTTACTACCAGAACTGGAAAGATAGCTTGCTGCTCCCGTAAACGCCAACTGAACTTCAGCGGTTGTCTTCGTTATTCCTATGCTTTGTATCCAAAAGCGCCAATGATTCCGAGCAATGTTTTAAACTTCCATTTTTCTTCATCTGTGCTAAACCATTCCGAGTACCTAAAAACATAGAAATCAAACGTAATATACAAATTTACAAGAAAAACTAATAAGAAAAGCATGAGAAATCGTCATCGAAATTGGGTGTTTTAGACACCTATCAAATTCCCCCACACCTAATATTTTCTAGTCCTCGAGAAAACAAAACAATCAAATACATACAACTCCATGTCGTCGAGAAAACGGTTAATTTTAGCATAAATAACAAGCCTTTAAACCCCTAGGTGTCCCTAGTGGACGAGTTATAGTCTCGTGAAGGTTTACAAGAGGTCTGCCTACAAAACCTATATTTCCAACTCCGTCTATTTGTGACAAATCTATGAAAGAATCCAAAATGACTATATGAGGAGGTACCTTGCACAAATTCAATTCATATATTAGTAAATAAAGCTCTAATTAGATAGTCGAACAAGCCACAATACTCGAAAACTAACAAACCACAATCACAAAGAAAAGATAAAGAAGATGGATATAGATGTAGATGTTGGCGAATGTTCACAAGTGATCGATGTTTCCCATATCTGTCTGAAGGTCACTGCCAAGATGAACCTAATAATCCTATTGGATTGAGCTACTGGTTTGAATTCTACATCAACTCACTGGCATATACAAGGGAACCAGGAGTGACTTTATTCAACCAATATGATACTTTTTTTATTTTTCACTTTTTTTTTAGACATCATGATTAGATCTTTTGGATCCAAGCGTATGCTTCTTGTCAGCAAGTACATGATAGTTGCCTTGGATCCTGCATTCCACGCTTGTTTAGGCGACGGAGACAGGGACTACGTTTCACACATACTGCTATCCAAGTGTCTTTTTATTCCGTTTGGTCTAATTGGTCGGTCTTTTTTTTCCTTTTTTTTTCTTTTTCTTAGCAACTCAATCACTCTATTTCATCCTAGCATTAATAACAATTCGATGTTTAGTGACCCACCAAAGCACTTAGAAAACAATAGATAAATATGGAAAAATAAAAATAGAATGTGATATGGTGATCTTCCGAGATATGGTAACAACTATCATGGTATTTATGATTCCTGAGCTATGTTCGTCCCTTTTAGTTAATTGGTTCCTCAACTCCTGCATTCAAAATGGTTCCATCCACTAATGGTGTCATCCTAAAGGCACAAGTTTCTAGATTTTGGAGTTCAAAAAGCACAAATTTTTTCTTGGATTTTCTATTTTTCTGATTTTTTTTTAAAGGCATAAAACAAACTAAAACAAACTATGCAAACATATAAATGCTCCCCCACACTTAAACTTTACATTTTCCTCAATGTAAAATTGAATCGTTCAAAGAAAATTCAAGGTGGGAAATCCATAACATGATATATATACACAATATGAAAATAAAATGCATGATAAAAACTCATTACTCCAACTCATAGCTATTTCGGAACAATAGAGGATAAACACTAAACAAGCTATTTAGTTGGCATCTAATCTCAACTCAGCCAATATACACCTCACCGCCAAGAAAAAATTCCATCTACTTAGAAAGGCTAGTGTTTATTCAAAATTGTTCAAAAATCTCTAAAAGTTGGAGTTTTGATATGCAAATATACAAAATAAGAAAATAAAGATAAAAGATTTAAAAATAAAATAAAAAGATAGAGATAGATACACAAAACCAGTGGGTTTCCTCCCATTAGCGCTTGGCTTAAAGTCGACGGCCCGACATGCAAGTTGAATTCCCCATACACCAATAATCGGAAAAGTTGGGGATCCACCCATAGCAACTTTTTTGCAAACACCAGCTTCGCACAAATATTAGTAATATAAAACATAAACGAAGCTATTAAACGATAAGAGTTTCCCCCACACTTATTCTCGTCCACACTTGGAAGTGTATAAAGAATATAGGAGTCGGGTACTTCCACGGTTTCTTGTTCACAAACCTGCATAGTATGAGAATCAAGTATCTCTAATGGAGGAAATCGAGAAACAAAGTCATTGAACAATGTTTTCGAAGCACATACATTCAAACCAATAAGAGGTAAAGGAGAAGAATTAATATGCAAAGGGTTAGACAAACCTCGCACAATCTCTTGTATCACGGAATCCTCTTCATCCTTGAAAAATTCAAGTGAACTATTCACCTCTTGTATATCATGGTCCTCTATCAAACCTTGCAACCATTCTTCATCCGTTTCTGCCTTAACCAAAGTCTCTACATCAAAATCTTCATTACAATCATTCACAAGTTCAATTGGGTCTTCCATAATATTGGTTATACCGGTTTCATTCTCAACATACTCCTCTTCATAAGACTCAAACCTTGTTCCAAAGTTCTGGAAAACACTAGTTTCATCATACTCATGTACCTTTTGAATAGGTGCTTGATCATTATAAAGATCAAGAGTTGAGTCAACTACACTAATGTCATTAAATATCTCCAAAGGTTGGTCCTTTTCAACACAATCATCTTCGTCTTCATCTTCAGACTCACCATAATAAGAATCGTCGTCGGTTTCCCAACCTTTATCACGACGTCGTGTGAGTTCCATATGAATGGTACTACTAATTTCATCGACAAGCTCTTCCAAGTATCCATCGTCTTCCAACTTGTATAATTTCTGGGCAAGTTTCCTGACGTTCACACGCTTACCACCATTAGTTACAATATGTTCTCTTTCCCATGACTCTTCCCTTTGAATGGGTGAATGATCATAACTACGATTTGGAGTCGGGTAAGAAGGAATGTTCCAAAAATTGGTTTGTGCGATTTTCTCTCTATCACGGTCAAGTTGGTCTATCCTTTGTTGCATATCTTGCAATCCGTTCATAATCTTCATACAACTCGAATAAAGCCAATTAGAAGTAGAATCATCCCACCTAGGTGCTTGACTTACATACCCACTACAAGGTTGTTGTTGGTATGTATGAAAATCACCATAAGGTTCTATAGGATATGCATCATAGCCAATAAATTGGTTTTGATTGCATTCCATAGATGGTGGGAAATTTTCATAGTGTTGAGGAGGTTGAACGCCGTATCCATTGCTCCAATATTCTCCTTCCATAGAAAATTGGTACCTGAAAAGAGTTCTCAAAACTATGTCAAAATCAGAATATAAGAAAAACTAAAAACAAAAATAAGAAACCAAAAACAAGTGACAACCGTTGCCTCCTCGGCAACGGCGCCAAAATTTGATCGCTGTCGTATGCGTCAAAAATAATTTACACTTTCTCACTACTCAAAATATAAAATATAGCAAGGGAAAGAAAGGATCGATCCCACAGAGAGGACTAGGTTGTCTCGTCGAGTTTTCTGATTTTTATGCAAGTAATAGAAAAATAAAAGCAAACAAATCAAATAGAAGAGATATTGGTTAAGGATTCATCTTCATTCACTAACATGCTTTCAAAACAATAAGTAGAATTGATATTTAATCTCAACTTTTATCAAAAGCCCTAGAATACCTTGATCGCAAGAATATCCCGCAAATCTCCTTTTGTCATCAACAAACACATTAAAAGATGCGAGTATGAGTTCTATCTAAGAGAACAACCTAACGTGTAAAAGCACTAATCAAGTTTAATTCCCTAAATGCATTAAGTTATATGAAATTAGGCCAATCAAAGCAATTGAACGTGGAAAGCGCACTAATTTAATTTAACAAAGGTCACGATTCACATATGATCATAAGAATATATCACTACAAACTATAATCATATTTATGCTACTTGTATTCAAGTATTATCACTTTTACGTATAATAAACCCTAAACTAGCAATAGATGTGATTAGAAGTTCTACCAATTTGCAACTTGACAAAACTAACAATCAATCATACAACTATATTTTCAGAGAATTGTGACCGATAAATATGAGACAAAACTAATATATTGAATCAAAGAATCATGCTTTATGAAATCCAACTATTCCATAACCAATAATAAAACTCTAGCTCATGTTCATGGAGTTCATAACAAGAAGGAAGAGAAACCCTATCATATTGTAAACCCTAGAAACAAAAGTAGAAGATGAGATATTTGATCTAAGATAGATCTCTGATTTTTGTGCCTAGGCTTTCCTATATATAGAGTTTTGTAACCTCTTCTCTAAGAAAATTAGGAAACCTAGTTAGAATAGGAAAGTGCATCTCCTTAAGAATTATTTCCCGTGCCAAAGGGTTGCCAAATATCGCCGAAAATCCCAAGCACAACTCACGGCCAAGGATGAAATAGTTGCGCCCTCCTTAATTCTGTTCGTGTAAAATTTGGCTCTAAGCCTGTTGGGCTCGATTCAAAATACATCTCATTATCTTGTTGTTTACTCCTGTGATTATATCCAGCCCATTATCTTCATTAAATTTCACTCAAGTGTCCTCGAGCTTCATCTCAGCTATAGTTTTCTTCTCAGTTCATACTCTAGCATAAGCTTCTCTTCTGTCTTCCGCGACCAAACATGACCAATATCTTAGCTTGCTGCCGATACCCGAGCAACAGCTCAACTGCCATTCATTGTTATCCACTTCCATCTTCCCATCTCCTACACATCATATATCATTCTTCATGACCTGCCCAAAGTTCTTTCATGCTTCACCGTTGAACCACACCAACTGCCGTGCTCCTAACTTCCTTACTCAATCATCGCCATCATCATCTCGACATTCCCTGAATCCAGTTCCATAATGGAAGCAACACTCCAAAGAAGTACAAGCCTTAAATTCCATCACATTCTCATCACTGCCAACTGTTAACCACCATCGTCAAATGGTAGCACCCACTCTCGAGCTGTCCATCAATCCGTAGTTTACTAATTCATCTCGAGCGCAACAACCACAGAACCATCCATCTTCGCATTCCATCACGATGGCAGCAATCCATTTCATTCTCAGTTCTAACAACACCTTAACCTATTGTTTGCAGCTCATATGATCTCTGCCAACACTTCTTTCTTTGAAAGACAATAACCACCAGCCTGTGCTCCAGTTTTCCGCAACCACCAACAATCAAGAACAGCATCTTAACCTCAACCACCTCTCCTTTACAGCACCAGACCCAACCTGACAGCATCATTTGCAATTAAAACAAGCCATCTCCACCTGTAATTGCAATTCCACTCAAGACAGCCTCAAACTCGAGCCACTATCCCAAACGACTAGCGAGATACTTTTCCATTGGTTAAAGCAGTTCTGCAAACACCCTATGAGCAGAAACTGATGGTGTCTCTGCCCATCGAGAAATTATCTTCTCCAGTTCTCTTAATCCCTCCACATTCAATTCTGATGCAAACCCATAGTTTCATTCAGTGTAAACTAGTCTCCATCACCATCTTTCACTGCCATAACCCATCACAACAACATCACTTCCTAGATGTACGGACAGAAAAGAGGGAAGAAACAAAGCTGCTTCTTTGAACTGAAAATACGACCCAGAATTTTGTAACTAGAACAATCTATCTTCCTTCCCATCTCGAGTTGTTGTTCTTTAATTACGATCATCAGAAACCCATTTAATTAACAGCTCAGATCCCCTTTCTCTATCAATGTCTCATTCACCTTCAAATGATGACAACATGACCATATTCAAGAATAAAAGATGAACTTGGTCAAAGCAAAAGCTTACTAACACATATTTCGAGAAATATGTAAGCGAGTTAAACTCAGCTCAAAATATCAAATATGTATAAAGTAAAGTCTATATAGCTATACGAATTTTTTATCAATATGAGAAAGAATAGAAATAGACTTTTGAGTGATAGATGAGTTCAAGTCTCCACATACCTTTTGTTGATGAAGTTACACAAGCTCCCCTTAGTAGTTCTTCATCTTCAATCGATGAACGTCGTGAAGTCTAAAGCTCAACTACACTAACTATCCTAATCTGAGACATAGCTATAAGTAGACTAAAAATTAAGACTTATAGTTTTGACAACTAAACTTGACAAACAAGCTTGAGATAGCAACGCTTGAGAGTTCGACCGAGAAGTGCTCTAACAATCTTCACCTTTATCAATTTTAGTGACAAAACTATCAATACATATGGATTACATCCAAATGCTTGATTTCCTTGTTCTTCAACATTACTCGCAATCTTCGTCACTTTCAAGTACTTCAATGATTCTGAACGTGTTCAACTCAGCATCATAGTTGTTGAAGATCTGTAGCCATAACAATAAGAAAAAAGTTGTTATCGATTATTGTTATACATTGTCATAGTATTATTACACAACATCAAAGTTCAATTGTATCATGATAGACACATTTTTGTGTCTGAATTGTCCTAAATGTCTCTATTGCTAGTGCTTGATTTTGTACTTATTATGGTGTTTTCATGTTTCTGTAGGTGTTTTTGGAGAGATACACTTGTTTGGAGAATGTTGCTCAAAAAGTGCTATTTGGACACCCGGAGAAAAGTACTAAAGCCATCCTCACTTTGGATAAGGGAACCCCAGCTGATAAAGGCGCCCCTGTTTTGGATCGGGGCACTTCATCCTCTCCATTTCAAATTCTGGAATTTGGAAGGAAGTTTTGTTCTTCACTGATAGAATTTAGGTTTTGCATTTTGGGCGTGCTAGAAGGAGATTCACTAGCTGTAATTGCACGGGAATGCTTGACTGAGATTAACAGGCATGGTATGGGCTTTTGTTCGAATTAAATTGGGCTAGTTTGATCGGGTTGAAGACACCAGAGGCATGAGAGTTTCACGGGATTGTTTTACTCCTTCCCTTGTTTCTCAGTGTTTGGCTTGTGTTGGGACAAGTCTTTACCGAATCCGTGTTGTGTTTGGAGTGAGTGAGCACGAATCTACAGCTGCAGAAGCAAGAAAGGAAAGGAAATTATCCGGAGAATATTTTCATTGACTGCCGAGTATTGGGAAGATTTTTTGGATTAATGAGGAGTTATTTTTGGTCCAAAGGTGTATAAATAGGTTGCTGGGGTCGAGTAGAAGGGTTACAGAGTGATTGGGGAGACAACAGAGCAAAGAAACGAGAGTTGGAGAAATCTGCTGCTGCTGCTTCCATTGAAGAGAGCTCGAAGAACATTAGACTATAGAAGACAGTCGTTCATGCTACAGTGACAACGACAGAGGGTGTAGGGTCGCAGATCCACAGTGACAGTGACATTTCGTCTCTATCGTTCTTTGTAACAGTTAGTTTGTAACAAACATAATTGTTACAAACCCGGTTTTTCATCTTTTCCTACATATTCATCTTTGTAAGCACATTTGGAGCAATGAAATCGAATTTTTAGCGTGTTTCCATCATGATGAGTTAAACCCAATCCTTGGGGCAATGGAAAGCCATTGCTTCGGTAAAAGTGATACATTTCTACTTTTAATTAATTATAACAACTCTATTATGATTTTGATTAGTTAGGTGTATTTTCTCTTGACAGAATATGCTTGCTTTAGTGTTTTGATATTCTATGCTTGGATTAACATCTATTCTTCTGAAAATCGACATGTCTAGGCAATATTATTAGAATTAATTTGAATGTTAAGTTGCATAATTATTGTTTTATTAAATCACTAATATCGATCAATGGTGGAATCCTTGCCCCAGCCTCTCCATAATCTTTACAAAACTTTATTTAGAGTTTGTTATAGTGGGAATGTTATATATACCCTCCATATGGGTGGGTCTTTACTAATACCCTTACTACCTTTACAAATACCCCTAAGGAATCAAAAAAGAATAGATTTTATCTAAAATCCCCCAAATACCCTCCTACGTTATTTTCAGATTCAGATCTTAGTTTTCTCTCTGGTCTTCCTCTTCCACCAACAGCCACCACTTCTACGTCGTCACCACCACCGTTCCATCACCACCTCCATTTCCGCCACCACCTACTATTTTCAACTCCACTCTGACTTCAATCATCAAGTTAATTCACCACCAACACCATTTCAGAGCGAAAGGGAATAGATACAGAGAGATCTTTGATCGAAAATCAAACCAAACCCACGACCACCATCTACATCGCTATCATCAACAATCCATCATTGTTTTCCAAATTCTACCATCATCGTCGAAGTCGCTGCCTCCAGATCATGAACAAACAGATAAAGAAGTGTGATTTGGATTTGTTCTTCCAGTGTATAGATCCAAATTTAAATTCCTTCCTTTTCATAAATTGGTGATGGAGATAAAAGGAGACTACAACGATTATCTTCTTTCTCTTGTTTAATTAAGTTTCTGATGGTGCTTGGTGGTGTTGGTGGTGCTGTAACTAGTTTTTTGTTTTTTTTGGTGGTGATGGGGTCGAAATGATAAAATTGATGATAAATATAGTGGTTGTTATGGTTGTCGTAGTGGTGGTGTGGTGTTGGAGATTGGGTATGGTTTTTTAGGTTGGGAGATGGTGGTGGCGCTGATTTCTTGTCGCTGTGAAAGATGAAAGGTAAACAAATATTGGTGGTCGTGGTGATTTAGACTGGTAAGCATTAGATACATACCATGCCTATTTGATGTTTTTTAATTTCTGCTTATCAATTTGAAATTCAAACAGATTGTCTATCGAGATAAATTATCTTAATATTTTTCATTAGTACTGTGAACTTTGTAACAAGAGTTGTCTAGATAATAGTTTTGATTCATTTGTTAGTCTGAGTAGTGAGGAGTTTTAACCATTCAAGAATGGGGAATTGAAAGTGTATTAGATGTGCATTTTATAATGAGAACTGTTCTTTTGTTGAATTTGAATGCAAATTGTATAGTTGTTGAGTTTTAGGTTCAACTGCTGAATGATTGATTGTTGTGCAACCTGGTGTGAATGCTTGTGTTTTATTAGTGAATCACTTTTCAATCTGCTGAATTTGGATGAGATCGAGACTGATAAGGATGACAGGCCTTTAGATCCACCTCCAAGAATTCTTTCGGTTGAGGTCAGCTACCTACTCTGTGTCGTAGACTGATAATAATGTTATCTGTTTTGAGTTATTCTCGGTACGATTTTATGTATTTTGTAGTTCATAGTCTTGATGCACTGTATTTTCGATGAAGAAAACTTTTTATATGTACTAAAGAAATCTAGAATTTGGTCTGCAGGATTGCAGTGATGGTGGTTGCAGAGAAGGATTGAAGCTGTTGCAGAAGCTACAAGCAGAGTTGAAGTGTTTTGTACTGTGGAAAGACACGCAGAGATGGATTTGGTTTAGTAGTTATGCTTGAATATGTACTGGCGTAGTTGTAGTTATATATGGCATAAGTGGAAGGCATGGAGCTGCAGGTTATGATTATGGCCAAGTTATGAAGTGTGAGGTGATGATACTAGTGCAGTTGCAGTTTTTTACCATGATTGCAGTGATGGTGGTTGCAGAGAAGGATTGAAGCTGTTGCAGAAGCTACAAGCAGAGTTGAAGTGTTTTGTACTGTGGAAAGACACGCAGAGATGGATTTGGTTTAGTAGTTATGCTTGAATATGTACTGGCGTAGTTGTAGTTATATATGGCATAAGTGGAAGGCATGGAGCTGCAGGTTATGATTATGGCCGAGTTATGAAGTGTGAGGTGATGATACTAGTGCAGTTGCATTTCTTTAGCTCAAGTTGCAGGCATGAAGTGTAGGTGTTGTTGATGTCCATAATCTAAGAGGGGAAGCTGAGTTGCATTAGGATGTGTCAAAACTGAGTTTGCCATCCTATTCATTCGAGACAGAGAAACTTGAGAAAGTTTGGACTCTAGACTTGGGGGCAACTTTTGAAAGTTGCTTTCAAATTTGGAGACAACTTGAGCTAGTTGATTTCATATTTGGAGGCAACTTGAGAAAGTTGCTTTCAAATTTGGAGACAACTTGAGCTAGTTGATTTCATATTTGGAAGCAACTTGAGAAAGTTGCTTTCACTTTTGGAGGAAGCTTAAGCTAGTTGATTCTAGTTCAGAGACAACTTGTCTGAGTTGCTTCCATATGTGGAGACAACTTGAGCTAGTTGCCGCCATATGTGAAAGCAACTTGTTCAAGTTGCTTTCAAATATGGAGATAACTCTATCTAGTTGGCTTGAGATTCGGAAACAACTTTGAGCTAGTTGCTTTCAGATTTGGAAACAACTTCATCAAGTTTACTCCACATGGTGGTGGTGGAATTGGTGGTTGCTGGTGGTGATTGGTGGCGACGGTGGTGGTGGATGAAAGTGGTGGTGGTTGGTGGCGGTGGTGGATGGACAGTGGCGCTGGTTGTCCGTGGTGGTAGTTGACGGTGGTGGATGGAGGCGGTGGGTGGCGGCGGTGTTGGTGGACAGTGGTGGTGGTTGGCGGCGGTGGCGGTTGACAGTGGTGGTGGTTGGCGGAGGTGGCGGTTGGCAGTGGTGGACAGTGGTGGTGGTGGTCGGCGGCGGTGGCGGTGGTGGACAGTGGTGATGGCGGACATTAGATGTTTTTTTTTTGTTTTTTGTTTTTTTTGGTTGAATAGTGGTTAGTGGTAATGGTTTTGTATATACATTACACAAAAGAGGGTATTTTAGTAATGTATTATGCTTAGGGGTATTTGTATAAGTTGATAAGGGTATTTTGGAAGGGGCCTATAGTAAGGGTATTTAAATAATGTTCCCTTTGTTATATTTTTGCTTTAAAAATTAAGTCTAAAAGAATATGCTTTCACAAGTCTCAACGAACCTTTTACTACAACAATTGAAAATAACCATAAATTTTTGGCGCCGTCGACACGAACTTGTCTTTAGGCTAGAGTTTTTAGATTTATTTGTTTTTAGGTTTTTGTTTTTGTTTTTATTTTTATTTTTTCTATTTTACGTTTTTGGGTATTTGTCTTTTTATTACAGATTATTGGATTTCGGAGCGAAAGAGAAAGGAGTTTCCAAAGCTTTTGGTGACCACTTAAAGATTTGGAGTCAAAAGACTAAGCGAAAAGAGCGAGAAAAAAAAAAGAAAAAAAAAAAGAGAGAGTTTATTTTATTTTTATTTTTTTAGATTGTATTAGGATATCTTATATTCTTGTAATTTTATTTTTTCTTTTGCACTTTATTTTTGGACTTTGGACTTTAAACTTTGGGACATTATTTTTATTTTTTTTAAAACCCTAAGGAAGGGTAGTATTAAATTTAAACTATTTGCAGAGAAGGACGGCGATTACAATATCACCTCGGCCCCTCGGGTTCGTACATGACAAAGGAGTCGTGGCCCGAGTCGACTACAACGGTTCATCCCCCGTCTGGTACGGGAGGTAAGTTTGTCGAAACACTCGCGAATCCCCTGTCAGCGAGTTACTATATTCCTTCGTTTGCATATATGTCGAGGAACTGAATGCGGATGCTTCAATTTCCTAGTAAAGGGCAAGGCCTGGCCATACAAGATAAGGGTTCGGATTTCATCACCGTTCTCTTCTTGCCCGCCTTAGGAAAACAATACTTAATGTGAACCTAAGCTTTAAAATTTGGAATAGAACGAGACTGATAGGGTAACGAGCTTAATATGAAAATCATTCGAAAAATATTGGTTACTCTTTTAAGCATACTTCGGAGTTCATGATGGTTTCTGTGAGTTGAATGCGTGACTGCGCCGCTTTGTAATGCGGTGAGGCCTTGGGTATCAAAGCTCCACGCAACTTCCCTCGCCTCTATTCAACTTACTTAAACTCGGATTGATTCCAGATGGGTTTGCTCAGATTGTAACGAATTCCCTTTAGAAGGATTAGAAGCTGGTCTAGAAAACAATCTAAGTGGAGTCATCATGCTTTTTGTTTGCTAGAAATCAGTAGGTTTGTTGTGGTGGAGTCATCCTTGTTTGTGTTTGCATAGAACTTCCCTTCCTTTTAGGATTTTTCTTTTTCTTTTTCTAGTGTATGCCCGAGGTCATTAGAGAGCGGGCTTGGAAAAGAAACACTCTAGGTCGTTTGATTAGTGAAAAACCTAGTAGTTCTTCTTGTGAAGACGGGGAGCTCGAAGACTCTTCTTTTGAGATCCCTGTTTTCGGAAACTTCATCTTTGAAAACTTGACACTTAGTGAAGAAAGTACTCCTAGTCCTTTGGCAGTGCCAGAAATGGCAACTTTGAAAGCTTTGTTAAATCCAACTAGGACCTCTCATCCGTCATGTATCAAGTTAGCTGAAACTGAGGCAAATTATGAACTAAAACCTGGGACCCTACAGATGCTCCCAAACTTTTTAGGGAAAGAAAATGAGAACCCCTATTTTTATGTTAGGGAATTTGAGGAAGTTTGTAGTAATCTAAAAATTAAAAACCTAGATGATGATGCTTTGAAACTTAGGTTATTCCCCTTTTCCCTAAAAGATAAATCCAAAGCTTTGCTATATAGTTTTCCTTCTGAGTTAATTGAAACCTATGACCAACTTACAGCTGCCTTTTTACAGAATTTTTTCCTTAGGCATAAAACATCGTCTATTAGGACGCAGATATGTACTTTTTCTCAACAAGAGGGATAATCTCTATACAGGTATTTGGAAAGGTTCAATGACTTGTTATCTCAATGTCCTCACCATGGTTTAGAGAAGGTTAGGCTAGTTCAGATCCTTTATGAGGGTTTAGATTATTCGACAACTACCATGGTTGAGTCTTTGTGTACTGGTGGGTTTGAAAATAAAACTGTTGATGAAGCGATGACATTTATGAATGAAATCGCCGAAAAGACCTACCAACGGGAAAATAGTAGGGAGCCCAAGAAAACCATTCTTCTAGGTAATAAGGTTGAAGGATTTTTTGAATCAGATGCCAAAATAGCAGCCATAGCTAAAAGGTTAGAAGTTTTAGAATTGAGTCGAACTAGTGGTAGAGTAGAGCCTTTTTGGGAAGGAAAAACTACTGAAGAACAAGCCCATGCTCTTTATAATAACGTTAGATTTGAGAACCATCAGAAGTTTGACCCATATTTAGAAACCTATAACCCTGGTTGGAGAAACCATCCAAACCTTTCTTGGTCTAAGGGCCAGAGTCAAGGTCAGTCTAGTACCTCTCAGGTTATTCCCCCAGGTTTTAGCTATGCTAAGAATCTTTCAAGACCAACACAGTTTCAGATTCCTTCAGATAAGAAAATCACGAGTTTAGAAGAGTCTCTCGCCTTGTTAACTCGGAACACTATAGAATTTCAGCAATCGGTTGCTCAAGGTCTAGATAAAAATAAAAAGATGGTCCAGGCTAACTCTTAGGCTATTTCCGAGTTAAAAAACCAAGTTAGTCAGATAAATGAGACTTTCAGAGAAAAAGGCAAGTTCCCTAGTCAACCACAGCCCAATCCTAGAGGAGTCCATCAAATATCTTTAGCTAGTGATAAATCATCAAACCATGTGAACTTTATAACAACCCTTAGGAGCGGTAAAACGGTAGACAATAAGGTAGCCATGTTTAGTGGACATACTGTATTTCCACCTTCTACTTCACCAGAGAAACCCGTAGTTGAGGAAACTGAAACAATTTCTAAGAAGTCCCAAGAAATTCCTGATAGGACTATGTTTGTGCCTAGAGCCCCATATCCACAGTTGTTAGCCCCAACAAAGAAGGAATCGACTTTCAATGAGATAATAGAGATATTTAAGCAGGTGAACATTAACATTCCATTATCAGAAGCAATTATGCAGATGCCTGCTTATGCCAAGTTCCTTAAAGATCTTTGTACACGAAAGCGTAAGCTTAATGTCCAAAATAAAGCCTTTTTAGCTGGCCAAGTAAGTTCAATTCTTCTGAACCAAACACCCCCTAAGTATAAGGACCCTGGATTCCCAACCATATCTTGTGCAATTGGTAAGTATATGGTCGATAAGGCATTACTTGACTTAGGAGCTAGTGTTAACTTACTTCCATATCATGTATACACCCAGCTAGGTCTTGGTAAGTTGAAACCGACTAAAATGACATTTTAATTAGCTAATAGGTTTGTCAAAGTACCTGGTGGTGTCATAGAGGATGTTTTGATTGAGGTTGATAAGTTTATTTATCCAGTGGATTTTGTTGTTCTAAATACCCAGCCTGTTCAGGACCCAAGTGCTCAAATCCCGGTGATTTTAGGTCGCACATTTTTAGCCACAGCTAACGTTGTCACCAATTGTAGGACCAGGCTTATGAACATATCCTTTGGTAATATGACCACTGAACTAAATGTCTTTAATGTTACTAGAAAACCTTCTGAAAATGATGATTTAGAAGAAGTGAATATGATTAGCACTTTAGTTCAAGATAATTGGGATGATACTCTACTGGGAGATTCTTTAGATGAATTTGAGGAAACCAATATCTTAGACCAGATGTGTGATGAATCTTTAGAAGAAACCCTTGAGTATTTTAAAGACTCTACGGACCCAGAAATCCAGGCAATAGTGTTAGGTCTTTCTGAGAATAATGATGACCCTAAGTTTGGGGGTAGAGAACTAGAAGAAGTTCTTGAGTACTTTAGGGACTCTGAGGATTCAGAAATTCAAGCAATAGTTAGATATTTGTCTGTGAGTAGTGAAACCCCTAAGTTTGGGGGTAGTAATGGTTATTGTGATCGTCACGTATCCCTAATTGAAGTCCCTAACTTGGTACTCGAGCCTTGTGCGTCTGAGATATTACTTGAGTCTATTCAGACTCCGCAACCCGATCCTCCTGATACTGTCCAGGAAGTGACCCAGGTATTAGAGGCCAGTATTTCGGATGAATCTCTTTATAAGACACACATATGAAGCTTCATTATTTTCCCCAGATAAACCCAGTTGTCTTGTCAGAAACCTTATATTAGGATGTACTCCTTCTATTCATTTTTCTGAACCAGTGCAGTTGTCTCATATTGGTGTTAACTCTATTTGGTCTTATGGACCCACATCTATTTCGGCTATTGGTGTATGAATTTGGAAGGTGAAGATCCTTTTTGAGGTATTTGATGTCTGGCTGAAGACTTCAAACTTAACACTCCTTGGGAGGTATCCCTTGCTCATGCAACACGGTAATATTTTTCCTCATTTCCTTCTAGTGGTAACGGTTTCTACTTGTTCATGTTTTTAATTTCATCTTTAGAACATTGAGGACAATGTTAGATTTACGTTTGGGGGTATGGGAGAAACTTTTTAGTTGCAATAAATAAACTCCAGAGATTAGAAATTTATGCCTATTAAGGTTGTAACTAACCAATCTAAGTGGATGGAAGCATCTTAGTTGTAGGAGTTGAGGAACCAATCTGATTAGATGGAAACATCTAAAGAGTCTATTCATAAAAGCACAAAGCTCAGGTGTTAGAAAAAGAAAACATGGTAGTTTCGCCATATCCTCGTGATGGAAACATCGAAAGAATCCTGATCACTTTTTTTTTTCTTTTTTTTTTCTTTTTTTTTTACCATTGCTCGGGTAAAATAGAGTGACTGAGATACATCAAAAAAAAAAAAAAACCAGACCTTTTATCCAGTATCTCAGTCCACTAGACCAACCGTAATAAATACAATAAATTCGACCACTGGTACCCTTGTATATGCCAGCTGACTTGACCTAAAGTTAGGATTATCGACCACTGGTTCCCTTGTATATGCCAGTGTGTTGATATTAGTCCAGACCAGTATCTCAGTCCATTAGGATAGGTTCACCTTAGTCAACATCATATATGTTTTTATCTACATCCATCTTCTTAATCTATCCATGTAATTGGTTGACTCTGGTTTATCATGTCTAGAAACTATCTGAGTATAATTCTGTCAGTTTATATGAATTTTAGTATGCTTGAGTGCAAACTCGTGTACAACAATTGGAATTTCGCATCAGGGTACTTCCTCCTATAGTCAATGATTGTATGCCAACCAAGGAGATTCTTTAGTGCCTTCCAAGGTTCTGCGTAAATAGCTAGGGTCTGGAGTATAAAGGTTTTGTGGGTACACCTCTGGTAAACCCTCCGGAGACAACACTCCGCCACTAGGGCACCTAGCGGTTTAACGGCTTGCTGCACGTGCTAAGTGTAGTCATTTTATTTTCTAGATTAAATTTGTTCGAGGACTAGCAAATATTAAGTTTGGGGGTATTTGATAGACACATTTTTGTGTCTGAATTGTCCTAAATGTCTCTATTGCTAGTGCTTGATTTTGTACTTATTATGGTGTTTTTATGTTTGTTTAGGTGTTTTGGAGAGATACACTTGTGTGGAAAATGTTGCTCAAAAAGTGCTATTTGGACCCCTGGAGAAAAGTACTAAAGGCATCCTCACTTTGGATAAGGGCACCCATGCTGATAAAGGCGCCCCTGTTTTGGATCGGGGCACTTCATCCTCTCCATTTCAAATTCTGGAATTTGGCGGGAAGTTTTGTTCTTCACTGGTAGAATTTAGGTTTTGCATTTTGGGCGTGCTAGAAGGAGATTCAATAGTTGTAATTGCACGGGAAGGCTTGACTGAGATAACCGGCATGGTATGGGATTTTGTACGAATTAAATTGGGCTAGTTTGATCGGGTTGAAGACAACATAGGCATGAGAGTTTCACGGGATTTTTTTACTCCTTCCCGTGTTTCTCAGTGGTTGGCTCGCGTTGGGACAAGTCTTTACTGAATCCGTGTTGTGTTTAGAGTGAGTGAGCACGAATCTATAACTGCAGAAGCAAGAAAGGAAAGGAAATTATCCGGAGAATATTTTCATTGACTGCCGAGTATTGGGAAGATTTTTTGGATTAATGAGCAGTTATTTTTGGTCCAAAGGTGTATAAATAGGTTGCTGGGGTCGAGTAGAAGTGTTACAGAGTGATTGGGGAGACAACAGAGCAAAGAAACGAGAGTTGGAGAAATCTGCTACTGCTGCCATTGAAGAGAGCTCGAAGAACATTAGATTGTAGAAGATAGTCGTTCATGCTACAGTGACAACGACAGAGGGTGTAGGGTCACGGATCTACAGTGACAACGACATTTCGTCTCTATCGTTCTTTGTAACAATTAGTTTGTAACAAACATAATTGTTACAAACCCGGTTTTTCATCTTTTCCTACATATTCATCTTTGTAAGCATATTTGGAGCAATGAAATCGAATTTTGAGCGTGTTTCCATCATGATGAGTTAAACCCAATCCTTGGGGCAATGGAGGAAGCCGTTGTTTCGGTAAAAGTGATACATTTCTACTTTTAATTAATTATAACAACTCTATTATGATTTTTGCAGTGAACTAAAATTTGATCATATGCTTTTGATTAGTTAGGTGTATTTTCTCTTGATAGAATATGCTTACTTTAGTGTTTTGATATTCTATGCTTGGATTAACATCTATTCTTCTGAAAATCTACATGTCTAGGCAACATTATTAGAATCAATTTGAATATTGAGTTTCATAATTATTGTTTTATTAAATCACTAATATCGATCAATGGTGGAATCCTAGCCCCAGCCTCTCCAAAATCTTTACAAAACTTTATTTAGAGTTTGTTATATTTTTTGCTTTAAAAATTAAGTATAAAAAAATATGCTTTCACAAGTTTCAACGAACCTTTTACTACAACATCATTGAAAATAACCATCATATCACAACTTTGACAATAATACTACGGTGATATGGATCACTACCCCTTAGTCAATACTTCATCTCACAATGAAAACCACCCCCCCTTCCATAATAATCCGTAAACCATATATATTTGTAGTGTGAACTACACAATAATTGTCCCCCCTTTTGTCAATATAAATTGGAAAAGGTATGAAAACTAGCGGGATCATAATGAAATTCTCATAGAGATACTTGATGACTAAAAGAGAACATATCAACTTTGTTTCGATGATTTTTCATAGTCGAAACTTAGTGTATTTATCAAGGAGTTTATAAAGATACAAGAAAAATCCTACAATATTCCACAGCCGCACTCCCCGCAAAGATTTGGAAATTAAGCACAGGTTCAATTAAGAACTCTCCCTCATAAAATGTCATTCCTTAAAGAACAACAAGAGCGGCCTTATTTTTACAAGAAAATAAGGATTTCTTTGGACATTAACAAATCACATGAAACATGAATTTCTATCCAGAAAACTCAATTAAATTAACCATAAAGGAACCTCAATGATTAATTTAATCAGAAATGCTCAACATAAGAAAAATTTATGGAGCCATACAGTACTTTCACATATAAGTGGATCAGGGAGAGATCAATACTACTGAATATTCAAAGATTCATTCTATTTTCATCAATATTTGTATAATGATACCATAGACTTAATCTTTGACATCAAAAGTTCATTCTATTTTCCATCAATATTTTCATAATGACATAATAGACTTAACTTTTGACATATATGGAACAATCATAGTTCACGGACATAAAAACACATATCCTGCATTATTTGCAATATATAAAAACAATAAAGATTAATAATGCAGTATCATCTTCAAATAAACTTTCAGAATTTAAATAAATAAATCTAAAAACACTGCAAGATGAAAATCGTCGGCAATAACAATGTGTAATCACAATATACGATATTCTAAACCCTAGTTATCCTTCTTAAAACCACAAGAATAAATTCTCATAAGAAGTTTCCTAGACAATACGACATCTGAAAAATTCTTTATCATCCCCGAACTCCTTGTCGTCAACAGCCATTGGAACATAAGGTTCATGAAGAAATGAGTTAATTTTGACAAACCTTCTTGTCTGATGTCGTACCAGGGCCTTCTGAATTTCAATAGTTCTTAGAACAATAGCCTTTATTTGTTGAATCTCCTTCCTTGTTTCCTTCAATTCTTCAAGAACACCAGAAAACTTCTGAATATTAGAGGGGATAGCCCTTGGTTTCTTCATATTCTTCATTTTTCTCTTCAAAGTTGTAGAGGAAGGGGACTTATCTTTTCCCTTCATGATTGATGGATTAACAATCATATTAACATCTTTTCCATCAGAAAACATGATGCTTGGAGTCTCCATACAAGTATGGAATTGTGAAAGAAATACACAATTTAAAGCTCAACAAGAAATCTTGCGATAAAAATAGTTTTTCAGGGAAGGAAAAGGGAATGTAGGGTTACGAAACCTTTATACAAGAAAAGGATTCACGTACGACCAATTCACATCTCTAGAAAAAGCTGAATTATCGATTTTAACCCTCTTTCAATAATCAAAAGGGAAAATCCTTTTCAATACCAATTTATGATATGAAAAGATCAACAGAATTCAATAAAACAAAAGAAAGTAAAACCAAAGAATTTTCTTTTCTTAAAGCGTGATTTGTGCTCAACTATTGTCTCTTTGACCAGGCACATGAGACAAGATGCACCTTCAACACGATCAAGCGTGTTGTGTTGGGGTGAACAATAATCTGTCCACCATTTAATTCTTATATGGAATTCCTAATACCTTTTTTCACAGAATGTTTATACATTGTTCTTTTCTGGAGAGGTCTAATCAATTCTTTAGAAATTAACTCTTTCGGAGAGAAATTGAGTTTACTTACCTCGGATGAGTTAGACTTCTGAACTAATTTGAGCTTGTTTGTTAATCGATTTGCTCTCCGTTGAAGTTTATTGACATATATTATTTTATGTTTGTACTTGTAACACTTAGAGAGTTCATGACCCTTAAAAGTACAATAAGAACATGTCAATGTGGAGGACGGTTCAGACACCATAGCTGAGCAATCTTCTAAACAAATTGAGGTACCTGAAACATGTGAAATAAAATTTTCAATAGACAGGGAAAAATCGATTTTATCCTCCATAGTGGTTGACGAAGTTTCTCTAGGAAGAATATCAAGATTGATGTACATATTGCTACAATTATCAAAATCAATATTTTCACCAAGGAGTGCAACACTTGACTTTTCATCTTCATCTGAATCATAGTGATCAAACATCTCATCAAGAGTTGTAGAAAGACCTTTGTTCCCAATGTATTTTTTATGATATGGAAACTCATTAGCAAAATGACCAAAACCTTTACACTTAAAGCACCGTGGAATATCCTCATCATCAGTATCGATGGTGTCCCTGTTTTTAGGAGGAGTACGGTTATGAGGTTTGACTGATGACCTGGGTTTATCTCTGATGAACCGTTTTCTTCTCTTCAAAAGAATATATCTAAATTGTCTTGTAATCAATGAAACTGAGTTGTAAATATCTTTATCTGAATAATTAGTCTCAATAGGATCAACAATATAGTTTCCAACACTTTTACTTTTGTCAAGCAATTTAGTGTTCTTTTATGCTTTGAAAGCAATATGCTTCCCAAATTTCGATGTGTGCTCATAATCAATGATCTTTAACTTCCCAACCAGAGTATTTTTGAATAGAGTATGAAGGTTATTTCCTTTAACGATGGCATGCTTCTTAGAATCGTATTTAGCTGGCAACGATCTGAGAATTTTCATCACAATGTTCTTTTTAGGAATAGTCTTACCCAATGCAAAAGATGCATTAACAATTTCAGACACTTTGTGATTAAAATCATCAAATGAATCTTCATCAGCCATAAGAAGGTTTTCTCAAATCAGAATTTAGGTTTTCAAGCCTAGCTTCTTCCTCAGAGGAATTTCCTTCGAATATAATTTCTAAGATATCTCAGGATTCTTTAGACTTAGTGCACGTAGTCACATGGTACTAGAGATCTAGGGTAATGGCATGGATGATAGCATTTAATCCACCATAATTTTGCTTTACATCAAGAATCTCGGCAGGATCATATGCACCAATATCCTTTGGAACAGTTACATCGCCTTCTGTAAAAACCGAAGGATCATAGCCATTAACTACACGAACCCATGATTGAAAATCATATGCTTCAAGAAAAGCACACATATAGATTTTCCACCATAAGTAATTCGAGTCATCGAAGACCGGTGGTACGTTTATAGAGATAACATTTATGTCCATAGAGTCAGATTGCAACAAACACATAATTATGAGGTCTTAAACGTATTTGCCTGCTCTGATACCAATTGAAAAAATGGGGGTCTAACAACCACCCCTAATATTTCATTTTGGCAACCTGTATGGACAAACTCCAATGTATTTCCAAGAGAATCAACTAGACAGTCAAACCCAATCAAGGAAAATACATCCAAGAGTTATATCTCTATTTCTCAATGTAATCAGCAAATGAAACAGATAGAAATCCGCGAGCGTGATTATTATGAGAAACAACTTGAACGGTACTAAAGACAAATATTCAAGTGTCAATCAATTTATATCAACAACCAAAGGTTGGATTATCTAATTGATTGAACTATGTGCAACCTGTGATATTTCAATTATATAAACAAATATAATACGGAAAAGAAATAACACAGACACCAGAAATTTTGTTAACGAGGAAACCGCAAATGCATAAAAATCCCGGAACCTAGTCCAGATTTGAACACCACACTGTATTAAACCGCTATAGACTCTAGCTTACTACAAGTTAACTTCGGATTGGAATGTAGTTGATCCCTAACCAATCTCACACTGATTAAGGTACTGTTGCATTCCTTACGAATCTAAATCCCAGCAGGACTCTAAACACTTGATTACCTTTGCTAATCTCACCCACAACTAAGAGTTGCTACGACCCAAAGTCGAAGACTTGATAAACAAATCTGTCTCACACAGAAAACTCTATTGAATAGGTAAATCTGTCTCCCATAGAAATACCTACAAGTTTTGTTCCGTCTTTTGATAAATCAAGGTGAACATGAACCAATTGATACACCGGACTTATATTCCCAAAGAACAGCCTAGTAATATCAATCACCTCACAATGATCTTAACAGTATGGAAGCGGAACAAGATATTGTGGAATCACAAATGATGAGACGAAGATGTTTGTGATTATTTCTAATCTTACCTATCTGAGATTGAATCTCGAACAAATCTTAGAGAAGATAATATTCAATACGATATAACAAAGTAAGATCAGAACACGCAACTACAGAGAAAATAATTGGGTATGGCTTCAGAATCCCAATGAAGTATTTAATTCGTTAACCTATAATGGTTTTATAAAAACCTAGGTTAAGGGAGAATCGACTTTAGTCGCAACTAGTATCACACATGAGGTGTGGGGATTAGGTTTCCCAGTTGATAGAGTTCTCCCTTATATAGTCTTCAAATTAGGGTTTGCAATAAATGTTACCTTGGTAATAAAGCACTCAATATTCATCGTTAGATGAAAACCTGATAAGATTTAAACTAATATCTTTTAACCGTTAGATCGAACTTAGCTAGTTACACACAAATGGAATGTAATTTCATTTAGATATGGGTAACCGTACCTAAACATCTACACTTAGTTGGCTCAATAATAGTTAACCGAAATTATCCATATGAATACTTTCATATCAACCTTGTTCATCTTAATCACAACTAGGTCAAATGACTCAAATGAAACTAGTTATAGAGTTGTTCAATTGTTTATATTCTCATAGAAGTATACAAGACACAATTGAAGCAAAATCGATTTTGATTCGCTTGAATCAATTCATGAACATTAAAGCCACGGTTTGCAAAGATCGCATTCCTTATTATATAAATATATTTGCTCACGAATAAATCGATTTTAGAACTTAACCCACTCAAGTATGCAAACGGGTACGCATACCTAGAGTTCCGGACTTGGTATGTCTGTCAGTATGCGAACTGGTACGCATACTATCTTTCACGACCGAACTCAGTTGAACTAGTATGCAAATGGGTACGCATACCAAATTCCTAGACTTGAACCGTTAAGCCAATATGCATATGGGTATGCATACTAAGTTCCCGGACTTCAGCTGTTAAACCAGTACGCATACGGGTTTGCATACTATGGTTCCCGGACTTGGAATAACTTGTAACCGTTAGCATACAAGTACGCATACTGTGTTATATCCAATCAATGGTTAATCTTTCTAAACTCCATTTTAATCATTAAAATATTCTTAGAAGACGGGAATAGCTGTCTCACACAATCTATTTGCTTCAAAGCAATTTTCAAGTGATCAATAGATCAATACGAAACATTCCGAGTCTACATCAAATGACTATCTCACATAAATCATGTAAAATGTTACCAGGCAATTTTCACATGATAATCTTTTGACTTTTGTCAAGAATAAAAGATGAACTTGGTTAAAGCGAAAGCTTACCAACACATATTTCGAGAAATATATAAGCGAGTTAAACTCAGCTCGAAATATCAAATCATAAAGCAAAGTTTAGCTAACTTTGCCTATCTGAGTGGTGGTCAGGATTTATCCTTGGCAAAGATAAATCAAAGGCTGTGGTTCTCCGTGCCACACCCTACAAGTCGCACACGTGGTGTTCATTTCAATATTATGAATTAAAAATGAATACTCAAGTCAATATATGGAATTTGAAAAATTATAACGGGGAGGTTCGAACTCATGACCTATTGTGTCATAAGAGTGGCCTCTAACCATTGTTCCACCTTGGTTGGAATTGATAGAAAAGATAAATCAACAGTGGTTGTTTGTTCAACTTAAATATTGATTAATATAAGTGTTTTATTAATTAGTATAAGTGATTTGTCTAGAGAGAAGATAAATCTATGGTTATGATTTGTTCAACTTAAATATTAATTAGTATCAGTGTTTTATTAATTGATGTCTCATTAATTTCTCATGATAAATGATTTATTAATTTTACATCATAAATATCCCTTAATTAATATTAATAAATATCTCCATCATTAAATAATAATTTTGACAAAAATTATTTCAATAGATATTGGTAGTGGTGGTGGTGGTAGTAGAGGAAGAAGTAAGTGGTGGAAGCGGTGGAAGGTGTTACTAAGTGGTGGATACGGTAACATTAGTTTTGGTGGAAGAAATAGTGGCGCTAGATGGTTTTAATGGCGGTGGTATTGGTTTTTTCTTTTTGAATCAAAAATAATAAAAAAAATTACATGACGGGTAACATTGTATTGTGAAAAGTATAGTTGGTTGTTTTTGACACGATCAAAAAAGGCAGATAACAAAAACTTTTGGGATGATACCAAATCATATAAGACAAAATGGTTTTTTTTTGGTACCACTGATATCTTTGGTAACCGTTCGTACTCATGATTTTCAGTATTAACAAAAAACATATGGTTGAATAAATAAATTGACGACCTAAGTTTGTTAAATCTAAACTTTATACATGACATGTGGGTTTAAAAGTTATAAGTGTGGCCAATATTCTACGAGGGATGGAAAATGGTGGTGGTGGAGAAAGAAGTGATATCTGGTGGTTTGTGGTACTGGACGGTTTTGATGAGTAGTAATTGACTATGTTAATTATGTGCTGCTACAAAAGGATAACACTATAAATTAGAAATGTGGTTGATCGTCTTAATGCTAATATAAACTCGGTTAAAATACATAAAAATTAAGAAGAAGAAAAAAACATTTGGATGTCACGTTATATAATAAATAACACTAAAAACTACATATTTAATATCAAGGTTTCTCCGTCCAATAGATAAATCTAAGGTTGTATTGAGATCCCATAAGCAGAGGGCGAGTTGGTCTTGGATTTCTGAATGATAATGAATATAATGAAACGCTCCCTCTCGGTTTCTCCAATGAAAACCGAAACCTTCTAAAAAAAATAATCAATCGAACAACACTTAGATGGAACGCATCACCACCAGTGTAAATCTCTGAATTGATACATATCCAATAAAATTTCTACAGATTAATCTGGTGATTTCGTCCTACCGTAGTTTTTAACGAGGCATGCAATTAAATCTCTAATAGTGATTTTAAAGTTATTTAATAATTACAAAATTCTCTTATAAGTTTTGTTTATGCAAATATTGATTTAACTTGGGTTCTTTTATATTTTTGTGTTAAGTTGATGACTTTTTAATTTGAATACATGTTTGGTTAACAAACTTTGATACATATAGGGTATTTTCTTTGTAGAACTGATGTTAGTCTCTCATTTTTCCCGTTAGAACTTTGTTTGGATCCCTATTTGTAGACATTATTTGACTAATGTTGTGGTATTTGTTTAATCTCAAGGCCGATTGAACCCAATGTGTGTTGTATACATTGAAGGCGACAGAAGTTTGTGTCGGCTCTACGTTGAAACTAATAATTTTTCTTCAGAAGGTTAGTTGAATTTATGTAGATACAAATATCAATATGACTATGCTCTTTAAAACTCCAAATTACTTGAGTAACACTAGATGTGAGAACGTCATTCATGCACTACTTAGCATAGTTGGTGTGAAATCTTTTTATCCACGAATTTCTTCAATTTTATGTTATCAATATGATTGAGAAAGAATCTTACACATGTTTTGATTTACTATTATAAGTTTATTTTTTCAACTCACATGTGTATATCTCAGCCTTCCAATAGCCAAGGGTTCTTCATTTTTATAACTCTCACATTTGCAAAAATAAATAAATAGTGTTTATCTATAGTATGGAAAATATTATGGGTTTTTGCTTCACTCCTTATAGCCTTAGTTATCAATAATTTCGGAACAAATGTATTCATAAACATCATGGAGTTGGATTGGCAATTTAGGTATATGTACTGTTAGATGAAATATTATATTTGAAGTTTGAAATTATGGTATGATGGAACAATAAATGGAAAAATTTTTTTATTTCTTGTATTTTTATTTTATTTTCATGTTGGCACAACATTATTACTCAAAATCCAGATAATAAATTGGAATAACATGCTTAAGTAAAAAAAAAAGATCAGGTAACCCATTTTGTTTCCCAAAACCTATTTGAATATCAAAATAATTACTCACGAATAAAATGAAGCAAGAGGAATGTGAACAATATCTTATTAGAGACAAAAGATCGGCACGGGTTAAGATCTAGCCTGCATGAAGCCGGAATCGCTAGTAATCGCCGGTCATCCATACATCGGTGAATTCGTTCACGGGCCTTGTACACACCGCCCGTCACACTATGGGAGCTGGCCATTCCCGAAGTCGTTACCTTAACCACAAGGAGGGGGATCCCGAAGGCAGGGCTAGTGACTGGAGTGAAGTCGTAACAAGGTAGCCGTACTGGAAGGTGCAGTTGGATCACCTCATTTTCAGGGAGAGCTAATGCTTGTTGGGTATTTTGGTTTGACACTGCTTCACACCCAAAGAGAAGCGAGCTACATCTGAGCTAAGCTTGGAGAAAGAAGTCTTCTTTCGTTTCTCGACGGTGAAGTAAGACCAAGCTCATGAGCTTATTATCCTAGGTCGGAAAAAGTTGATAGGATCCCATTTTTTACGTCCCCATGTCCCTCCTGTGTGGCGACATGCAGACGCAAAAAGGAAAGAGAGAGATGGGGTTTCTCTCGCTTTTGGCATAGCGGGCCTCCTACTGGGGGCCCGCACGGTGGGCTATTAGCTCAGTGGTAGAGCGCGCCCCTGATAATTGCATCGTTGTGCCTGGGATGTGAGGGCTCTCAGCCACATGGATATGTATAAAGTAAAGTCTATATAGCTATACGACTTTTGTCTCAATAGGAGATTGAATAGAAATAAACTTCTGAGTAATAGATGAGTTCAAGTCTCCACATACCTTTTGTTGATGAAGTTCCACAAGATCCCCTTCATAGTTCTTCGTCTTCAATCGATGAACGACGTGAAGTCTAAATCTCAACTACACATTCTATCCTAATCCGAGACATAGCTATAAGTAGACTAGAAATCAAGAATTATAGTTTTGACAACTAAACTTGACAAACAAGCTTGAGATAGAAACGCTTGCGAGTTCGACCAAGAAGTGCTTTAACACCAATATAAATTAATATCTTGTACATTGGAATTTCATCCCCAAGAAAAAGTTTCGGCAGAATGATTTGTTTGAAAATTTATGTTATCGCTTGTTTGATGCATATACACTTCATTATTGTAGATGTTAATTGTTGGTAGCATCATGATATCATTATTTTTACTTTGGTGATTAACAGATTTCGTGCAACTGAATGATTTTAGTTGGCACAATAAAGGTCACCTCCTATCATGAAATATGATAAGAGTATGTATATGCACAAGTATATTGGATGATGTTGTTGCAGACTTAGCCATATTATTGATGCAGTGGAAGAGTGATGTTTCCTTGTTATTTTTCGGTTAATGCATTCTCTGTTTCGGAATAGATAATGTTGGTTCTAGAGAAAATAGGATTTAAGCGACAAGGGAATGTAATTTCAAAATATTGCACTTTCATAATTTCTTGAGATTTTTGTAATGACTGTTAGGGAATTTCGATAGAATGTATTTCACCATATTCATCATTTGCTTTCACATTATAGTTATATTTGTTTGATAGTTATCTATATGTATTAAACACAGCTTACGGTGTTTATTACTTGGGCTTGAAATATTTGATAACACGTTAAATTCTAACAGTTGGTGTCGCCGGTTACTGAACAGAAACTTAATTAAATTACTCGTTTACTTCGTTCTAAATTTATATTTTCACCAACCGTAGAATTACAATAAGCTATGGTATCCTCAGAATTCATGTTTCAACTGGATACACAAGCGCTCGACTACCAAATTCTATCCAACTAACCCACCAAGAAGTATTGCAATCAAAGTGTAAATTAGTCGGAAGCTTTACGTTTTGTGAGTTAGATTGATCCTAACATCAGAAGCATAATCTCGGTCTGCTTGCTTGTCATACCTATACACAATCACTTAACAGAATCCCTCTGTCAGATTTTGCGATGTACTTCTTGTGTAAATAATTTAGTGACTATACTTTATCACACAACCTAGTACTAGTAGAAAAATTATTATTAAGTTAATTTTAATGGCCAATTAAATAAACCATTAATAATTCTTAGACAGTAAAAATAATAAAGACAATCGAGAAAATAAAACTCAAAATAAACTCGTAAAAAATAATCAAGATTCCATTCTTCGGGACTTTGAAATCATCCTTAATCAAAAAAATAGTTACCTAGGCACGCTACAAAGAAAAGAAAAATAAAAGTCGTAGATTTTTTTTTTAATGCGAATGTTCTATATAGGCTCCCCTTTATATAATCTTTTGTAACATCCTCTTTATGTCCATCCAACTAGGAAACATGATAACCAAGTATTTCTGCTCCTTTGGATCATTATCCAATTAGGATACATAACCTCCTCAAAATCCACCAAAACCGCTAATTTTCATGTCCAACGCAAGCCCAAACCGCATATTCACGTCCGACGCAAGCCCGAAAAGCATCACTCCTTTCTTTTTCGCGGAGGCCCAAAACTACCCCAACAGAAACCAAATCCAAATTTTTTTTTTATACGAAAAAGAGTCAAGGCATCTAGCAAGAACGCCCACTCATAGTTACAACCGTAGTAGTGCCTGTGCTAGCATTAAAATCCGGCCTATCCCTCAAAATATAGTTAACATCATTACAATGATCCAATTCATAAGTAGTTATAGGGATTTGTAAAGCATCTAAGTGTAGATGGGGAAAAACGATTTGCTGGTTTTTACGGAATTGAGGACGACCATGCAGAGGAGATTCCTTGAACCGAGCGAAATGATTAACCTCACACAGATGCCCCGCTATGAAGGGGGTGCTTTAAGTTCGATAGAACAATCTGTAGTACTCCGGACTAAACCAATAAAATGGCCGTTCCAGAGTAAATTCGGTCACAAGAGAGGATGGGTTGATCTGTAGGAGGGAAGCTGAGAAATGTGTGAGATCAATGATGATTTGAGATTGTAGGTGTGTTATGAATTCAGCGTGAAATGCACTGAATGATTGAATCTTGCCTGATTGAGAGTAATTTCTGTCAGTTCATGTAGACAAAAGAGCGCCTGTATGAACTTTGGTGAGAAATTGCTCGTTCAGACGATTGTTGTTCGAATGTTTGAAAACTCTTCGAATCACGTTGTTTCAATCAGGATTCAGAGACATTATATAATGCCGGAGATGAAAACACCATGATCCCAAGAAGTGTGATAGTTTGCTGGAATCAAAGAGTGGGGAAGTGGGAAATCGTGTTAAACCAATTACTCATCGTGCGGAGACTTGGTTAATTTTCCACCCACTACTTTGATGATTCCTTCAAATGATTGCACGACTTGCACACATTCCATCATGTGTTTGAACACACGTGCCGTAGACCGCCAGACCAAAACCCTAGTTGATATCCCCCCAAGTTACACGATTGATGTCTCGTGGTTAATTTAGTCAGTTGTTGATTTCATGACTTCGTGGGATAATGAGCCCACGTATTTGCTGAGTTAAACATGATTTTGTGAAATATTCTGCAACTCATGAATCAAATGTGTCTGCTGAGACAGTGTTAGAATCCTCACGTTGATATGAGCGAGTGTTGCTCGATAATTTGTTGAATATTGATAGTTGAACCAATATTCCTTGATTTGAGTAAATATTGCTCATCTGAGCAAGTGTTGCTCGTTTGATGAATTATTGGCAGTGTGACCAAAATAAAATATTAATTAAAGCGCTGGTAGTTGAAATGAGCATAATTAATAAGAATATTGATCATGAGATCATTGCAAAATTATTAGTGTTTGAATCTGGAATCATAATCCTTGGATTCAGAAACCCTAATTTGATCAATTGATGACCGATTGATGGTTTATTTGAAAATTAACCATGGAATGAAGGAGAACTGGCTTCATGGGACCATGGATCAACAATGAAATTCTCATATGCTCACGTGAGCAAAAACCAAGAACTCTTTGAAGAGTTGGTGAGTTAATGAAAGAATGATTAAATGCTGGTTTAATCATTTCTTCAATTATCATTGGTTCAACATTAGGTGATAAAACCTAATTAATTATGAAAAGGTGAGGGACCGACCAAGGGGTCATGAAACCGGCCATGGGTGGTCACGGGATCAAATGATGATCGCTCCGTCAAATTCTGAAATTATTTGGAGAGTTTTGGACCTAATACGTGCAATTATGCAAATTAGGTCAAATTGTGAAAACACGTGGGACTGGCTCATTGCGAGCCAAAAATCCAACCCTTTTCGGTCAAGGTAACGTGCTTTTGTCATTGAGACGTCCGTGTCTCAGTCCTGAGAATTTTGATATTTTCTGGTGCACGTTTGAGCGACCATTTGAGAAAATATGACAAAATTAGGGTTTTTTGATAAAACCGTCAAAACTTCATCGGATGAAGGAAAATAATGAAAAAGTGAAAGAATTATGAAGTGTGGGACCGGTCATGGGAGCTATCCCACACGTTTTTCATAATTTTTGTAATATTTTTCATGATTTTAGGAAAATATGATAAAACGAAGGAGTTTTGACAAAATTTAAGAGTTTTGTTGAAATCAAGGAGTTTCCATGAGACGAGGGAAACATAAAAAATAATAATAAATAAAATAGGGACGTGTGGGTTTGTGGAACCATCTTGGAGCATGGTTGGCTGGGACATGAGCCGGTCCCGTGCGTTTTCCCTATTTTATGCATTATTTCATGATTTGAAGGAATTTTCATAATTTGAAGGAAATATCATGAAATCAAGGAATTTTCATAGGATTATGAATATATGAAAAATATGCTAATAAAAGCGGGACGTGTGAGCCATCTAGGGTTTGGCCGACCGGCCATGTCCCGTGTACACGGGTTTCCCTAATTTTGTTATTTTTCATGGGACCAAGGAAATATCGTGAGATTAAGGAGTTTTTTTATGAAATTAGGGAAATAATAATAAAATAATGAGGAACCATGAGGTGTGGGGCTGGCTGGGACCAAGGCATGGCCGGTTGGCCAATGGTCACACCCCATCATGTTTTCCCTAATTTTATATTATTTCCTCCGTGCGAAGGAAGCACCATGGAATTGAGGAGTTTCCTCAAAACAAAGGATATTCGTTCAAATGAAAGGCTTTCATAAACAACAAAAATATGATAAAAATATAAAACTGGCGTGGGATTGACCACGGCACGGTCGGACGGTCAGTGGGTCCGTGCTCCAGCGCCTTGGTCAATTTTTATTTATTTGTTATTTTTCATTCTATTTTGCATAGGTTCATTGTTTCATCGTATTTTGAAATACTCGCTCGTGCGGTGGTTGTTAATGTATCATTGTTGAATACACTTGCACCATTTGAAACAGGGCTTACTCAGAGGTAACTCTGATGCCCGTGTGTCGCATATTTATTACTAATCCATGGATTTCTGCTGGGAAGAACCATGGTTTGCGTAATGAAATATATGCAAAAATATTTGAATATTTTCAGAAATTCTACGGATGAATCCAAGAATTTAAGTTTGAGATGTGGCTTGCTCAAAGCGGTAGCTCGATGCTCAGTGCATCCAATATTTATTACTAATCTATGGACTTCATTGGAAGAACCATGGTTTGCGTAATGAAATATCTGCGAAAATATTTGAATATTTTTAAATTTCGGATGAATCCAAGAATTTAAGTTTGAGAAAGGTCTTGCTCAAAGTGGTAGATCGATGCCGTCGTCCAATATTTATTACTAATCTATGGACTTCTGCTGGGTAAAACCATGGTTTGCGTAATGAAATTTCTGCGAAAATATTTGAATATTTCAGAAATTCTGCGGATGAATCCAAGAATTTAAGTTTGAGACAGGGCTTGCTCAGGAGGTAGCTCTGATGCTCGTGCATCCAATATTTATTATTAATCCATGGACTTCTGCTGGGAAAAACCATGGTTTGCATAATGAAATTTCTGCGAAAATATTTGAATATTTTCAGAAATTTTGCGGATGAATCCAAGAATTTAAGTTTGAGACAGGGTTTGCTCAGGTGGTAGCTCTGATCCCCGTGCGTCCAATATTTATTACTAATCCATGGACTTCTGCTGGAAAGAACCTTGGTTTGCGTAATGAAATATCTGAAAAAATATTTGAATATTTTCAAAAGTTCTGCGGATGAATCCAAGAATTATGAATGATTAAGTTAAGACTTTATACTAGCAGAGCAAACTGTTTGGGAGTTGTTCATCCCGTGATAGAAATAATTACTGAAGTGCTCATTACTTATGAGATATGCCTCTGTCCAGATGTGAGACTACATATCTATACGCACTCTGAGAAAAAGTATTCTCCATCAGAGGATTCGATGAGAGACCCATGCCCCAATTTTCACGTCTGATTGCTGAATCAGAGGTTCATATAATTATGGGTTTACGATTTTAGACTTTGTCGAAAATCCACCATCTACATTAATTCCCCTGCTTAGTGAGGAAGGCTGTGTTCCTCAGTCAGCATTGAATGGTGATTTTCCGGTCATAACAATACAAGTAATTGAACTCAGTCGTAAGTTAAGATGTTACCGGATTTCGATCGTATGAGCGTACCATGAGTTGAAAGATGATTCCAGTAGCATGATAGAATTTCGTTTGATGAGCATAAATTGGAGTTGAGCCATTTATTTGGTTGACATGACCTTGGTGGTTTAGGATTCGCGAATAAGGAAATCCTTAGAAAATTAGGTTTTGGAAATAAAGTTTGATATAAAAGGAATTGCCCCCCCCCCCCATTTTTTTTAATTTTCCCACACGACCAGAGCTTCATCACCTTCACGTCATCATAAAGAGGAGAAGAAAAGTTTGCCGGAGCACCACTGTCCGCCGTCGCCGTAGCCACCGTCGGCCAATTTCCGGCCGGGGCCGTCAGGTATGGATCGAACTTTTATTTTTATGTTTGCTGATGTTCATGAGTTCTATGAGTTGTTCACATATTTCTCATGATAAAATTATATACCCGTGTATATATGAATGTGGGTTTCGTCAAAAACCTTCGTTTTTGAAAATGTTTGTTCGTTTGATCGTTAGTTTTTGAAAATTAGTAATAATCTCTGATTTAGGAGTGATTTCCCTTAATATATGAATATGTAGGTTCAGTGATGAAACTATGTTGATGAGCTTTCATGTGAGCCAAAGTTTTATCACGAAAAAGTGATTTTTTTACAAAACCGAAGTAAAATCTTTGTTTTAAAGAATAACGATGATGCGAGAAACGAGTTCTCTTCTTTATGCATATATGAACTTGTGTCCAGTGATAAAATTTTGTGTATGAGCTTTCATGTAAAACTTTATCGTGTAATGCATGAGTTTTCACAAAATTGAAATAAACATTCGTTTTGAAGATGTATGACGACACAAAGGAAAAGGGTTTTGCAAAAACATGGTAGATTCATGGATTATTTTTTTTTTGAACCGTGGAGTGTCCACAATTTATTTTTATGAGCCTGGCTCATGTTTAAAATATTTATTTATTTATTTACGTGAGTAAATAAACATTTTGTTTATATACATATATGCAAATATATATCATTTCTCTAAAATCAAAACTTGAGTTTTGTGCGATGTTGCTTAGAGATAAAATTATTTATGATGAAATAATGTTTAAATTTTCATATGGTGAATGTTCACTCAGTAGAAAAGTTCATGATTTTATGAAAAATATGAGTTTTTGAACGTCTTTTGTAGGTCTCGAAGAAGCGAACGATTTTGGAGCATTGACTCTAGCATTACTCTCACTACTGTTAGTGGAAGCGTAAAAGGTAAGAGTTAAGAGTTACCATTTTTGCCGATGGATTTGTTTGCAGGTTGATAACCTTTGCGCTTCTGATTCCAGAAAATGTCTGACAACAACAATTATTCTTCTTCCTCTAGCTCTTTTGATGAAGATTCCAAAGTTTCCATATCGAAATCCAAATCCTCTCAGGGTGAGGGGCCGAAGTCTGGCGTACCCTTGAATGAGCGGAAGGTCTCTTTCGCTGAACTCAGGAAAATAAAAGCTAAGGATGCCGCAAAATATGTTCGTCAGTGTGAGAAGGATCGAATCCGGCGCAGAATGCAAAGGGCTGAGGAGAAACGTCTCATGGAAGGGATGCCTGCTGACTCTGATGCCGATGATTCTGACGAAGACATATGGGAGGTACCCGGGACCTGGACTGATAAAAATGAAAGAGAGTAACAGAGGTCCATAAAGAGATTTGAAGCTGAATCGGAGGAAGATTCGGATTCAGATGATGATCCAGAAGCTTATTCGAGACCCGTCGACACCGATTATGATAATGAAGAAGATAGTGATGACAACTCGGATGATAAGAAGGATAGTGACGACGATTCTGACAATGAGTCTGACGAGTAGTTTTGTCTTCTTTCCTTCTTTGAAACATTTGAATGTTCTTTAGGCTTCGTAGTAGACATTTCTTTGATGATTTGAACAAATTTCTTCTGATTTAGAATTTTCCTTTGAATGAGAAAACACTTCTATTAATGTTAATTCCTCTGAGTAAATGACCCACTGTTCGTGCTTTGAATCCATCATGACTTTCAATTCGCCTTAGTGATTTCCGTTTGTAGAAGGAACTGAAAGATACGTGTTGCATAGGCTGAGAGAATACGTGTTACACATGAGTCCATGTAACTTGACCATGCGTGCCAATCTCAGCTATTTTTCCTCCGTGTCTTCAGTGTTGCCCTTGTTGAAATGTTAGGGTTTCAGTAAAACCCGCAACAGAATTGAATATCCACAAAAGATAAATCTCCACCGTGTCTAACGTATATCTTCAATACTTCGAGGCTATCGTCTATGCAAATATTTCTTCCATTCCTGAGTTAGTTTCATAGTGCATAGAATTCGTGATCATACCATGTTGCCACTATGTCGAGCAATGGTATTTATTCTCAAGATGATACTCATTCAAAGTGCGAAATAACAGCGTGTATCTCCGTAAGTTTTCACCCCTCTTATCTTTGCCTGATCAAGATGATGATTTGATCATTAAAGAAAAACTTTCTGCAGGGTAATCAGAAGAACACTTCTTTTTGGCCCAAGCGAACTGTCAGAGATCCTGTGCGGTACAGGTCATCTCGTGATGAGGATGGATCATCCGTAAGTAACTTCATAACTCTTAAGATTATACTACGCTCCCTTGATATTAAATATTTCTCCGTTTTGTTGCAGGAGGATGTCTGTGTCGTCGTTGACGCCAGAAGGAGGAGCGGAAAGTCTGTGACCGTAGTTGAGGTTGAAAATTTCCTTGACCGAGTTGGTGAAGATTCTGTAGGATCCGTGGAAGTGGGATACGGTGTTCATGCCCATGCATATCCCACAGCTGTACTCCCTTTTGACGCCCCTTTAATCAATACCTTCCCGAACAATGAAGTGGTTGGTAGGTTCGTCATTCCCAAATGTCACGTGCCTTTTTACACCAGGATATGGAAAAAGTATGGCCACATTGCTACTACAGAGGTATGGAAAGGCTTTCCTTCGACTCTCTTGACCACGGTTGCTGGGTTGTTGCCAATTATTGAGGAGATGAACCAAAGGCACTTGCGAGATGTCAAAAACCTTGAGCTGCATGAATGGGATGATATGATCTCGAACTGTGAGACGTTGCGGTTCAACATGAGCTTGCTTCATCGTCGACTTGAGATAATCAAGATCCATAAGGCGTCAGAGGCTGCTGATGTAATTTCCACGACCAATGCTTTATTAGAAGAGGAGAAGCTATTGGCTCTGGAATCTGTCAGGGTTGAGAAGGTAGTCGAGGATCTGAAGGTAAAGACTAGGATCTTTCAGAAGAAACTTGACAAAGTTTCTTATAGGGATTATCCGTTGCTGGACGGTTTGCTCAGAGTGAGCATTTATGATTGTTTTTTTTGAATTAATTTCTGGCTAGGTGGAATAATTGATCATGGTATGAATGAATTTTGCTCATTTATGAAATATTTAATGAACAAAAAGGAGAATTTGAATTCTCTTTCGAGGAATGAAAATTACATTTTTGAAAATGTTTGCAATGATGGAATAATGAAAAGGTATTTGTTTTCTAAGGATCAGGCGTAATATTCTTTGATCTATTTGCCGTTGATTATATTTCCTTCTATACCTCCATCAACCTTCAAGATTTTGTAGTATCCACTAGACACTGCCTTGATAACCACATATGGTCCTTCCCATTTTAGAGATAACTTGGGAGCGGACATGTCTTATTGAATGTGCTTTGCTGTCTTTAATACCAGATCGCCTACTTGAAATGTTCGAGGTCTTACCATTTTATTGTAAGCTCTGGAGATTATTTGTTTGTAGGTTTCTACATGTTTTTCCACCTTAGCCCACTTTGATTTGAGCATGTCCAGTTCAGCGATCCTTGAGTTGGACACTTCAGCTTCATCCCATCGTATTCCAATGGATGCCGCGATCCTTGCTGAGGGAATTTTGATTTCTGCTGGTAATATTGCATCAGCTCCATAGACGAGAGAATATGGTGAAGTTCCAATCGAGCTCCTTGGCGTAGTTCGATAAGCCCATAAAGCCATAGGCAGATGTTCATGCCAGGTTCAGGGATTATCATGAACTGTTCGACTGGGAATCCGGATCAAAGTTTTGTTGGTGCTCTCTGCTTGCCCGTTTCCTTGAGGATAGTACGGTGTAGAGAAAACTTGTTTGATGCCATATTCTTCGAGCAATTCTGTGACATGCTTGTTGGAGAAAGGAGTTCCATTATTAGTGACGATGTGTTTAGGAACACCGAACCTGCATATTATGTACTCTTTGATGAAGGTTGTGATCGTGACTCCTGTGGTGCTTCGAAGAGGAACAACTTCAACCCATTTGGTGAAATACTCGGTTGCAGTGATGATGTATTCATGCTTCTTCGAATATGTTGGACTGATTTTCCCGATGATGTCCAGTCCCCAGCTATAAAAGGGTCATGGACTATTCACAAAGTTCAATGAGAGACAAGGAGTGTGGATGAGATTACCATGGAATTAGCATTGATGACATCTTTGAACGTGCGTAGCTGCATCATCTTCCATGGTCGGCCAGTAATACTTATCATGAACCTGGAGAAATAATTTCTTCTTTCCTTGATGCTCTCCATCATGCATTTCCTTCAGAATCATTGGGATTTCATGCCCAGCTAAGCATCTCAGTAGGTTTCCACCAAAATTTATGCGATATAAAATCCCATCGAGAAAAACAAATCTCTTAGTTCTCTGAATGAGCTTGACTGTTATTTTCTTTTCCAGCGGAAATTCATTGTCCCAAAGGTACTTAATGTAAGGTTCCCTCCAGTCCCCGGCGTGATGGGACGTTAGAAATTCTAAGTGATAGGGAGGCGTCTGGAAGTTGGGACATGACTTTTGAAGATCTCTTGATTGAACCTCCATGGAAGGCCAATAGTATCCCATTCTTTGAAGCTTTCAGTAAAGTGTTACCACCAGTTTCTGTCCACAGGTTTCTTCATGTATGCGCTTGAGTTGCTCGACTGCCTCGTTAGGTCCAAGACATCGTGATAAAGACCCATCAGAGTTTCGATAATATAATGCTCCATGAAGTAAGAAATAATTCTTCAATTCTTTGAGGCTGACTTTACCTTCTGAAAGAGAATTGTTCAATTCGTGAATAATAGGTGCTCGCCAATCACCTGCTTGAATAACTTTAACTTGAGCAAGCCATGTAGATTAAACATCACTTCTTTGCACAGTGATTGTCTTTTATGCTCCTTCAAATTGCAACTTAGAGGAGAGAGTTTCCAGACAGTCGGCATGCCTATTGTTGGTTCGCCCAGTATGGACGATAATTGCATCAGCGAAGTAGGTCAGCAGCCGCTGGGCTTCAGTTCTGAAGGGATCCAGTGTAATTTCTTTAAGGGAATACGTTCCATTCATTTGATTGACTAGTAGTTTTGAATCTCCCCTTATCTCGAGATGTGTTGCTCCGGCTTGCATGGCCAAGGATAATCCCAATAAGAAGGCTTCATATTCTGTTGAATTGTTGGTATAGTGGAAATCCAGCTTGAATGAATGTGAGAAAACCTCGCCAGATGGAGAGACGAGCACTATGCCTGATCCTCTAGTGTCGTTGCTAGGAGTAGCGGAACCGTCAAAGTATAGAAGCCATGTCTCTTCCTTGATGATCAAGATGTCTGGAAACTCACCAGGTACGTCTTCATGTAGTACTGTTGCATCATCTCCTGGAAAAGCAGCGAGTAAGTCTCGCTTTACGTCGCCCTTTGATTGCTCTTGGTGGCATACATGTTATGTCAAATTCTGACATCTGGAGTAACCATTTTGCTGGTCTTCCTATCAAGGCTGGCTTTGATAGTATATACTTTATAGGGCCAGCCTTGGAAAATAGTACAACTTTGTTGGATAGTAAGTAGTGCCTGAATTTCTGGATTGCATGCACTAACGCCAAACATGCTCTTTCAGCCTTTGGGTATCGGAGTTGAGTATCTCGCATTGTACGACTGAAGTAGTAGATCGGTCGTTCGATGCCTTCATCGTCTTCTTGAGCAAGGAGTGCTCCGATAGCGACATCACTGGATGCCGTGTAAAGTATCAACGGTCGACCTTGCACTGGAGATTTCATGACAGCCGGTGATAACAATATCTGCTGTATTTTCTAGAATGCTTCTTGTTAAACGGTTGTCCATGTAATGCTTGCTCCTTTCTTCAATAGAGGGGTGAACGAAGCAATGAGCTGAGCTAATCTAGGAATGAAGCGTCGAATATAATTTACATTGCCTATAAAAGTTTGGAGTTCTTTCACAATGCGTGGGGGAGGCATGGTGGTAATAGCTTTCGTCTTATCTGGATCGACCTTGGTTCCTTCTGCCGTGACCAGGAATCCTAGAAACTTTTCGGAGGATACACCAAAAGCGCACTTCAGAGGGTTAATCTTTAATTTGTATTCTCTGCATCTTTCAAAGACTTGTCTCAGAATTTGGAAATGAGATGCTCGAGTCTTCGATTTTACCAAGACATCATCAACATAGTCTTCAACTTGTTTGTGCATCATGTCGTGGAATATAGCAGTCATGGCTCGTTGATAGGTAGCACCGGTATTTTTTAATCCAAAAGGAATCACAGTGTAGTGGAAGTTCCCAATGGGAGTACGAAATGCAGTCTTGTTGGCATCATGCTCGTACATCGTGATATGGTTGTATCCACTGTAGCCATCCATAAATGAGAACATATCGTGACCGCTGGTTGCATCCACAAGCAGGTCAATGTTAGGTGAAGGAAAGTCATCCTTTAGACAACATTTGTTCATATTCCTGAAATCAACGCAGCATCTGATTTGACCGTTCTTCTTCTTGACGGGAACAACATTTTCTAGCCATGTTGGATGTTGAATGGGTTTGATAAACCCTGCTGCTAATAATTTTTGAACCTTAACCTTGATCTGTTCTTCAACTTCGTGTCTGAACTGTCTTGGCGGTTGTTTGATGGCTTTGGAATCGGGTGTAATATGCAGATAATGAGTAACCAGTTTATCTTCCAGACCGGGCATTTCTTCGTATGTCCATGCGAAGATGTCTTGATACTCCTTCAGTAGTGTTATTAACTCCGTACGTTCCTCTGGTGACAGTGCTGAGCTAATTAGAATCGGCCTTGGATTGTCCTCCGTTTCGATATTGATCGTTTCGAGATTATCAGTAGTGGAGTCAGTTCCGTCTTGTAATTATCGAGGAGTATCTTGAATCTCTTCTTCGAGTGATGATTCACTCTGACATGATTCTTTGGGGCGGGGGGACTCTTCATCATTCTCCCCTGTTAATTGCTAATCTTTGCGCCGGTAAACGATTCTCCCGTCCGCATCGTGACTGGTGATGAACTTAGATTCGTGAGTTGAAATATGGTCTTTGTTGCGCTTAATTGGCGTAGCAGATGGCTTAGCCGTCGTGACACCTGAGGATGATAGCTTGTCTGCTGCCTTTTTGATGGACTTCCAATTTGGGAGCGGAGCGCTGTAAACTTTATTTAGAGGTTCGGGAATGTTCTTCTGAGACTCAAGGAATTCGGCGTCATAGACTGGGGCATAAGGTGATGATGAAGCCGCAATACGAACAATTTTGTTGTTGATTAGAGATTTCATGCATTGATGATATGTTGAAGGAACCACCTTGTTGTCATGAAGCCACGATCGTCCGAGTATCATGTGATAGTCAGGCTCTTGCTCAATCACGTGGAACTTGGCTTTTGATTGGATAGGCCCCACCTTCAGGTCTATGTACGCATATCCATATGTATGGATATGGCTTCCTTCAAAACCTGTCATCAAGATGGGATGACGAACGATCTTGTTCCGTGGGAACTTGGCCGCCTTGAGAGTCTTCATGGTGACAATATTTGTAGAAGCGCCCGTATCAACGAGAGCTCTTTTGAATTCAGAGTCTTTGATAAAACCGGTTACATACATGGCTCGGTTATGTCCTTCATATGTCATGCGGTCCTCTTCTCCAAAGGTGATGTTTTTGATTGAATGCTCAGACATCACGAATGTTTCTTCAACTATTGGAGATGAGGGAGCTAATGGTACCTCAGATGTTATCTGGTTGAGTGCAGCAAACGTGTCCGTTCGTTGCTTCCAGGAAAAGTGCAAGAGTTCACACAAGCCTTCGACCAACTGTGTCACCTCCTGGTCTACCGACTTCTCATAGGTAGTGAAACTGTTAATTTGAAGATCACCGTGTGATGAGTCAGTCCCCTGTGCTGAGACTTCCGAAGCGGAGATTCTGCCTAACTCGGATGTTAGCTTGATGAGGAAATAAAGTATGTAGTTCATTGTATCCTTCATCAGATCCATGTTATTGGTGTGGATCTCTAGAATTCGTGCTAATTTAGTTAGAGTTGGGACTCTCCCGTCCTCCGTGCTGCCAGCCATAGCGTTAGAAGGAGGAGGACTCCCATTTGAAATATTCTGGATTGAATTTGAATTAGTTGGATCAGTCATAAGACCAACCATCTTGTGAAAATGAGAGATTGCAATCGAGATAATGATCTCCCACTATGGTCGCCAATCTGTAGATGGGGAAAAACGACTTGCTGGTTTTTGCGGAATTGAGGACGACCGTGCGGAGGAGATTCCTTGAACCGAGCGAAATGTTCAACCTCACACAGATGCACCGCTATGAAGGGGGTGCTTTAAGTTCGAGAGACCAATATGTAGTACTCCGGCCTAAACCAATACAATGGCCGTCCCAGAGTAAATTCGGTCACAAGATAGGATGGGTTGATCTGTAGGAGGGAAGCTGATAAATGTGTGAGATCAATGATGATCTGAGATTGTAGGTGTGTTATGAATTCAGCGTGAAATGCTCTGAATGATTGAATCTTCCATGATTGAGAGTAATTTCTGTGAGTTCATGTTGACAAAAGAGCGCCTGTATGAACTTTGGTGAGAAATTGCTCGTTCAGACGATTATTGTTCGAATGTTTGAAAACTCTTCGAATCCCGTTGTTTCAATCAGGATTCAGAGACATTATATAATGTCGAAGATGAAAACACCATGATCCCATGAAGTGTGATAGTTTGCTGGAATCAAAGAGTGGGGAAGTGGGAAATCATGTTAAACCAATTACTCATCGTGCGGAGACTTGGTTAATTTTCCACCCACTACTTTGATGATTGCACTACTTGCTCACATTCCATCGTGTGTTTGAACACACGTGCCGTAGACCGCCAGACCAAAACCCTAGTTGATATCTCCCCAAGTGACACGATTGATGTCTCGTGGTTAATTTAGTCAGTTTTTGATTTCATGACTTCGTGGGATAATGAGCCCACGTATTTGCTAAGTTAAACATGATTTTGTGAAATGTTCTGCAACTCATGAATCAAACGTGTCTACTGAGACAGTGTTGCTCGATAATTTGTTGAATATTGATAATTGAACCAATATTCTTGGATTTGAGTAAATATTGCTCATCTGAGCAAGTGTTGCTCGTTTGATGAATTATTTGCATTGTGACCAAAATAAAATATTAATTAAAGCACTGGTAGTTGAATTGAGCATAATTAATAAAAATACTGATCATGAGATTGTTGCAAAATTATTAGTGTTTGAATCTGGAATCATAATCCTTGGATTCAGAAACCCTAATTTGATCAATTGATGACCGATTGATGGTGTATTTGAAAATTAACCATGGTATGAAGGAGAACTGGATTCATGGGACCGTGGATCAACCATGAAATTCTCATATGCTCACGTGAGCAAAAACCAAGACCTTTTTGAAGAGTTGGTGAGTTAATGAAAGAATGATTAAATGCTGGTTTAATCATTTACTGAATTACTGTTGGGTTCAACATTAGGTGATAAAACCTAATTAATTATGAAAAGGTGAGGGACCGACCAAGGGGTAATGAAATCGTCCCTGGGTGGTCACGGGATCAAATGATGATCGCTCCGTAAAATTCTGAAATTATTTGGAGAGTTTTGGACCTAATACGTGCAATTATGCAAATTAGGTCAAATTGTGAAAACATGTGGGACTGGTTCATTACGAGCCAAAAAGCCAACCCTGGTCGGTCAAGGTAACGTGCTTTTGTCATTGAGACATCCGTGTCTCAGTCCTGAGAATTTTGATATTTTTTGGTGCACGTTTGAGCGACCATTTGAGAAAATATGACAAAATTAGGGTTTTTTGATAAAACCGTCAAAACTTCATCGGATGAAGGAAAATAATGAAAAAGTGAAAGAATTATGAAGTGTGGGACCGGTCATGGGAGCTATCCCACACTTTTTTCATAATTTTTGTAATATTTTTCATGATTTTAGGAAAATATGATAAAACGAAGGAGTTTTGCCAAAATTAAAGAGTTTTGTTGAAATCAAGGAGTTTCCATGAGACGAGGGAAACCTAAAAAATAATAATAAATAAAATAGGGACGTGTAAGTGTGTGGGACCAGCTTAGAGCATGGTTGGCCGGCCAGAGCCCGGTCCCGTGCGTTTTCCCTATTTTATGCATTATTTCATGATTTGAAGGAATTTTCATAATTTGAAGGAAATATCATAAAATCAAGGAATTTTCATAGGATTATGAATATATGAATAATATGCTAATAAAAGCGAGATGTGTGAGCCATCTAGGGTTTGGCCGGCCGGCCATGGTCCGTACACACGGGTTTCCCTAATTTTTATTATTTTTCATGGGACCAGGGAAATATCGTGAGATTAAGGAGTTTTTTTATGAAATTAGGGAAATAATAATAATATAATGAGGAACCATGAGTTGTGGGGCCGGATGGGACCAAGGCATGGCCGGTTGGCCAATGGTCACGCCCCATCACGTTTTCCCTAATTTTTTATTATTTTCTCCGTGCGAAGGAAGCACCATGGAATTGAGGAGTTTCCTCAAAACAAAGGATATTCGTTCAAATGAAAGGATTTCATAAACAACAAAAATATGAAACTGGCGTGGGATTGACCACGACACGGTCGGCCGGTCAGTGGGTCCGTGCTCCAACGCCTTGTCAATTTTTATTTATTTGTTATTTTTCATCCTATTTTGCATAGGTTCATCGTTTCATCGTATTTTGAAATACTCGCTCGTGCGGTGGTTGTTAATGTATCATTGTTAAATACACTTGCACCATTTGAAATAGGGCTTACTCAGAGGTAACTCTGATGCCCGTGCGTCGCATATTTATTACTAATCCATGGATTTCTGCTGGGAAGAACCATGGTTTGCGTAATGAAATATCTGCGAAAATATTTGAATATTTTTATAAATTATGCGGATGAATCCAAGAATTTAAGTTTGCGACAGGGCTTGCTCAGGCGGTATCTCTGATGCCCGCCCGTGCATCCAATATTTATTACTAATCCATGGACTTCTGCTGGGAAGAACCACGGTTTGCGTAATGAAATATCTGCGAAAATATTTGAATATTTTCAGAAATTCTGCGGATGAATCCAAGAATTTAATTTTGAGACAAGGCTTGCTCAGGCGGTAGCTCTGATGCTCGTGCATCCAATATTTATTACTAATCCATGGACTTCTGCTGGGAAGAACCATGATTTGCGTGATGAAATTTCTGCGAAAATATTTGAATATTTTCAGAAATTCTGCGGATGAATCGAAGAATTTAAGTTTGAGACAGGGCTTGCTCAGGCAGTAGCTCTGATGCCCGTGCGTCCAATATTTATTATTAATCCATGGACTTCTACTGGGAAGAACCATGGTTTGCGTAATGAAATTTCTGCGAAAATATTTGAATATTTTCAGAAATTCTGCGGATGAATCCAAGAATTTATGTTTGAGACAGGGTTTGCTCAGGCGGTAGCTCTGATGCCCGTGCATCCAATATTTATTACTAATCCATGGACTTCTGTTGGGAAGAACCATGGTTAGCGTAATGAAATATCTGCGAAAATATTTGAATATTTTCCGAAGTTCTGCGGATGAATCCAAGAATTTAGGATTGATTAAGTTAAGACTTTATACTAGCAGAGCAAGCTGTTTGGGATTTGTTCATCCCGTGATAGAAATAATTACTGAAGTGCTCAGTACTCATGTTGTCCAGCTGTGAGACTACATATCTATACGCACTCTGAGAGAAAGTATTATCCATCAGAGGATTCGATGAGAGACCCATGCCCCAATATTCACGTATGATTGCTGAATCAGAGGTTCGTATAATTATGGGTTTACGATTTTATCCTTTGTCGAAAATACACCATCTACACTAAGATAGTAGTTAAGTTCTTCCCTCTCCAAGTAGAATCAGAGAAGGTTTGAGATTCTCCTGCTATTTTGGCTAAATTTTTGCTGCATAGTTTTATTGAACTGTCATCTTGGTGAGATTTCCTAGTACAAAAATAATTTGATGGTTGTCGTTGCTGCCCTGGTGAGGTTTACAGCTGCCTTTGAATCTTTGTTGAACTTCCCATTGGTAACATTCTTTGATGACTTGCAGAGTGTGTTCATCTTCAGCAGCAAAGGTGATGTTAGCTTGCTGCATAGTTTTTCCCCAGGTCAGTGCAATTTTAGCTCCTATGCTGGCTCGATCTGCTCTTCTGATTCCTGTGGTAAAGTCTTTGAAGTTTCTGGTACCAACACATTGTCCTGCAAAGTCCATATCAACAAGAGAGTAATTAGTATAAGATTGAGTATCACTAGTAGCATGATAGAGATCTGCTGGATCAATGTGCATGCTAATAGTGATTCCAAATTTATCATAAGGATGTCTGATTTTGTTGTAGTTCTCAGTATTATAGTTTAGTCTGTTGGGCTGATAGTACAGATTATTTATTATATTCCCTGGTTGATGGTGAACTCTTGAGTGGCTACACAAGTGTTGAGTTATTTCCTTAGAAGTGATGGTAGATGTTAGAGTAATTTTCCTAAAAACCCAGTCACATCTTGCTTTGCATATAGTGGCATAGGTTGCATTCCAGCTAGCCTTTGGGTTGTCATGCTGAAACCAGCTGTTGAGACAATCATGGAAGGAGTTGAAAGTGGTGAAGAGATTATGTTGTTCTCCAAAAATCTTCCTCCAAACATCAGCAGCAGCAGGGCAAGAAAGAAGAACATGTGTTATATGTTCAACACCATTCTTGCAGTAGGTACAAATGGGATCAATGTAGCTCAGGATGCTAGAAGTCTTAGCATTAGTTGGGAGAATGCCATGGGCACATTTCCAGAGGAAAACATGAATAACAGGATTTGTATCAAGACCCATATTTGATTCCAAGGGGAAATTTGAATATCATTAGCATATTTGTCTTGTATCTGCTTGTCATATAGAGATTTGACAGAGAATTTGTTGGTAGGGGTGAGAGTCCAACTGACTTCATCTTGGTTATTTTTGGAGTGAGGTGTTTGAAGAATAAGGTTTTGAATGTACGGTGGGAACTATTGGTTTAGAATAGTGATGTCCCAATCCCTATAGGTGTTGAAGAGATGATTAACAGTTATGAGGTTTTCTGGGCAGAGGGTAGGTTTTATAATTCTTCCAGAGTGGTTTGAGATCCATATGTCTTCCCATATGTGTATTTTCATTCCATCTCCCACCTTCCAAATATAATGTTGTTGTAGAAGAGCTATACCTTCCAGTATGCATTTCCATATCCAAGAGTCAGTGGTTTTTGGTTCAGTATCTAATCTTATGACTTCAGTATTGGGATAATGAGAGGCCTTCATAGTTTTACTCCATAGAGATTCTGGTTCTGAGATTAGTCTCCAAGCAATCCTGGTTAGTATAGCAAAGTTGAAGAGCTCCATATTTTTGAACCCCAGACCTCCCAAATCCTTGGGTTTGTTTACTGCTTCCCAAGAAAAGTAGTATACTCCTTTGGATTTTTCTTGTTCCTTGTTCCAGAAGAAATCTCTTTGTATGGCATTGATTTCCTTGCAAGTAGCTTTTAGGATTTTGAAACAGTTCATCTGGTAGACACTGGATGTGGAGGTTACAGACTGTATCAATGTCATTTTCCCAGCAGTAGAGAGATTGGTTTTCCATCCAGCAAACCTAAATTTGAGTTTATCAACACAAGGTTTGAAGGCTTGTATCTTGATTTTTTTGGTGAATAATGGAGATCCCAGGTATTTGTCTGCTGAGTTAATTCTTTGAACCTTCATAGTATTACTGATACTGTCAGCTAAGTCAGGAGCAGTATTCTTGCTGAAGAAAATGCCAGATTTGGAGAAGTTTATCAGCTAACCTGAGGACTGCCCAAATTCTTCAAATATTTGCATAAGGTTGTGGCATTCTTGCATATTAGCTTTGCAGAAAATCATGCAGTCATCAGCAAAGAGGAGATGGTTTATTGCTGGTGCATCCTTACCAAGTTTGATTCCATGTATGTGTTGTTGGTTTTCAGCATAAGTTAGGTACCTGGAGAGAGGTTCCATGCAAAAGAGAAATAGATAGGGAGATATGGGATCTCCTTGTCTAAGGCCTCTAGTGGGTTTGAAGTAGTTTTCTGGAGATCCATTGACTAGGACAGCCATGCTTGTGGTGGAGATGCATTGATGAATTAGGTTGCACCATTGAGAACTGAAGCCCATCTGGGAAAGAACTTGGAGTAGAAATTTCCAGTTGACTCTGTCAAAGGCTTTTGCCATATCAATTTTTATTCCCATATAGCCATTACCTCATTTTCTCCCTCTTCTGGTATTCATATGGTGGATAATTTCATGAGCTATGGCTATGTTGTCATATATTTTCCTTCCATGGATGAAGGCAGATTGAAATGGGGATATTACTTTGGGTAGAAGAGGTTTTAGTCTCTGAGAAATGAGTTTAGAGATGATTTTGTATGTGGTATTACATAAGGAGATAGGCATGTAATGAGCTGGGGTTGTGGGTTTGTCTGTTTTGGGAATGAGGGATATGAAGGTTGAGTTCATTTCTTTGAGAATATGTCCAGATGTGGAAAAAAAATTGGACCATGTGTGTGATGTCTTCTCCCATAATGTCCCAATTGGCTTGGAAGAAGTTAGGTGGGAATCCATTGGGACCTGGGGCTTTATCTCCTTCCATACTGAAAATAATGTTCTTACTTTCTATTGGATCATGGGTTCTAAGAAGATGAAGATTTTCTTTGGGGGTAATGATAGTAGGTATGAGTTTTATAATGAGGGGGTTGATGGTGATGTTTTCAGCAGTAGCCATATTAGTGAAATGATTGGTGAAAATCTTAGTGATTTCAGCATTATCTTGAACCCAAGTGCCATCATCTTGCTGTATAGAATCAATCTTGTTCCTTCTGTATCTTTTCTTGGAAGCCATGTGAAAATATCCAGTGTTTCTGTCCCCAAGATTGATGTGTTGGTCCCTGCTTTTAGTCTTCCAAAAAGATTCTTGAACATGTTGCCAGTGCTCCACTTGTGCTCTTGATGCTTTAAGATCTTCACCTCTAGTAGAGTTAAACTGATTCTTGGTAATCCAGTCTAGATGTTGTATACTTTCTTCTAAATTAGTTTTTATATTGCCATAGACCTCCTTGTTCCATTTCTTCAATCTGATTTTAATGTCTCTAAGTTTCTTGGATATTCTTATAGCTAGTGATCCTTTGTGGGAAGTTTTCCAGCAGTCAGCTATGATATTTTTGCAGTCTTCATGATTGAGCCAAGGACCAAAGAATCTGAAGGGAATTTGTCCAAGTTTCCAACTAGGATTTGTATTGAGAATGATAGGGTTGTGATCAAAGGCAATTGCAGTAAGATTTTAAATGGTGGAATTTGGTTGACTATCTAGCCAAGCTTCATTAGCTAGTCCTCTGTCTAGTCTTTGCTCAGTGAGTTGAGGACCAGTTCTTTTGTTTGTCCAGGTGAAGGGACATTCTGTGTAGCTCAAATCTGAGATATTTGCCTTTTCAATCTTGCTTAAGAAAATATCAACTTCAGTTTGGTTGAGAGGATGATGGCTAAACTTCTCATGATCATACAGAACAAAATTACAGTCACCCATAGCCAACCAAGGAAGATAATTATTAGCATAAGTATTTTCAATCATATTCCAGGAGTGTATTTTATCATTAGTGTGAAAGGACTGCCATAGTAGCCAGTGAATAGCCAAGATTCTCCATGAAGAGGTTTAATGATGGCATTAATGTGGTGGTCAGAGTACTCAACAATGGTAATATCTAAGTGAGTTTTCCAGGCCATAACTAGACCTCCAACAGTTTTGGATTTGCCTTTTGGTTCAACAAACCAGAAGTTAGTGACTCCTATATTTCCTAGGATTTTTTTTAGGTTTCTAGATTGTTGTTTAGTCTCAGAGAGGAATATAAGGTCAGGTTTATGTTTATTTAACATGTTGTCAAGATGTCTAATGGTATTAGCCTATCCTAAGCCCTGAAAATTCCAAGCAGTGATTGAATAGAATTGCCAAAAGTAAGATATAGTAGGATATATAAAGATAGGGACTCTGTAGCCTAGGAATAAGTAAAATGTCCTAGTATTGCAATCCTCTTTAATCCAAATATCAAGAAACATACATAAACTAATAAAAGGAGTAATGTGGGTTATAAGTTTATTAGGGGTTACCTTATTGAAGTTGGTTGAGTTAGCTCATTCCAGATTACTAGTAGAGTTGTTCAACAGGTGGTCCTCCTTCATTGGGCAGTGTTGGTTGTTGCTTCTCTTAGCTGATTGGTGCTCAGTCCACTGCATAGTTTTATAATCAGATTGGCTTGAAAGGTTAATCATTTTGCACTTAGGGTCAACCAACTGAGGGTGTTGTTCTGCATCAACATTCTTCAGTTTCCACTCAGTTTTCTGCTTTTCCCATAAGATATTTTTTTGCATATTGTGATCCTCCATCAACTTTTTTTGAATGTCCTCCAAAGTATGGAAGGTGTTGATTTCATTTTCATTGAGAGAGGCGGGTTTGGAATTGGGGCTTTGAGGCTTATTAGAGATTGTAAGAAAGATTGTTGAGGGATCTAGAATAGTTTCTAGCCCAGGGGAGATTTAAGGGGTAGAGAAACTTTTTCTAGCAGCTGCTTTGATATTATTCTTCTTTGTCTTCTGGGACTCTTTTGGTTTATGACTCTCCACCAGTTTTTTATGTCTTTTTTGATAGGCAATATCATCGGAGTTAGTAGTAGGAAATGCACCAGTGATTGGTTTATCGAGACCATCCTGAAAGATCATAAGATGTGGTGGTCCATCCAATTCCTCATAAGAATTTCTCGGAAGAGTTTGCTGAGTTTGATGGCAAATTCTTCAGCTCTATCTTTATCAGTGTAAAAGTGGATTCCGGGAGGTTTTGTAAGACTGAATGGGGGTGTGACACTTTTGTTGGATGAAGAATGGGTAGAGGGTGTTGGTGATGGAAATTTGTTCATGGAGGTGGAGGTATATTGGTTTACTGAAGACTTCTGAGTTCTTTCCTCATTAGCAATGCACAGAGGTCCCGGATGGTCAAGAATTCTGCAGATTTTGCATAAGGCGATGCCATGCAGAGCATAGGCTAGCTCAAGCCAGTGCGAGGTAAATTCATCTTCATAAGCATCAATGCCATATTTTAGAGCTTTAGTGACATCGGCAGTGATCATAACTTCAAGGTTTTTCTCCTCATCATCTCTACCATAAGATTTTTTTGAAGCTTGGTAAATTCTGGCAGGTCTAATCAAATTGGTTATGTCAGGTATGATGTGTGTTGGGATACGCTTGACTAAAGCCCAGATGCGAACCTTGTAGAAAGTAGCTTCATCAATGAAATCTAGTCCCGAGGAAGGAAGTTCCATTAGAACAATAAGTTTGTCAAAGATTCCTCTTGTTCCCCCTTTCTTGAAAACTTTGTAATCTTCAATGCTGGTCAGCCTGATTTGATAGTAGTTTCTTCTTTTCTTACAGAGGGAAACTTCAGCATTCCTATGCAATTCCCAGTTATTGTTGATAAATCTAGCTATTTCTCTTATTTCATGTGAGATTTTGCTGCAATATCTTCCGATGAAAACCCATTTCCAATCTATCTTTTTCTTAGGTTGAATATTGGCTTGATTGATGAAAACTTTTGGAAAGAGATCCTCAGGAATGTTTAGAGAGGAGTTCATTTGTTGCACAAGATTTTCTATATTTTTAGAATTTTTGGTTCCTAAAGTAGATGCCATGGAAATATAAATGGTGGTTTTGGTATTATGCTGGTTGTGGAGGTGATATATACAGAAGAAAGATTGAAGTTTGGGGGGAGGGTTTGGACTGGTTTGTTTCTCTTTAATTTGAATTTTGAATTGAGATTTGTCATTTTGCAGATAGTACCCTTATTTTTTCCGTTGAGGCTTGGTAAGGTTTTGGGTAAGGTACCAGTGGGAGACAGAGCTAGAAGTAAGAGACCACGCATGAGACCAAGCAACAACCCAAAGGTTCCAGCTAAGAGATTCTTTTTCAGAACTGAGGTTGATGTTGCTTTGTATAACTAGTAATCTGGAAGAGAAGATCATGCAAAAAGTTATAATACTAGGACCAAGTCCAAGATACAAGTAATACAAGAAGAAGTAAAGAACAGGATGTTCAAAAAGAAATTCTAAGTTATGTAAGGCTCTATCTTTGGTCAAATTGTTATCTTTACTGGTATTGAGTATGGTGAGTGTGTACTCTAGGAAGGGATGGAGACCTAAGCTTTGCATTGTAATTGAGTTCAACATAGTATTCCATTTGATTTGTATTGTGGGTGGGTGATTGTTGATGGTGATGTGTCGGTTATAATTGGAGATAGTTATCTTAAGGCAGGTCAACCTAGCATTCATAATGAAAAATTTAGGAAGAAAATTTTACTTTAAGATTCTTGTATAATTGGACTGCAGTGTGATAGTGACTAAGGATGTAATGGTGATGTAATTCATCATTTTGCTCATAACTTCTTGATACGAACTCGGAATTCCCTCATTCCTTTTGCGTTCTCTTTATAGTTCAACTCTCTACAATATGATGAGAAGAAATTCTTTATTTGAAGGTTCAATTCCTTAATTACTGGTCTTCCATGTGTTTTCCACATTTTTTGCTCTTTTGGGTCGCACTTCTTCCACTTTCCTTGGCTCTAGACATTTGCATACTTGGAATACTATCACACTTCTTGGGATGATTCACCTAATTAAAACAAAACACGAGTAGTAACAAGATAGAATGCAAGAATTATAAAAAATATTTGTATGAATTTGACACTAAAATCATTTAAATTATACACTTATCACCTCTATATATATGTTATTCAAACTCTTTGGAAAAAGGTATCGAATTATGGCTTCAATAACTAGAGGTATTACTAAGGACGATGCGGTGGAAGCTGTCAATGTATTTCCCTGTGAATTGTCAAGAATCAACAAGGAGAAATCATCAAGAGATGTTGAAGACCGTCCATCTACATGTTTATTGTCAACCTGTCATCATGACAATGAATTTAGATTTGTTGTGAAAGGCTTTAATCTAGAGGAATGATCTGAAGTTTTGGATCAACCAGTCTCTGAAAGAGATAACTTACTAATAGAAGATGTATAATTTGTGGAAGAATACCTTGAGTGATCTTAAGACAAAACTTAACTGACATCTCTGAAGTCATAGAAGAACTGAATAATTCATTCATCAATGAGTTCTTAAATAATAAAAAAGAATTATCCGCTCAAGCTCTTAGGAGTGATTTGATGTGTCTCTAGTTAACTCCTTATAAGAATTTTATACATATTATTTTAAGCAGGAACAATAGTCTATGGCGTAGCGTTTATATGTGGTTACACTAGCTAATCCAAATACTACCATCTTATAATGATTAAAGTTTATTTAGTTAAATTTTAATTTGGAGATGACTCGCAATACCTAATCTTTTTGTGAGATTTGTTTTTCCGATCATATTTCTTATGATTAGAATGGATATCTCATATGTTCTTATAGTTCAAGCTCTTAACTCTTTGTGTTCTTCACTAGCTAAAAGAGGAGTAAACTATTTTGAGAATTGCAATATTGATCTTCCCACAATTACACTTTTGTGAATATATTTTACTGCACTCTATAAGATGTTCTCTAGTAATCGGCTTTCCACATTGAATGGGTAACCGCTATAAGTTTGAGAACTTTAATCTCTACGACCCTACATGGCTAGGTAAGATATAATTATTATGGTGAACAAACGAACCTTTCTAAAGCAATTTCCTATCCTAAAATCTTTTAAGGATCAAATACAAACACACACTTATTAGGTCTAAAGGTGATTGCCTGCTCTAATACCAATTGAAAACGCGGGGGTAACAAATAAACCACCAAATTTTTCGTTCAACAACCTGTATGGTATGGACAAAACCTAACACAATTGCTACTAAACCAACTTTATGATCCTTGACAATATGTATATAGAGTGTATATCTCTACCTATTCTCAAAACACCTCTACGGCATCTTTGATCCTAAAACACCTTATTTATATGCATCATGATTCAAGTACAAGTGTTTAAATTAACACGATATTGCTTATTAGTTCTCAAGCCATATTCGCCAAGAACTATCATTATACACAGTTCCGGCACTCCATACCATAATGTATATTCTTATATGTAATATCAAGACAAACTTCTCACATGCTTTCATGAACTCCCAACAAGAGTTTCATCTAAATAAAGAAAGTGTTTGCTTGAATCTCAAGAGTTTCATCTGTTATGACCAATACTGTTAGAGCATTGCTCGGTCAAACTCGCAAGCGTTGATATCTCAAGCTTGTTTGTCAAGTTTAGTTTCCATATGAAGAGAAAGGGTTTTAACATAACCTCCAAATGTTCTTTTTGTAAACAAGCTGAAGAAACTACAGATCATATACAGTGGTACTGTAACTTTAGTGAGTTAATTTGGCAATGGCTGGGTGGAATGTTTTCATTCTTTAATCCTATATATTTTGAGGAAGTCTTCTCCATGGCAAAGTCTAAAATCCCGGATGTAAAGTAAATTTAGATGTTTGCTGCTCTCATAACTATAAAAGAATTGTGCTTTCATAGAAACAAAGTTTTGTATGATGGATCTCAACCAAATCCAGAAGAACTGAAGAGCATAATCTTTCATTTACAAAGGAATGTGAAGTCAGGATGAAAGGGTGTATGTGGAATACAATGAAGACTTACAGATTCTCAAAAACTTTGGAATGAAATGCAGGACAGTGAAAAATTGCAGAATACAACAATGTTTTTTCTCTCTTCCCACTGGAAAGAAAATCCTATTATGCTGTGATGGTGCTGCAAAGAAAAATCCAGGAGAAGCAATCTATGGCTTTATTGGCAGAGACAGTGCAGGTGGATTCTTGATTGTTGTTGCAGGTGGAATAGGCATTGCAACTAACTACATGACATAATTTTTTACAGTCATAAATGCATGTGAATGGGTCATTAGTAAGAGTTTCCTACATGCATGCATTAGAACTGATTCTACATCAACGCTAAATTCTTTGGTAAATAAAAGAATCCCATGGTATGTTCAAACCAGATGGAATAACATTATGTCTACACTGGTTAGCTGTGAATTCAACTTCTCAACTGATGGGCTTGCTAAAATGGGAGCTACTCTTCTGAGAGGTGAAAAGAGGATTTTTTTGCATAAGCCTTCTTTCTTGATTAGCTTAGAACAACCAGATAAGATGTATTATAGATTTGTGTAAGGTTGTTTCCTCTTTGTCTGTAATCTTTACATTCTGAAAAATGTTCTTTTGTAAACTCTTTTTGATAACGAAAATTCTCGTCAAACCGAGATAAAAGCAACATAAAAAAAAAACCCGCCCCTCACACCCACCCCCTGCACGTCTCTCGATGGGTGGGACCCACCAAAAGAAAAGAAAAAGAAACTGTGAGAGTCGGTTTTCCCCTGATTTGTGAGGGGCGGCCTGTAAAGAAGCACCCTTTTGATAATCAATACAAATTTATTATTAAGCAAAAAAAAAAAAAAAATGTTTTAGATTTTGGTTCAAGTCAAAAACCGAGCTGAATCATACTACACGCATCCTTAGTTCTGGAGGTGTGTCAGGAATGTAGTCGAACTTGAAACTGCGATTTCTCTAAACCAGTTGGAAAAGTCTAAAGGTGGACCAAAAACGGTGTACCAATGAAATTCAGGCATTCAAATCAGTTTTGCAGGCCCCACACATATTTTTAAACCCCACCCTCTATAGATTTCAGCCGTCCAAGGGATTGGCACACCATTGGTCCTCCCCTATGGTCCGCCACCAGACAGTTTAACAAAATTACAGTTCGGGAAGAGGTGAACAGGGGATCTTCCTAGGGACGGACCATTAGAGGTGGACCAATTTGGTCCACCACTCCTTCACCACATGATCTGATAGGGGTGGGGTTTTTAGTATCCAGATGGGACCCCAAAACAACATCCAATGATTATATTTTAATGGTCCACCATTGGTACACCACCATTGGTCCGCCCTTAGCTTTTTCCGTGAACAGGAAGCGGAAAGTACCATTGCAGTTTACCAAAAGAAGAGACTAGTGTACAGTGCGATGCGGACAGTGGTCCTACTCCTTGCCGCTAGAGCAACAAGAGCATCATGTACAATGAAAGCGTGGTGACGAGCTAAACTAACGAGTCACTGTTTGTTTGCTTTCTATTTAATGTTTTCTTTTTCCGGAAAGTAGATTTGGAGCAATGGTACATTTATAGACTGATTGATGGGTTGATCGATGCTATCATCTCCATTGTGAATGCATGAAACGAAATGGGATTGATGTCAGTGAAAGTCACGGCATAACCCCACCCACAACGGCATTTTCTTTGTTCCATTTCTTATTTATTTATTAATAAAAATACATAAAGAAAGAAAGAGAATGGCAGCAGTTGGTGGAACATGTGTAGTATTTAATTAATTAATTAATATATACATGAAAAAATAGATACGTACCTGATACGGAGTGTGTGTTAGTCTGTGTCTGTGTCTGCGGACAATACTTTTTCCAGAAACTAATCAACAAAAGATCTCGTTTTCTTTTTTCTTGAAAAAAGGGCTTCAACATAAAGAAGCATGCCCCACTTGCCATTCTAGTTTTTAACTCTCTTTTTTCTTTTGTAAGTTACGAACTCAACCAATCTTCAACGTCTTCACCGCGACAGTTGAAATGAAAATGAAACCGGGAAATGCAATAGCAATACTCCTCTCTCTAATTATTTGCCCAGTGAAAGAAGAACAGGACTCTGTAAGTAAATGGGAACTTTATTGTATTTAGAAGCAGAAAAAGAAGAAGAGGAGGACAGTCAGATACCCGAATCATAAGATGCATATATGTATATAACATGTCCCATCTCATTAGATTTTTGTACAGATGTGTATGGGTGGTGGTACATATATAGTGTTCATGTGTGACCACTGAGCAGCAGCCCCACCCCCCTTAATAAGATCTCTCTGACTAGTCTGTTCTTTTTTGGGGGCCCTCATTAAAAATGTTCTCCGATCTACTTAATGGCTTATGGTCAAAAATCAATAAATTTATTTTAGTACCACTGGAACTCTGGAATAGTGTATCGTCCTTTTTTTAAATATTTATCTGGAAAAAGGGCAAGGAATATTTAATCAATTCAGCTTACACAATTTTTATCTTTACCCGGTAAGAAAAACCAAGTAATCTTAATCAATTATATCAAATTAAATTACGCACTCCAAAATGTTTAATCCCATGCATGTTTCAACTTCAAGATGAGTAGTGGGGGTCGGTGAAAGCAGAGTACCCATAAAAAGAGAAATGAGTGGTGAAAAAGTAAGAAAAGAGTGGTGAGTAAAATCCAAACGAAAGAAAAAGATCTAGTGGAGATATGCTCCTGTAGTCCTATGACGATGATGATGGTGATCACAATGCTGTTGTTCAAATTATGTGAAATGTAATGGTGAGTGAGGTGATGATGCCATTACCATGTTAGTCTTCAACCAGTAATTCATTATCTTTTTCTTTCTCTTTTTTCTTATTCTTTACTTCTATGTTGGTTGCTTTACCTTATTCCTTGGTAGTGATCTATTAGTTGGCCAACCAGCAAGGAAAACCCTTGAATTAATGAATCAATAAAGTGGTACGTCCTAATATTAACATGTAGGTAGGTACTAGTTCCAAAGTATACTTGCATAATCAGTGCGATAATAAGGGTACTGTTAACTTGTGTATCCGTATAAATGTTAAGGTTTATTAAAATAACAATATCTTGTATTGGAAACAAGATTTGTTTGTTTTATTGTATTGAAAACATCAATTTTCAGATTTGAACATAAATTGTTGTTTTTAATGTAAGAAAAACCAATTTCTAGTAGAATAAAATAAAAAAACACAATTTCCAAAGAAATAAAATAATTATTTATTAAATCTTAACATGTATACTTGTATACAAGTTAACAAAAACCCGATAATAATAATAATTAAAATTATGTATATACTTAGCTGAAAAGTAGACAAACAGAAAGATAAACTCAATTAGTGGCCTAGTTACCTTGTTTCTAATTTATTTAGAACTACAGGAAGGCGTAGACGGCCACTAAATATGCTTTTGTTGTCGTTAATTAAAAGAAATATAGACGTCCCATTGATCGAGTTGGAGGATTAAGTAAGAAGATAAATGTAAATGGAGTCAAAATCAATGATGCTTGTAGATAATAGATTTATTCCAAGATTAACTCTAGATTATAGACAGAGTGGAAAAGAGGTGCACTGACATAGGGTAGGGTACGTTCTCAATGAGAAAAGGACGTGGAAGTTAATTCTATAAACACAAATGGCAACAAAAAAGAAAGAGAAAGGAATAAGTAATGGGGGTGGTGGTGGATTACGCATTGTATGTGTACATGTCATTGGCCATAATGGATGGATATGGGGGATGAAACCAAAGCTAAGATGGCCTAGATTTGTTTGTCTTTCTATTGATGGATGTGTATCGATTTCTCAGTTTCACAAGAAATGAATGGAGGGAACAAAGCAAAGTAGAAGAAAAGCAACCATATAATTTCTGATTATAATTTTAAATTAAAATTCCGACGTATCTTTCTGTTTCTTATCGCTATCCACACGTACAATTATCATCATGTCTTGAAAGCAAACACAATTAATATCGCTTGTTTTTACAATGAGTTAGTGGGTATATGGACAGGTAGATAGGTATCTAATGGGAGAAGAATCATCACATGTAAGAGAGTCCGAGTGAGGGTTGGCTGGTTGGACAATATGTCGATATTTGCTTGTTTTTCTTTTCATTTTAACCTTTTTCATCACAACACACAAGAGAGACACCGAATCCATTCTGGGTGTGACATCCATATCCATCCACTCCCTAGTCATACCATTACCACGCCATCACTCATCTCATCGGTCACCACCACTCTCCTGTCCTTTTAAACAAGATGGTTAAGAAATAAAAACTAGCTAGCTGCTTCGTAACGTTCCACTCATTAGCTGAGCACGAGCACGAGCCCGAGCCAGAGGCTAGGTCTTCATGCAACAGAGTCGAATAGTGAAGTTGGGCAAGCTTGATCTGATTCTTATAGGATCGCTCTAGGTACAAGAGAAGCATGCACCTCTGACGACAGAACGGTGTTCATGCATCAATTCATTACTGTTTGGAATTCCAACAAAATAAATCGGCTGTGCTAGACACACTGAAATTTTTGTTCGGTGATATCAGCGACAGAAACAAAAATATGGGACCCGCGGCACTGTAGCTGAGCAGGAGGCCGTTATTATATATGGGACCCGCAGAAAATGTGTGACACCACCGAGTCTGCCGGATTTTCAGCTCGGTAGGTTTATCATTTTCGAAAATAAATTACCCTATTTCAAAAAAAAAAAAGTAATAATGTTTGGAATTGATGAATTAATTTAGTCATTTGGACTTGATCCACACCCAAACAAAACGTGGAGCACCAGCCACTGCACATCACGTTTAGTCTTTATCGAAGATATGATTGACAATTACCGGTTACATAATACAAAATATATAACTTTGGAACATAAAAGATGAACGAATCGGAATAAGTTGATAAACGATAGAGACTTGGTGTCTATCTACCAAAACTACATCAAACTTCATTCTGAGTATTTTACTTTTTTCCATAATCTTGCTAGCATCTGTCTAGTTCACATATCATTATCATCCTCTCTAGTCTTAAGGCGGAGTAATTCAAATCTATTCAATCGTATGGAAGGAGCAAACTGGGAACTAACTAACTAATATGCATGTACCATGTGGTGATCTAGCACTAAGAGAAATATAGGTGGCCCTATTAAGACTAATTAAATTCCTGCACCATTATAAATTCCAAGGAACATGAGATATCGGTCGACATACAATTTTTAAAAGAGAGGCGGACAAAAAGAAGTACAATGTATGTCAAGAGGGGCTGCTAGTCAAATCCAATCTCGCACCCCCATCTATAAAACATCCTTTAAAGAGACGAGAGATTCCTACCACTTAATTATAATGAGCAGTAGAACAGTACAGCAACCACATCAGTGAGGAACAGCTAGGTAGGGAGTCGCAAGTCAGAATCACGGATTCAAAAACCAACAAAATGAATTCACCAAGGGACCAACTCAACTATCTAGGTATAGGGGTGCTGTTTTAGTACCGCATAAGTCATATCCATGCCATCATGTTGATCGGATTAAAACTGGTGCAAGATATGTACGTTACGAGCAGAGGGGTATAAGCAATAACTGTCTGTCGTGCCTTGATGGCTAAGCAGTGCGTATCGAGAAACTGAAATTGCAAGGAGTCCTAGTAGGTAAGCAGGTAACAATTAATAAGGATTTGGACACTCAAGCAGGGGCCTGCTGCCTGATGATTCTAACATGCTATGCATATACGGTTAGCTGGCAATGGTGATGAAGACGACATTTTTGGTTGCACAATTATGAATCCCCCAACAATAATTTTTTTAAAAGAGAAAAAAAGGATGATGCATGAGTGAGTGCTGTTGCTTCATAATCTAGTCAAAATTGTCAAACAAATAAAGTAGTGCATTTCTATTTGATTTGTGTTAGTTTAAATGGACAGGACAATTATTAAGGGGTTTATACTTAACTTGTAATAAAAAAAAAGGATGATCATGAGGAATCTAAATAAAGTCAGACTGTAGATACATAGGCAGGCCATTAATGCTGGTTTTGCAGCGTGGTGCTTTCTTGACTCTTTTCTTAAACCATTTGATACGCGTACCAGTTTGTCATGGTGGGGAGAAGGACAGAATATTAGAATCCTTCTTTACTTGACTTTACTTTATCCAAAATGATACCATCTAATCGAGACCAAATAATTCAAAAAGAGAATAACTAGAAGGCGCACGAAGGTTCACAGATGTGTATTAACCACGTAATACATGTGCGCTGATGAGCACAAATTACTCCTCATTTCATCTTCTTCGCAGCAAATAATGGTGCTCCTGTAAGAAAACCATCATTATCCCTTTTATATGTAGGGGGGGGCTCCATTAGCTAGCATGATAGTTTATCCCCAATTGATTACTTGTTTTAAAGTAATTAGCAGGTTTATGCTTTTCCTTGTTCCTTTATTAACGAAAGCACAAAGCATCAACAGTTACTTGTTTATCATATCATACTAGAATAATTCTAATGATAATATCTTTGGAGCTAAGTTCAACAAGTACGGACCCCCTCAAAAATTGAAAAGGAAAAAATACTCCTATAAAGCAGTAATAAACAGATACGATGATAAAGTCAGAAAGAAAGATAGAAGAAATAGTAAACAGAGAGAGAGAGGAAAAAGAAAAGATACGAAATGCACGGGTAAAAGCAATGAAAGCCCTCGTTCACGTTGATGTTGTTTGGGATAATAATAGATGGCGAGACATTGGACAGAGTCAGTCGTGGTGGAGTGGGCACAACGCACTTTCCGCCTCGGCTCGATTCTCGTGTTGTGTTATCTAAGTTTGTTTTCTTTGGACCTTTCCTTTCTTTATTGTTTCTTGTTCATTCACCTCTAATTAGTATAAATCATCTTTCTTTTTCCACATCCTCTGAAAACCAAACGGATACAGTAAGAAATAAAGTCGTTTGACTGTTTATATTGATTACACCGTACTGAATCTTGACCCCACTCACCAGCATAGCATCAATAAAAAGAGAAAAAAATGCCAAAGTTAAAAGTAACAACAGGGGAGGACAGAGTAAGAGAAGGATAAAGAAAACGTATGCAGTGTGAAAATGTGAATGCTTCCTCCACCACCAACAACAACAATAAAATCAACAACACTCAATGCCCCATTCCTCCTTGACTCAGACTATGACTCTGACCACCTTCCTGTAAGCCCCACACTCCCTCTCTGATCAATTTCCACCTTCTTGTGGGCCCCACAGTAAACCCCCTGCTAAAAGCCAATATTTAATATTATTATTTATTTTTTTATATTGCATTTATCTGAAAAGACCGTTTCTTGTTCCCTCTCATACGCTGCATATAAAACCAACCCACTCCCCTTCCAACATTTTGTTGCACAAGAGAAAGAAGTTTAAGAATAGAAGCCACATATATTTTCCTTCTAGCAAGCTCTTGAGAAATGGCCGTTCAAGCTCAATACCCAGCTAATATCTTCAGGTCTACTATGAAGAATAATGTCCTAGATCTTCATCAACAACATGATTTATATCAGTTTCATCAGAACAACAATCAGATTAGTACTCCTCTTCCTGGGAATGTGATCGGAAATACTTACACCAACTTCGGTAAACAACAGAGCAATCTTATTAACGGAGGAGTGCTGAGTGGTGATCATTTGGCAGCTGAGAGTGAATTAACATGCAATTTATCCGCATCAAGAAAAAGAAACAGACTGGATTCTGACGATCATTATCAAAACATGCCACCAACTCTTCATCAATCTTATCTCCATCTCCAACAACAAAATGATCATCTCTTACTTCAAAAACAACAACAGAATTTCAGGTATTCAAATAAGCTTCAACAACAAATAAATATTGGTGGATCTTCAAATACAGGGATTTCTATTAATTACGAAGAAACCAACAATCATAGATTACACCAGCATCATGAATCAGCTGGAACTAGTACCAGTGGTAGATCATCTGTATTAACTTCTTCTCCGGTGCCAATGGGATCACAACAAGATCTACTGATGAACACTAATCATCACCGTCTCCTCCGCCACCAAAACCTCGAAATCGACGCATTGATCCTACTCCACGTAATTAATTTAATTCATATTTTCGCTATTTTTTTTTTAATTTAATTCATATTTTCACTATTTTTTTTTAATTACGTATGTATATATTTTTTACTAAATATATTTCTGTTGATTATTTTTCAGAATGAAAAACTAAGATCAGTAATTGAAGAAACACAGAAGAGACAATGTAGATCATTGGTGTCGGCCGTGGAAGAACAAGTTCTGAAAAGGCTAGCAGAGAAAGAGACAGAGCTACAGAATGCAGGACGAAAAAATGCAGAGCTTGAAGAGAAATTAAAACAGTTGAACGCAGAGAATCAAGTTTGGTTCAATGTTGCTAAGAATAATGAAGCTATTGCTTCTAGTCTTAAATCTACTCTTCAACAGATTCTTCTACAGAACAATAACACTAAATCAGGAGTTGAAGCTGGAGGTGAATTATTATTAACAGCAAATACTACCAGTAATCATGATCAGAAAGAAGGATTTGGTGATAGTGATGGTTTAGTAATTGAAGGTTTAGATGATGATGCTCAATCATGTTGTCACGGAGGAAAACATAATCAAGCAGATAAGAATAGAAAATTAGTAGATGCAAAGGACACTAAGGGAACCAGCACCATCAAAAAATCATGCAGGGTTTGCGAAATGAATGAGGTTTCGGTGTTAGTGTTGCCATGCAGGCATTTGTGTCTTTGCAAAGAATGCGAGTCCAAACTAGATTATTGTCCCGTTTGCAAGGCTGCAAAGAATGCTAGCTTGCAAATCTTCATGTCCTAGCTAGCTAACTACAAGCTTTACTGTAGCAATTCTTTTGTCACTCAAATCGAAATTAGGCATATGATTTATTTGAAAAGTTTGGGATTCATTTTGTGAAAAATCGCAATTGTATGTATTTTTATCTTTATCTTCGTGCTTAATTACAAATGTAGATGGAGTAAATCAAAAATTGTTCGTAAAGTAGTCTTGCTAGCGCTCTTTTTGCCATTTCAGTGTCTGCCTCATCAATGGCGCGTGCATAAAATAAATCTTCATTAAAGCATTGTTTTATTTTTTTGATTATCATAATTCATAAGCACGCGTTAAATCCTGTTTCGGAGAAATGGCAAAAATTGGGGATCGCTACGTGACATTTAATTTGTTGGGTAGGAGCGGATCGAGGGGACGGCAATCAAGGAATTGCCGGGTCAATCACGTAATGTTACCACTAATATTTACGGTACGTATATGATGATAATTTCATTTGTTTTGCACGGTAAATATCATTCTGTATTTGTTCCTTTGATTCAATCATTTAGGAAGTGTTTGCCGAATCCGTGGTTCAATCACATTGTAATTTAATCAGAAGATCCTTTTGAATAGTAAAATATTTACGGTACGTATATGATGATAATTTCATTTGTTTTGCACGGTAAATATCATTCTGTATTTGTTCCTTTGATTCTTGTGATGGATCATTTATGGCTAGCTGTGTGAGTGTTTGCATTATACAAGAAAGCCGTGGTTCTAGACACTGTACACATTGTAGTATTTCTTTAATCAGAAGATCTTTTCTTTTGAATACGATTGGGATAGTAAAACTAATTGGGGATATAAGAAAGGGACAAAAACGGGATCCAAATATTATTTCAGGGTCACTCCTTATCTAAGTATTTTTTTAATCCCTAATTTACCCCTTACTAATCCGGATTAGTGATTAATTATAATTAGGAAAATCATAAGATTATTTGATAAAAAATTAGTGTGTTTTTATTTGAATTTGGGTGAGTAAGGTGAGAGTAGAAGGAAGGAAAAAATATTTGAGAGGGAACTTTTATTGGGGAAAATGGAGGATGATTGTGAAGAGAGAATTGATGCTGCTGAATCTTTAGCTCAACTATAACAAGAATATCTTGAATCTTCAGCTAATGACAACAACTCACAATTGCAACTCTTTGTTGAGCCAACACCCTTGAATGATGATTGTTACGAGAACCTACACAAGAAAGTAAACTTGCACAACATACAAGCATCCCCAACACACAGGTAAAGCTGCTGAGAGGTTGAAATTTGTTTTTTTTTTCTTTGAACACGCCATTTTTTCAGCTGAAAAACCTCTGTACCGGCATAGAAGAAGTATGAAAATACTACGGCCATGCCGGCACACAGATATCCCCCATTTTGAAACTTCTTTCGGCGTAGGATTTCACCAAACAACTATGCCGACACAAAAGTGACTTTTTACCTACCAAGTAATATTCTACGGAATATTCAACCGACATGGTTATTTTCTAATATTACCATGCTGGTACTGCAAGAAAAACATACAGAACGCAGTACCTTCACAAACTAAATACCGACATGGAATAATTAACTAAGAACTGCGCCGAGACTGGATACCAGCGTTCAATTATAGATAAAGACAATGCTGGTAACATAACCGTCATTGTATAATTAAACCCTTACCATGCCGGGTCCTACGGAAAAACATACATGAAGGAGTATTTTCCAAAGCTATTTACCGGCATATTATATTAATTATGGTCTACGCCGGAACTTGGTACCGGCTTAAAAACATGCATTACGAAAATCGACGCCTATGCTTCCGGCGGTGATTTTCATTGAAATTATTATGCCGGGAAAGGTTTCAAAGTTGGTCTTCAGTTTTGTTTCAGTTCGACCATGTCGGTAAATAGGTCGGCCATGCCGGGAAACAGTTCCGGCATAGTGTTTTAATTTCTTTCGAAATTAATTTTCATTTGATCCTTAGGTGGTGACATATATTGATCCAACAAATGCAAAACCGCTTGGTTGGGCTACGTTGAAATACTATAAAATGCCTCCGGTATGTTACCAAAGAATACTTTTCACCTAGTATTTTGAACCTTACTAATGGATTGGTTGTAATGAACCTTCTAATCTCCCATTTTTATCCTTATGTAGGGAATAAAAGATTCAAAGGAAGCAATCGCTTTGGCTAAAGAGACGGCTCTTAAGAACATGTGTGTGTTGGTGAGGAATACCCAAGGTTCAAAGACTCGTTTTGAGATGGTTTGCGAGAGAAGTGGGGTATACAAGGAGAAGAATAGGCACAAGAGAAAGGGTTATATATATCCAAAGAAGACTAATAGGGTATACAAGACTCGTACGAGGAAGGATAATTGCCCTTTTAAGAATGGGATTGTAGGGTGTGTTTCGGCCGTCATAACCACCGTGATCTGAAAGATTTTGTTGGTCACTCCCTAGTTGCGAAGCTAAAACCTCATGAATTCAAGGATGTAAAGAGATTGACCAAAGCACTTATCAAACCGAGACAAATTCTCAGAGGCTTTTAGGAAAAGGATGAGACGAACGTGTCTTCTCTATGTACAATTTATAGCGCAAAAGCAACTATTAGAAGGGTGGAATGGGAATGGAGGACCGTTATGCAAGAATTTGAGAAGATAGTTTGGGTTCACAACTACACACGTATCATTAAAAGAGGGCCAGACAACAAGCCCCTTCAAATATTCATTTCGAATCCTTTGCTTTCACAATTGGCAAATACATGTTGTGGTGTTCTTTTGACAAACAAATACAATATGCCATTTTTCAACATCGTGGGACAAACATTGTACAAGGTAACATTCACATTGTCTTGGTGTTTAATGGAAAACCAGAGGGACTATAATTATCATTGGGCATTGCGACAATTGAAATTATTCTTCCGGGAAAATAAACTTCCGAAGGTCATCAGCACAAGGAAGGTGCGAACCTTTAACTTTTACTTTGCCCTTGCCATTGGCTTTGCCTAGTGTCAGTCGCTGACTTGGCCCACCAACTTCGCTTTGGCTTGCTAATTGAGTTGGATGAACCTCATTATCTTCCTCCTCACTTTCCTCTTCATCTTGCTCATCGTGATCAACTGTTCCAATAGGTTCATGAATTACAAGTCGACTATGGTCACCACCAATCTCCCAAATTATCCCTCTTGTATCAGCCCCTAAACGCTTTTTGGGACCTTTATCTTTCCCTCGAGGAGGCAGAGACTGAGGAGTATCAAGACCGTCCTTCATTCTTCTCTTAATGACAGGACCTTTAGTTTTTCCTTTGTTAGCCTTGGCTTTATCCCTATATCAAAAAAACACACAAAATGAATATTCTCAATTCACTTTCGAACCGACCCAGATTTACGAAAAAACAAACCATGCCGGGACAGGGAACGACATAGTAACTTTGAAAAAATAGAATGCCGGTACATAATTCCGGCAGTGAACAATAAATATCGACAATGCCGGTAACTCCTAGGATGTTCCTGGATACAAAAAGAGAACTACTAGCACAAACACAAAAATTCAAATCTATGCTGTAACTAAGTACCGGCACTCAAGGCAACCTAACATTCATGCCAGTACTGATAACAAATTCTATCCTGGATATAAAAAAGTCATTCCCGGCATACTCGAATAAATGTAAACGAATGACGTAACCTAATACCGGCATAGTAGTCCACCTAATTTCAATCCCGATACATAGAGAATCAGTTTTCAGATGACTCTGGGTTTGAAAACGGCATTGTATTCATACCAAAATCATTGGCGGAACTCAATACCGGCATTGTATTCATCATAGATTGAATGTTGTAAACTAGTACCGACACTGCATTCATACTAAAATCAATGCCAGTACTCTCTGAAACTAAACTGTTTCAGTCAGGGTTCGCGATTTTGACGATTCTAACCCAAACTCATTGTTATAAATCGATTCAAACACTAATAAACAGTTAAAAATCACTTACCTTCTAACGGAAGCCATGTTTACGAGTGGTTGATTATCCGAGTTCGAAACTTCTTCTTCTTGCTCTTGAGCAATCAAAGCAAGCCTTTGTTGCAATTTTTGTTGAGCAACCTATTTTGACTTCGATTGGGCATCTGATTTCTTTCTTGGAGGCATGGTTATGATTCGGGTAGGTTAATCGACGAAGAGATTTTTGAATAGATGATTAATCGTCGACGAAGAACGGATGAAGAACGATGAAGAAGAATTTGGAAGAAAAAAAAACCAAAACCTAAACCTAATGAGTGCCGGAATTGATAATGTAAATGGGGGATAAATGATTTGGTTTTTGATTTTACATTTTAGGGGAAAGGGTAGTATAGTATTTTCATAATATTTTTTAATTGACCAAAGGGTATTTTAGTATTTTCATACCCAAAAGTCACCCCTTAGCGAACACTATGGTTTGGGGGAAGTAATTTATATCCCCCAATTAGTTTTACTATCCCCCAATTACGCATTCTTTCTTTTCACAAGTTTGTGTACATGATTTATCGAAAAAGGTGAAATTAATAAAATGGCCATGTCGAGAAATGCATTTAATAAATGACTACGTTTTTATAAAATGGCCATGGAGACGGGAAAAAGATAAGGACCCCCTCTAGTACCAGTTAATTGATGCCTCCTTGGTAAGAATGTTCTCAACATGGAAACCAAACTTAAAGTAATTGATGCCTCCTTGGTAAGAATATTCTCAACATGGAAACCAAACTTAAAGATGGTGATTTTTGGATCTGGAAAGGCATTCTGAAAGGTATAAGTAATATACAACAACATAGCTGCTGGAAGATTGATAATGAAAGGAGAATCGGTACATGGGATGACATTTGGGTCTTCAACCTCAACACCCTTCTCCCAAAACCATCAAACTGCCCAGAAGATCTCCAACTTGTCACCCACTTGCTCAAAGAGAATGAGGAATGGGATTCTCAACTCATAAGTGCTTGGTTCGATCTTATTCATGCTCAGGCTATTCTTGAAAAAGTTGTCAATAACGGAGAGGAAGACCGAATTCACTGGAAGCTCACTGACTCAGGGGAATTTTCAGTCAAACCCATCTACAGAGCCAAAATGGACACTCTCTATGGTACCAATGTCCGGACAAGTAATTGGGAAGCTCTGTGGGAGATGGATGTTGCCCCTACAATTAAGATACTACCAACCAATGCTAAAACTTCTAGCATTCTTCACCACATTAACTCCATCTACAAGATGTGCTATAGTGGAGAAAAAAATCATGACTATTTTTTTTTTGGTCATGTCTTGCCGCTACTTATGCATGACACCATTTGTTTGGTCCAAACCATTCGAAATTTGATTTCACCACAAATTTTCTAGATTGGCTAAACTTTTGGTTTGCTCCAGCCATCAATAAATCCATTGGCTAAACTTTTGGTTTGCTCCAGCCATCAATAAATCCATCTGGAACAACAACATACATGCTACTGCATGTTGGTACATCTGGAAGGCTAGATGTGATTTCATCTTCAATCATACCTAGCTAAATCCTACGAACACATCTGATAAAAACAACACATGTGTTCTCATATGCAGGACCATATTCTTAATACTCCCCTCTTTAAAAACGAGAGTCAAATTATTATTACCGATATCGACCTCAATTATCCTTCTACCTTTGGACAAAGGGAGGTTTTTGGGATAGTTATCAGTATATGTACTTCGCAGGACCCAGAGTCCCTCCTTTACTTTACAGCACTAACCGCTCCTTTGCGGGAAATGCCATGGGACTAGAGGATATCCATGATGCTTTAGAGAAGGAGGAGCAACGGGAGAAGCAGATTTAGCTTTCACTTGGGCCAAGGAGGTACAGCAGATCAATGCTGAAATCCATACCGAGTCTATGAAAACACTAGTCTATTTTACATTGCTCTACCATAATGCAGTTCAGGGAAGGTTCCACCTCACCTAGCATGAGAGGAGTAGAAGAAATTTTGATAAGGATGAATAAACAATTATAAATGTTATTTCTTTTGTTTTAACTAGCCTCAAATTTATCCACAGACATCAAAATTTGGATGCTTTTTATTTAGTTTTGGCATGTAAGAACTCTAGTCTTATGGATAGTGGCGGTACTTTAGCCGCTAACTCCAGCTTGTACTCCCCTTACGCCTGCCTAAGTTTTTCTATATTAAAGAAAACTAAAGAGACATGTATCTACTTGTTCAATTATGGTACATATCGTGCATACGAATATAAATATAATTATGGTTCGTGGGTTAAACCAGCTTTACTATTTTGGTTTCCCTTTTCGGGTTAATGATCATGACATAAGAAATAGCAGTTGGGAACAGCCACATTTGTTAGTTTAGCCGATTCAAACGCTGAGAATTGTTAAAAATGGACTGTCTAAATTATGTAGCTAGCTTTCAACTATATTAATAAAAGAAATTGTATTTGGAAGGCCAGTCGGTATTAAATTAGTTAATGTCAATATCGTACGTACGTGAGTCCCTCGACCACCCAAGCTTTAAGTAGTGGAATCTGTCTAATCTGTAATCACCATCAATAGTAAACCCAACTTCCAAATATAAACAAATAAGATAGAGGAAGGACGGATTCCAATTCACGAGCTATGAGGATAAAGTCTCGCAAGATGATGACAATTGATGAAGCCAAATTCAATGGAAATTTTAGATGAGATGTTGACTTCAAACCCACCTAAAGGGATAAGCCAAATTGCCATCCATATGGCCCTTGTAGGTGTGGCCATTATAAACTCCAACCGATCGCAAAAAGAAAAAGAATTTTATAACTTGGTCATTTTGGTTCTTTTTTTAATTTGCATTCTCTTGATAAATCAACATTATGTTGGGTGCAATAATCAAAACAAAGAGAAATCCAATAAGTAAAAGTTATTGATATTTAGCTCATTTGTAATGGAAGTGATGGATTTGACGAAACGATTGAGCTTCCCATATCTCCACAACAACAACAAGACAAAACTTAAAAAAAAAACAGAGTTAGTCACGTGTTCAACACATTGCCCTTAAGACATTAGCCTCCGGCTACACTCAAGAGTGATGCTATAGCCCTCACAGAACGGATATCTACAGGATGAAACACCCTACTATACCTACTACTAGCATATGTATTAGATGTTCAACTTGAGCTTGGCAACTCCGAAAAACCATAAAGGAAAATCGCGAATGCTTGAGAAAACAATATAAAATATTTTTTCCCCTGGGGGGTCCCTCTAAATATAGAGCAACCCCTTTCCCATAGATTTTACAAAAGTAGTGAATTTGTTTATATAATTGACAAAAAAAAACTTAAGAAGATCAACTCCCCAATGCAGGACTAAAAATATTATATAGTCTCTTAGAGCGTCTGCAGCGGTGCGACTAAAACTAAAGAGTAAAGAGTAAAAAAAAAACCAAATTTGGGTTTAGTCCGTTGAGTGACGCAGTGGGGGGCAACTATATTTAGTCGAGCGGAGATATAATTTACGCGCGTTGCGGGGCGTTGATATAGCTTACGCTTATTGCGGGGAGTTGATAAAGATTACGCGCGGTGGGGCGTTCATAAAGTTTACGCCGGGAGAAGAGGCGTTTATATAGTTAACGCCTGATGTTTCCATAGAACTGTTCACTAAATAAAAAAAAATTAAACTATATGGGGCGGGGGTATAGCAACCGCCCCAAACATTTGTTTTAAATAATAAAAAAAAAATGGGGCGTTTGTATAGTTAACGCCCCATGCTAAACAGAAAAAAAATGGGGGGGGACTTTATAAACGCGCAGTGTGGGGCGTAAACTATATGTACGCCTGTTGTGTGGCGCAAACTTTACGAACGCCTGTGGTGGGGCGTAAACTTTATCAACCCCCGACTATATTTGGGTTTAGTCTTGGTTGCGGACCAAATATAGTCTGGGATTTAGTCGATGGTCTTCGTTTAGTCGATAGTACGTCCCACTACGTCCCACTACGTCTCGTTCTCGACCCAAATTTTTGGTCTTAGTCGCCCGCTGCGACTAAGACTAAAGAGTAAAAAAAAAGACTAAATTTGGGTTTAGTCCGTTGAGTGACGCAGTGGGAGGAAGACTAAATTTTTGGTGGAGCGTAAACTATACCAACGCCTGGTGTGGGGCGTGAAATATACGTTCGCCTGATGTAGGGCGTAGGGTATAAGTTCGCCTGGTACGAAAATATAAAAAGAAAAGAAAAAAAACAATGGGGCCCCATATTTCCACTGCAAATTTTTAAGTGGGGCATTGGTATAATCCACGCCCCACAATAAATTAGAAAAATAAAAAATAAAAAATGGGGCATTGTATAAACCACGCCTGGTGTGGGGCGTAGAGTTTACGTGCGTTCGGTGTGGGGCATTAACTATATCTACGCTCGACTAAATTTGGGTTTTGGTCTTAGTCGGGGACCAAATTTAGTCTGGAAATTTGGTATAGTCTGGTATTTGATCTTTAGTCCGTCCCACTACGCCTCTATTTCTTCCCAAGTTTTTGGTCTTGATCGCCCACTGCTGTTACTCTTAAAACAACTAAAAATTGGAAACTCCACAATGTGGGACTAATAAGTTTCATTCACAAAAAAAAACAATAAATTATAAGTTTTTATTAAAACTTTAAAAATCTTTTTTTTTTAATCGTTTTCCAACAATCCCCCACATAAATGAAAACTCAATAAAACACGAAAACACATATAGATCTTGGTAAATCAACAACCCAATCTCACGACCCGAAATGACTAAACATGCAGACAGATCGTGCATGTTGAAGTCATACTAGCCATTCCAACGTCATCTCCCTCACACAACAGTGTGTTGACCCCAGGGTCATACTATGGATTGCAAAAATCATATAGTATAGAGAGCTTTCATCTTTAGTTGCTCACAAGTGAGACTAAAGGTTCCTTTCACCAAAGTGAAAGAGCATGAACTAGTGAACCCTTAGTGACCCTTAGGTCCTAAGTTCCATTAATACCAAAACCATCAAAACGAAAATCACATAAAATGAGTAGGAAATACCATTTTAGGAAGAGGTGTCCATGAGGTCTTGAACCTTTGCTTAGTGAGATATTACCGAAATTACTTGCTAGAGACAATGAACTATGTCTTGAACTGCTAGCTTTTGATGTAATTCGCGATAACAACCACGGATGATATCTCAAAGGTTGTTGCCAAGCTCGTGCCGTTTTGTCCAATTTGGCCCTGGACATATCCTGTTTCTCAGAATGCTCTAGAGAATCAAAGCTCATATTCTCATAGGAAGCGGCCCCACTTCCTCATTCAGATAGGTGAGTTTCCATAAAGAGTGTTCCTTCTACACCCCACTTCAATCTTAAATTGAAACTATATAACTCATTAAGACTTATTAAAAGACATCCTTCACATGTAGTCACACTATCATGTCTACACCATAGGGAAGGGACAGATAATGAAATTATCTGATAGTGTTTACCTTTACCCACCACAAATTAGTTGTCTCATTCGAAACCTTGATCTTGGGATCTCCAGTCAGCAAGGTTGAATATCCTTCATGGAAAGTTTAATTTATGAGCTTAAGCCCCATCCCCCTCGATGCATTTCTAACTATCTCTTTGGATAAACCTTTCGTCAAAGGTTGCGCGATATTCTCCTTGGATTTATCCAACCAATGGAAATAACTCCGATTGCGATTAGTTATATTTAGCTTTAACTATTATAGCTTGGCTAACACAATGTATATATATATAGCTGACACAGGCCTATGCCATAGAGGAATGTCTTCTAAAAAGCATCTTAGGCACTCAGCCCCCTCTCGTGCTTTATCTAACGAAATACTCTCAGATTCCATAATGAATTGAGCAATATATGTCTATTTGGAAATCTTCCAAAAACAAACCCTCATGCTAGAGTGAAACCATATCCACTCGTAGACTTATACTCCTCTGAGTCAACTATCCAGTTTGCATCATAAAGTCCCTCAAGGACAACAAGATACCTTTCATAAATCAAATAAAAGGTAATAGAGTATTTTAGGTACCATAATACTCTACTCAGTGCATCTGAATTCTCTTTCTCTGGACTACAATTATATCTACTTAACTTACTCACAATATAGGCAATGTCTGGACTCTTACAGACTACAGTTCATTAAATTCATCAGACATCCTATAACTCTTGAGTATTCAAGTTAAGATACTCCACTACCCTTATTTTTCTTGAGTCTACAAGAATAATCGTACGGAGTACAAGCAGGATTACAATCAGACTGATTGTATCTCTTAAGCACAATTCAACATAATGAGAATGACTAAGACTATAAATGTTTGATTATCTTCTAATCCTCATCCCTAAGATTACATCAAAAGGGCCTAAGTCTTTCAAGTCAACGTTCTCATTTAGTGCATGTTTTAGTGGAATTAATCACGTCTATGTTTGTATCAAGTATAAGCATATCATCAACATACAAGCATACAATCACACAGGCATCCTTAACAAGTTACTTATAAATATACTTGTCAGATTCATTAACTTAAATCCACTACACACTATTACATGATCAAATTTTCAATGTCACTATTTACGTGCTTATTTGGAACCATACAAATATTTGTTCAACTTACAAACTTTGTCTTCATAACCTTTCACTACAAAGTCCTCAGGTTGGTCTATGTAAATATCTTTATCTAATTCACAGTTTTAGAAAAGATGTCTTAACATCCTTCTGATGTATCTCCAAGTTGTTTATGGCAGCAATATCAATTAGCATCTCAATAGAAGTAATTCTCGTCACAAGTGAATAAGAATCAAGGAAATCTACACCTTCTTTTAGTTTATAGCCTTTAGCTACCAACTTAGCCTAATATTTTTCTACAGTTTCATCTATCTAACGTTTCCTCTTTAAGACTCATTTACATCCCATGGTTTTACTCCCTGGAAGTAAACTAGCAAACTCCCAAGTCTGGTTTCGACGGACTGAGTCCATTTCACTAAATGAATCTTCTTACCAGAATGGGGTTTCAGTAGATGTCAAGGCTTCTTTACAAGTCTGGAACTTAGACTAAGCTAGGCATATTATGAAGTCAGGTCTCTAAGAAGTTTCAGTTCTAATCCTTTTACTTCTCCTAGGATCAACGCTACCTCATCTTCTTTCGAATGTATATTATGAATAGTTGAAAGACATCTAGGGGATCAACAACACATCCCTAAGAAGAGACAAGTTTCAAAATAAACATGTTCAAAGAACATCCCTAGACTTCATAAAAATATTCACACCAATATCAGAAAAATCACACCAAAGTCTGAAAAATCAGAACACACAACCAAAAATCTATATGCAGTAGGGTACTCAAGAAACCTTATCTAAACACCCCCACACTTTGACGTATGCATAAAAAGGTTGTCTATATTTCCATAATCATATGGATTTTTATCTGATCCTTTGAAGGTTACTCTATTTAGGATATAACAAAATTAGAGAACGACCTCCCCCCACAAGTTTGTTGTTATCCTTTAAACAACATGGCATAAATCATCTCCTTGATAGTTCTGTTCTTACGTTCAACTATACCATTAGACTATGGTGAATAAGGAGGTGCGATCTCATGAATAATGCCATTTAACGAGTAAAGTTCTCCTATATGAATTTCATACTTTCCATCATGTTTAGACCTAACCAATTTAGTGGTAACATATACTTCGCTTTCAATTTCAATTTTATACTCTTAAGGCTTCTAAGGAATCATCCTTACCCCTAAGCAAGTATACAACAGAGTACCTCATACAATCATCTATGAAAGTTACAAACCACCTTTTACCACCTTAGTTTGGGTTGAACTCATTTCAACTAGGTCTAACTGAATTAATTCTAAGGGCTTAGAATTACTCTGAACATTTTTGCTAAAACGTTTTATAGCATATTGATTTCACTTTTGTGTTCAAAATCCAAACTAAATTTGGGCATGCAACATATGCTAGGAAGTTTATGAATTGACTTATAATTTGACGGTTCCAAGTCTACCATGCATAACATTCAAAGACACACAAAAGAAAGCACAAGAATCAACTATGTTCACTTTATCAGATTTTCCTTTAAGATTATATAGACCCAAAGTCCTATAAATGTTGCCTAAAAAATCACTGCCCTTAGTTACAACAAGTTTTCAAAATTCAATTAATATCTTAATTCTTTTACCATCTACAACAGAACAAGATACAAGATTCTTGGATATGCTAGGAACATGAAAACTTCATTCAATGTGAGAACATTACATATATGAGCTTCTTCTCGACCTTTCCCATTTTGTGCAACCTTTGTCGCATATGATTTACTCATATAGAGTTTCTCAACATCCCATATCCTTTGATAGGAGGTGAACAGGTCTCTGTTTCAAGAAACATTCTTGGTGGCTCTAGAGTCCACCTACTGGTCTCTCACATTAGTTATTAAAATAACTTCCGACATCATGCCACTGAACTCGTTCTCGTTTGTTTTAACTAAATTAGCATTAACTTTTTACTTATTAAGGTTTTTATTTTGTCTACAATTTACTGCCGCGTGGCCAGAAATTTTACAAACATAACAATCACCCTTAATTAAAGTAATGCAGATTCAGTTTTACGAAACATACCTTTCTTATGAAGACTATGCTTAGATTTGTGTTTGTTGTTCTCTCTTTTGTCATCTTTGGAAGACTTGTGTTCATCCACATGCGCCTGGTAGCCATGTCCCTTTTCAATTTCATGTCACAATCTTCGTATATACTTTGACCACTGACACGGTAATTTCCCAATCACCTAATACACCACATCTCACAAACCTTAGTTCCGAATCGGAAAATAAAATATAAGTTTTGAAGATAACATATATATCTACAAACTTCGTTTGAATCACCATATCAAAAAACTAATGGTTACCCCATAAAAACTACTTTAGTTAACATCAAATTTATGCTCGTCAGAATTTTTCAGGAACGTTTCTCTGTTTTGTAAAATATCAAAAAAATAGTTTTACAACTCCAAAAATTCTGAAATTTTTCGCGGGTAACTATCAGGATGTATACTACGTTGTTTCAAAAGGTTTCATTGAAATTCCTTCCAGGTTGTGAGATAAATTCGAAACTCTACAGCTGACTAAAAATTCATTTTTATTTTTTCACTCCACAATTAACATCCATGATTATTACAAATGATATGGCACAAGCGGAAGCGATAAAAGAGAAAGAGAATCCACTCCTTAAGATGATGATAGAACACTTCAATCCAGGAGCAAATGCTCTAATCCAAGAGTTAAAAGAGAATAACAATGGTGTTTAACCAAACAAACTTAAGAGTTTCATTAATCAACAAGAATAGCGAGCCGCAGCTGAAGGAATGACAATAGAACTGGCTATTTATAGCCTATAAACATAAACCCTAGAGTCTAGAACTTTCCTAAACAAGATAAACATAATAAAGAAACTAATTATCCTAATAATTAAAATACCAAATTAACAATTATCCTCCAGATTTCCAAGATTTAGACAAATCTTGTAAACAGTTAATCCAAGCCCAAATACGTCTCGTATCAGGCTCCCCCACTGCGACGAAACTCGCCTCGAGTTTACATTGAAAATGACAAATGGAAGAGAGAAACTTGGAACTCCCACTAGTGAGACAGCTCGACTGTGAATTGTGCATCAGTATCACAAGCCATTCCGAAAAACAATTCAGCTTCATAGTGTGCAATACGTATACGCACCGATTAGTCAGTTGTTGGTGTTTGCCACCATATGATTCCTTGCGGTGTAAAAACTCCCAAGAAACATTCCAAGCTCGATCTTGGCGACATTGGACGAAAGTTGTTGCACGGAACATAGCAAAAGCATTTTCATAAGTATTACCCACAACATCCTTGGACTCCTTACTGTCTTCGGTTAATTGAACGGAAGTATTCATGTTGACGTCATTTGTTTGACACAAAGTCTTAGATTCCATGTCCTCGGTCCCTCTCGAAGGTCTAGACCCCGATATTAAAATTACCTTAGTCTTTCCCCAAAGAAACTCATACGAATATTTTGACAACTTCTGCTTAGCACCGACATCGAGTACCCACGGTCTTCCCAACACGATATCGATATCACATAAATCCATGTCAACGACTTCACAGACCATTGAATCAAAATATTTCTTACCGATTGACAAGGTAAATCTGCAAACACCGATACAGGTGATTATCCCCCTGTTGACACACTTGATATGATCCGGATAAGGATACCAGTCCATCTCCATACCCAAAATCTCCAATGTTCTTCTTGACACCAAGTTATCAATGTAAGCATCGTCAACAATAAAACGACATACACTCCCATTGACTATTCCAGAGAATTTGGGCACCTGAATTCTTTCGTTATTTGGAGTAGAAAAATTGATCATATTGCATAATATATAATCACGTATGAATCTGATAGACTTAAAACGAAAGGTTTGGTGGGATTTGATGATTAAGTGAGCTAAAACAGTAACACACGGACCCCAACGGAAGTATGATGAGCCACTGATTTCTTAAAAACCTATAGATCACAGGAATCCTCGACTGATTCTTCTAGGCGGCCTTACAGACGAACATCGCAGGAAAACCTGCTCTGAATACCACCTGATATTGCACAAGCGGAAGCGATAAAAGAGAAAGAGAATCCACTCCTTAAGATGATGATAGAACATTCCAATCCAGGAGCAAAGACTCTAATCCAAGAGTTAAAAGAGAATAACACTGGTGTTTAACCAAACAAACTTAAGATTTTCATTAATCAACAAGAATAGCGAGCCGCGGCTGAAGGAAATGACAATAGAACTGGCTATTTATAACCTATAAACATAAACCCTAGAGTCTAGAACTTTCCTAAACAAGATAAACATAATAAAAAAAAACTAATTATCATAATAATTAAAATACCAAATTAACAATTATCCTCCAGATTTCCAAGATTTAGATAAATCTTGTAAATAGTTAATCCAAGCCCAAATACGTCCCGTATCAACAAACTTCTAATGTCTTAAGATTGTTGGGTGCAATAATCAAAACAAAGAGAAATCCAATAAGCAAAAGTTATTGATAATTAGCTTATTTGTAATGGAATTGATGGATTTGACGAAACGAGCGAGCTTCCCATATCTCCACAGCAGCAACAAGGCAAAACTTTGAAAAAACAGAGTGAGTCACGTGTTCAACACGTTGCCCTTAAGACATTAGCGTCCGGCTACAATCAAGAGTGATGCTATAGCCCTCACAGAATGGATATATACAGAATGAAACACCCTACTACACCTACTACTAGCATATGTAGTAGATGCTCAACTTGAGCTTGGCAACTAGGAAAAACCATAAGGGAAAATCGCGAATGTTTGAGAAAACAATATAAAATATTTTTTCCCTTGAGGGGTCCCTCTAAATATATAGCAACCTCTTTCCCATAGATTTTACAAAAGTAGTGAATTTGTTTATATAATTGACAAAAAAAAATTTAAAAAGAGCAACTCCCCAATGGGGACTAAAAATCTTATATAGTCTTTTAAAACAACTAAAAATCGGCAACTCTACAATGTGGGACTAATAAGTTTCATTCACAAAAGAAAACAATAAATTATACGTTTTTATTAAAATTTTAAAAATCTTTTTTCTTTCATTAATCGTTTTCCAACACATTATTATTACTCGTTTCTTTGCTTTTGCCATTTTGCCAGTAAGCAACTAGCTATAGCTAACCACCTACCCTTTGATTGATAAGTTAAACTAAAATTAAGAGAAAGACAGAGATAATTACTCGGCAAACGGACATATACATAGTACAGATTTGCCTACCACAAACTGTAAATAGTCCACTGCATTAATCAAGTAAACATTGCTAATTACGCGGCAGGTTACATTTCGGGCATTTTATACTCAGACTCCGTCGGGTCTGGAGAAGAATTCATTGGCAAGACAGCGAGCGTACATATAAATATATGCATTTCAATTATCAACACTTTGAATCTTCCCGCAACTTCACGAGGTCTGCTTAAACTCATTGGCTTGGAGCACGTTGTCAGATATTTTAAAAAAAATATCTTATTGATAGGTGCATAATGTTGTACATTTGAAGGCAAATGAGAAACCTATAACCGTAAATAATCTGAAGGGGCCAAGTGCGTGTGGAATGACCAGGAATACAATCTGGCACTCTAGATTTTCTTTTTATCGTGTATATATTAATTTTCTAGTAGACTCGAGAGAGAGAGAAAGAGATAAACAGATGGATCAAAGTAGGGCGAATGGGTTAGCAATGCATGTAGCCAGGACAATTTATATATTAGGTTTGCGGATATAATTAAAATAGTGCTGCTCAGCTTGGAAGTCTGATATAGAATGATTATATATACTTTATCTTTGTTGAGTGTTGATTAATGCTCGTAGTATTCAATCTTAATAATTGATGCCTCACTGTATTATACCGATAAATGTTAGTATCATCTGATCGATGATGATGATGTCTGTATTAAGATCTTTTGGGAACTAATTAATATAATTAAGGTTCAGACTATTCTCTGTTCAATATCAACACAATAATTTAATCTAAGAGAGAGTCGTTGTTAATTAATTATCTTTTGTTTTGGTTTCATGTCGAATAATCCCATGCTAATTAACATCCCATAAAATAAAGAGGATGTAACGTGAGACTCCACAAACAAGTACTACATTATATTTTTTTTTCTAGGAATGGGTTAGCCTGTCTGTCTCTGTATTAGAAAGATTATTGCTGCTTTTTTTAAATTAATACAGTACCACCTAAAGAAACCTGATTGATTTGTGACAGAAAAAAGAAAGTCGTATACACATCCGAGATGAAAACTCTAGCTAGCTAGCTGCATACGTTGAATGGACAATTCATCTGTGTGAATATAGGCAAGAAGAAGTAATTGAATCAATGCCCATCGCTTCACTTTCTTCTAGCTTGTTCTTTTTTTAAGTTAGGCTAGCCTAATATGCTGGTGGAGTATAACAGATGGATATAGATTACCTCTTTCCGAAGTAGCATTGCGATATTAAGGGAGGTGGGGGTCAGGCCAAATTGGGAGATGTCTTCATCCACCACTTAATCTTATTTCCTTTGGGTGAAGCAATTAGTAGTGGGCATATATCATCATATAATGAGATAATAAAGAGAAAAGCCATCTTTCATGCCTTCCCTTTTCCTTGAAATTTCCCTCCCACTTTATTCTTTAAGGATGAATGAGAAGAAGATCGGTTCCTTTATATTATGATATTTTGTTGGGTCATGGTTGGTTGGTTTGCCTTACCTATGCTTAATTCTTAGTTTAAAAGAAATAAACAAGCAATCAAGGTCAAGAGTTCCTGTCATTTTTTTATCTTTTCAAAGGAAAATACTGGTCAGTTAAATGTGGGATCTGGTCATTAACCAAGAGCCATTCCAATTTTCAAAATAAAGAATAATTTTCTAAGACTAAAATGAATGTGAGATTAGATTAGGTTGAAGTTGATTAGATTAAGATTAGAATAATGATGGTGATGTGTGAATGTGCCAATGTAGTAGAAGAGTGGGGGGGAGGTTAGAGTTAGAGAGAGAAACGTGCATCTCTACCACACCTATGCACATCAGCTTTCCCCTTTTCCGTGCTTTGTTTTGATATGTGAAAAAGAATATGATGATAAAAAAGAGGAGAAGAAGAGAATCAAAAATCACTTCATCTAATAATAATAATAATAATGCAATATATATAAAAGGGACTCTAACCAGAAAAGTGTTTTTGTTGTCTTTCCATAATTCCATGCTTGAGGAGGTTAATATATCACATGGGAGGTGGCATCTTCTACTACTTTTGTACTATTCCCAATTTTAGGATATTGATATCGTAAAAGAAAACAAAACTAAAGGCAAACTGAATAAGAGTATATATTATTGCCTTTGATGATTTCTGTTTTTGGTTTTCATGTGTGGGGGAAGGAGATACGGTGCTGAGTGCTGACTGCTCACCAGAAATAAAAAACAAAGTAAAAGAGTGTGGGGTTCCCCTAAAATGGTGCTCCCCACTTTAGGTATTCTTGGAGAGCAAATTATTGTTATGATGATGCTGCAACCCCTATCATAAATCTATCTTGGTTTTGGGATTTAGTGTCTTGGAAGAGTCCTAGTGGGACTTTAATACTACATGGGGACACCAAATATATATATATATTATTATTACAGTGGCCAAATTTTTTCCTAATTGATTAATGAGCTAAAAGCCTGAAGAGGAGACTTGAAAACAAACGAATGATGGCGTTACAATAGAGTATAGACTACAGTAAGAAGACAACAACAATCTAATGCCATGTTGCTTTACAGTTCTGCAACCTGTTGCAGCATCATTATCACCACTGTGGTGGCATATTATAAGGTCTATTATAATAGAAGAAGAAAATCGAATGGCATCAATTTAGTGAAAAGATGCAGAGATAGGGAGGAGACTTTTGGCTTCTTCCCACGCAAAGTGTTAAAAGATGAAAACCATAATTTTTTGTAGCTACCTACTGTGGGGGTAGATAGGGAGTGTGTCAGCATTAGACGGTAATTATATTGCCATGTATTTTGTCGGAGGTTTGTTCATTTACTACTAGAAACAAACGAATGCAAGCAAAGAAACGGAGATATTTGTCTTACTTCTTATTTTTGGTTGACATGTCGCTGCATTTATTTGTTGATAATTGGCAACAACGGGACCCTTGATTTTGATATTCATCCCGAACCCAGAATCCAACTTAATTACCCATGCTCCCACCATGCATGTTCATCGACTTTCATTGACAGAACTAAAGCTACAGAAATGGCCCAATAATAAGTACGTACCCCACTGTATGGAAACTAATTTGATGAAGCGAATAGCAAAGTTGCTTGTTTTCATCTGCTAAGGGCCGGAGGAGGAGGCTATCATTTAACATTGTGGCTGTGGGGAGTTGGGGACCAACTGGAAAAAGAAGTGTCTTGTCACCCTAAAACAACATGAACATGTGATCAAATGATTTACAGACATATATCATTTTTAGGGATTGGCCTATACAGTATATATACAGATTGAGAAGTATCTAGTTAATGATGAGCAATAGGCTAATGTAATTAAGAGACTTTATGTTCACGGGCCCAAAGTTAGCTTTCTTAATGTCCATCTCACTACACAATTTTGATAATGACTAGGCCACATGTGGGTAGCAGGCAGCTCATCCATCCACCCAGTGTCCTGTAAGGCTTGATCTCTAAACATGATTTCTATTTTGAATAAGTGGTCTTGATGAATTCAATTTTCATATTATGACAAATTGAAACCCATGGTGAAGGTAAACTTTGTGTTACAACGTATTCCTTAAGTTTGAGGGTTCTAAACTTCTGTGCAGCACTTCAAAGTAGGAGCAATCTAAGCTTCAAGCCAGCCCTCGTAGAAAGTTTTTGACCTCACCAAACTTTAAATTACAGATCTCAAGTTTAGTTTGTTTGTTCCGAAAGACAAATCCATTATTGGGCCAAGCTGTTCGGATTACTATTTTCAGCAGTGTTTCATCCTCTGCTGGTACACCAGAGAATCATTTCATTTCTGCCAACTAAGTCGAATCATCTACAATTTGGAGATCGGATTTTGTCTTAACAGCAATATGCAACTATATTCGACTTGGCTTGGGCTGACTTGACCTGGGTTTGGGCTTCTACCATTTCATTATGAGGGGGGATTCCTCCCACGTACGTGGTGCACTGATTACTTTTTTTTTTCCCCGGAAAATTGGTCATCTATCCAAATATTTTTAAAACATGATTCTAATGGACGAGTAAAAATTAGTATGGGTGAAATGGACACCAAAAAAATAGCAAGGATGAAACTGGATTCATTCTGGTTTAAACTTAAAAAATAGCGAGGATGAAACTGAATGCATCCTGATGTAAATTAAAAATAAGAAAAAATATTTAAAAATGGGTAGGATGAAACTGTTTACATCCTGCCTATTTTTACATTTTTATCCATTTAAACGGGAGCAAAATCTAAATGTCTTTTTCATCCAGAAATTGTTGATTTTGGTATTTTAAACAAATTTTGTGTTTTTATTTTTGGTGAGTAAAGAATGAGATTTATAATAAAGATTTTTTATACGCGACAGTGTTATTCAACTCCCTTTTTTCCATCTTCCTATTCACCCCCTTCAATCTAAACCCGACATCTGGAGAATGGTAAACCCCACTTGAACTTGAATATGAATCTAAATAAAGATTTGTGGTATAGATCGAAAGGAGTGAATATAGAGCTGGAAAAGAGAGAGTTGAATAACATTTTTTTTTTTGTCAGTAAAGAATGAAATTATTACAAGGAAAAGGTTTTTTTTTTAGGTTTAGGGTTCAAATCTATAATACACTTAAGCAGCTTTAGGGTTAAAATCTATGTTTTCTATCCAAGGAGTAAAACTGTTATACTCCTTTATAATAACTCTCTTTTCTATTTTTTTTTATGTTGTTACCACTCCTCTTAACTTGATTTACACTCAAAAAATATAAGTTTTCCTATGCTAACTAGATGACCGTTGTCACGGTGGGATGGCCGACCTAAAAAATTGCCGCAAAAATAATTTTTGTACAATGACTATGTAATTAGTTTTCGAAAATTATGTCTAAAATGGAAATATCACTTTTCCTGCAACGGAAATTCAGTTGATGCATAAACCCCAATATGGATGCATAATGTGTTATGCATCCTTATTTTGGTTTGCATAATGACTATGCAATTTTCAAAATTGTGCTTAAAAAGATAAACACTTCCGAATTTTTCGTAAAAAACTCTAAATTTGATATTGTTGTTTGTACTCATTGCGTAGATTTCTTTAAAAGCTTTCCAACGAGATAAAATTTGTAAAATTCCAAGGTATGAATTTTTAGATATGTTATATTCCAGTTTGCTTTCCAATTATACCCCTGAAAAAATAGGATACTTAGAGCGTCCGCAGCGGACGACTAAGAGTAAAAATTTGGTTAGAAATAGAGACGTAGTGGGACGGAGTAAAGACCAAATACCAGACCATACCAAATTTCCAGACTAAATTTGGTCCCCGACTAAGACCAAAACCCAAATTTAGTCGAGCGTGGATATAGCTAGCGCCCCACACCGAGCGCAGATATAGTTAACGCCCCACGCCGAGCGCAAGTAAACTCTACGCCCCACACCAGGCGTGGTTTATACCCCGCCACATTTTTTTTTCTAATTTTTTGTGGGGCGTGGATTATACCAACGCCCCACTCAAAAAATTTCATAAGAATTTGGGGCGTGGTTTATACCAACGCCCCATTTTTTTTTCTTTTTTTTTTCTGTTTACGTTTTCGCATCAGGCGAACTTATACCCTCCGCCCCACACCAGGCAGACGTATACTTCACGCCCCATACCAGGCGTTGTTATAGTTTACGCTCCACCAAAAATTTAGTCTTCCTCCCACTGCGTCACTCAACGGACTAAACCCAAATTTGGTCTTTTTTTTTACTCTTTACTCTTTACTCTTAGTCGCACCGCTGCAGACACTCTTAAGGAGTATATTAATTGGACTAAAAGGGATGGGTGGTCGCGTCATTTCAAATGGGACACCAAATTAAACAAAATCTAATCTTTTTATTTCAATTTGGAAAAAAAACCACGTACCACATTGACACAAAGTCACCATATATAAAGTCCTCCCTCACTTCACTCGGTCGTCCTCCCTCACTTCACTCGATCGGCCTAATAAATCTCCCATTTATATTACTAGATAGAAAGGTGTTTTATGCAGTGCAAATGAATGTGTAGGAGTTAAAAGCGCCTATCTAAGTTTCTAACTGCAAAACTAGATCCATAAACCGAAGAATTAACTGTTCAGGAGGCCTTGAGTTCAGCTAAAGCATTAAATGTCAAGTTTAGTTTGTTTGGTCCCAAAGACAAATTCATTACAGAGCCAAGCTGTTCAGATTACGATTTTTTGTAGTGTTTCTTCTCAGCTGGTACGCCAGAGGATCATTTCATTTCTGCCAACTAAGTTGAATCATAAACAATTTGGAGTTGGGATTTGTCTTAAAATCATTATGCAAGTAAATTCGACTTGGCTTGGGCTGACTTGACTTGGGTTTGGGGTTCCATCATTTCACTAGAACGATTTTTTTGGTCACCATTCCATTTTCTTTTGGCCCGGGCCATGTTTTTTTTAGTAAATCATTGCGAAGTAAATTAAAATGAGACATGTTTTTGGGCATACCAAAAAATTACCGGGCATACTCAAGGTTCGGCTCACAACTTGTGAGCCGAACCTAGACAAAATGTATGCCCGATAATTTTTTGGTATGCCCAAAAACAACCCTCATTAAAAAAACCCCTCATATAAATATTAATTTTAATATCAAAATGGGTCTTGTTAACTTGTATACCCGTATACACGTTAAGGTTTACTAAAACAATAATTTTTTCACAAAAATGGTTAAAAAGACCAAAATCAACAATTCCTGGGTGAAAAAGACATCTAAATTTTGATATTGTTTAAATTGACAAAAATATAAAAATAGCCAGGATGTAACCAGTTTCATCCTACTTATTTTCAAATATTTTTTCTTATTTTTAATTTACATCAGGATGCATCTAGTTTCATCCTCGCTATTTTTTAAGTTTAAGCCAGGATGAATCCAGTTTCATCCTTGTTTTTTTTTTATGTCTATTTCACCCATAAATTTTTTTACTCGTCCATTAGAACCATATTTTAAAAATATTTGGACAAATGACCAATTTTCTGTAAATTTTTTTGCATTGGAAACAAGATTTGTTTGTTTTATTGCATTAAAAATAATAATTCTTTGCATTGAGAACAAGATTTGTTGTTTTTAGTGCAAGAAAAACCAGTTTCTAGTATAATAAGACAAAAAAACACAATTTCCAAATAAATAAAATAATTCTTAATTAAACCTTAACATGTATACGGGTATACAAGTTAACAAAAGCCTATCAAAATTACTCTTTCTAATTAAATTAGTTAATAATCAGTGATATGGTTAAGTTAAGCTAGTTAATGATTAGTGAAAAATTGGGGGATACATGGAATAATTGGAGGATATATGCCGCATTGTTTTCCACCAATTATTCCATGTATCCCCAATTTGACGATCTTAGTGAAACTATGTTAATAAGTTGATTTTTGTGTAAAAGAAGAATTATTGAGAGACGGGCCATGTTTGGAGTTGGGATTTTGTCTTAAAAGCATTATGCAAATAAATTCGACTTGGCTTGGGCAGACTTGACTTAGGTTTGGGCTTTGGGTTTCCATCGTTTCACTAGAACAGCAGAACAATTTTTTGGGCACCGCTCCATTTTGGAGGGGCCATGTTTTCTTTAATAGTCATTACAAAGTAAATTAATGCACCCCTCATCTAAATATTTATCTTAATGTCAAAATTACCTTTTCTAATTAATTTAGTTAATGATTAGTGATATGGTTAAGTTAAGCTAGTTAATGATTAGTGAAACTATGTTAACAAGTTGATTTTTGTTTAAAATAAAAAATAATGGAGAGAGAATAATAAGAAATTATTGAGAGAGGAGAAGAACAAAAAGAAGAGGGTTTTGGAAGGAAAAAAATATATAGATTTTTTTTTTTAACTAGCCACAACCAGAGGATTATAATTACTTCTGAACTATAACTAAATATGGGGGTTTAAATTATAACTACTTCTAAATTCTGAAGAGTTACATTATCCATAATGGCAACAATATTACTATGTGCACTAGATCATGTTTTGACTATGGTTCATGTGCATTGTTAGATTCAAGTTATGTAAATGAAAAAGTTTATTCTAGAGAAATGTATTGAAGGGGTTGAGAGATTTCTCCTGGAAGATGCATTCAAATCTCCCTTCCAAATAATCCAGCATTCCAGTATGAGAGTACTTCTCCATTTTTCCAGCTTAACAGCTCCAACATTTGTTATTCCAATGAACCCAGATAAAATCCAGTCCCTGATAGTCTGACAATTTGAGCTAACTTGACCAAATTTAATGTTGATGGTCTCCAGACTGCTCTAGCATATATAATTATAGTTGATTAGCAAGTAAAATATGGATTCTTCATGGTAATTTTAAATATTGTAATGAGTTTCAATAGATCTATTGAACTGAGATAATCTCGTTCTTGTAGGAACAATGCATTCTAGACATATCGAAATGGAAAGTTTTACTCTATGTGGCAGTTTCATCTTCCTTGGAAAAGCTTCCCAAACATATTTAGGAACGATATTGATAGCAACTTAGGAAATGTTCTCTTTTTCCACTAGCTTGTTATAAACACTTTTACTGTAAAAAGACTATTTTTAGTAGGAGTCCATCTAACTATATCTACTTCAAGCTGAGATATCTGAATCCTGATTTTTTAGTCACAACATTATTACTGAAAAGAATTGCAAGTAAATGAAAATTCCAACTATTAGAGTGAGGAATCATTAGTTCACCGACCAACTCAAATTGTAGATGTTCAGGTGATATTGGTATTGTCTTAGTATTCAAACGTGAAAATGAGTGGTACCTAACACCCCACCAAAATTTTATCTAATAGTATGATGATCTTCTGTAGTAATATTAACACTTAAAAGGATACAAAAATTTCAATGTAGAAAATTAAATACACACACAAGAATTTTGTCAACGAGAAAACTATAATCTTGTAGAAAAATCCCAGAACCTCGTCCAGTTTAAACAACGTTTTGTATTAAGCCGCTAAAAATAGTAGCATACTATCAACCTTTGGACTGGAATGTAGTTGATGAAGAATCAACCCTCCAAGCAATTCATATTCAGTCGTGCTCCTTACGACTCTTGGATCTCGAAAGATCCTACGTACTTTATTCCCCTAGCTGACGTCCTTTACATGCCTATGAGTTGCTTCAGCCTCGGTGAAGATTTTTAAATATTGTTCCTTAAACAAAGAGGCTATTGATTTCCTTCACAAAGATATACAATCAAGATAAGGGAAATAAGTGAAGATGCATATTTTCGTATCGGACAATCGTGCTTACGAATAGTACCTACACAATATTATGATTATATTATTGGTTTAATTTTATCTCCCGACTTGATTTTCTCTTGATATTCGTCTGTAGATGATTAACTATGAGTTCAATTGGTGATTATCGAGTTATATCTAGGTCCACGATCACAACTTAATAGGATAAAGAATCATAGAAAAGATAATTCTTATTGATTTAGTTAGACTGAATTATACGTAGTTTACAAAGTGAGCCTTCAAGGGATTATATACAGTTAGTTTAGCGTGTGACTCACGCTAAACATGGTGATACAGAGGGACCACTTATGCTTATCTTGAGGTGACATCATGATGCTCTCGTACTATACCTCGTTAGTAAGTTAATCTCTTCGACATGTGATCTTTAATGTATCTCGATATCCATATCGTGATCCTGACGGCCTTGATCTTGTCTTCACTTCTTTCTCTAGAACTCGCATCTTCCGCGTGTTATGAAATTATTCGTAGTGTCTCGTCCTATGTTAAGTCATTTTCTTCAGATTGTGCTCAAGGTGAGGACTTATCTTTCGATCTCGACGAGAGCTCCTTATTAGCTCCGATATCCAAGACACTCCATCTGTCAGTTGCTAAAAAGGAGAGGGTAACTAGTACAATGCCAACTTATTCGTTTGGGAACATATATAAACAATCCTTGTACAATCTATATGTACGGTTTTGAAACTATATTAAAGATTGTAATAAGGTGAACTAGTATATACCCGAACTGTTCAAGAACCGAATTCCAACAAGAAAAAGTCTTGTAATATATATTCTAGGATACGAATTCAACAAGAACGAGTCGTGTAGGTTCTTTAAAGTTGAGTTAATACTATCTAGGTTTAGATGCGTACAACCTTTGATATTTCAATTGTAAAGATAAAATAAAATAATATAACGCAGAGAAGAAATAACACATACACCATAGATTTTTGTTAACGAGGAAAACAACAATCTTGTAAAAAAACCCGGGACCTAGTCCAGATTGAACACTCATTGATTTAAACTATTATACTAATTACCTACTACCAGATTTCAGACTAGATGTAATACTTGATTCAGTTATATTCGTACACCTGTAGAACTCCTAGCAGAACGTCGATTCGCTTTAAGAATTGCTTTTGTAAATATTCTTACAGAACACCAATTCTCTTTGGAAAATACTATTGAAAATCTTCTAGTTGAACGTTATTTCTCTTTAGAAGATGCTCCTTAACAATTAAGGTTCACCCTTCCATAACCTAATTGATTCTTCCTCCCAAGATCACCTAGAAATAATTTAGAGATATCTTGATCTATCAAATCTAGGTTTTATGAAAAACACTTAGAAATAAGTTTCATAACTATCAAAGAAGATAGTTGTGACGAACCGAAAAATACGCCTAGAGTGCCAGGGGGCGCATGCCATAATTTTCCCGATGCGTCACTCAGATGCTACTTATCGAGCCTTAAAACTAGACAAATGAACATTCATTTTCCCTTGTAAGCATACTCGACAAGCATGATGCAACTAACTTAGCTTCCACACTGTTCTGACTTACCCTTGTTATATGAAGGTTTTAAAGCCATTGAGGCTAGCGCCGATGCATTATTTCATCCATCATTGGCTTTCGAGTCCATTATAGGCATATAACATTCCTTGAACTTACGCATAGGCCATTAAGGCCTATCCTAACTTCTTTACTTAACTTAGGAATTGATGAAAGCATGCACTGGTCTTGCTCGTGCTAAGGGTGCATTAATCAGGCTCATGTTGTACCTTCCTTAGGTTTATGCATGCTCTGCTAACTTGCATATTGATGTAGCTTACTTTCCTGGCCATGACCAATACACCATTGGTACATGCCTACTGATGTAGTTTTGCAAGTGGTAAATAAAGTTCGTTCAAAGACTTGTGAAGATTCGTTTTTGACTCAAATTTAATAAGATTGATTTCAAGATTGTAGAGAAAACTGAGACTATAGATTCCACCATTGATCAATTATCAGTGATTCAATCATAACAATAATTATGTAACTCATACATTCAATTTGATCTAAGATATTGCCTAGATAAGTAGATTTTCAAAACAGTAATTATAAATCGCAAGCATGGAACATCAAAAACCTTTTAAGCCAAGCATGCACCATCAAGAGAGAACACAACTACTTATTAAAAATCATATAACCGATTAAAATTCAGTGCAAATAATCATAAAAGAACTGCAAAAGTTAAGTTAAATAGAAATTACCACATAATAATTGGAAAAATAGCTTCCTCCATCGCCTCAGCAATGGGGTTTAGCTCCTTATATTAATCACTTGCTCAATATATTGGTTCATAGCTAAAAATTTGATTAAAAGGAAGAAAGAGTATAAAGCAGCGGGTTTCTAACATACATAATTATTACATAACCCACTGTTACAGAGAAACTCTAAGACATAGAAAACTAACAGAAATAATTATTGCAAAACTGTTACAAAGATATAGAATTTGAAAGAATAGGTAACGATTCTGGTCTTCTTCTTCCTCTCGACTGTTTCTTCTCTGCGTATGGCGAAATTGTCTATGCAACCTTAGTTTCTCCTCTGCAACTCCCCCAAAGTCTCGATATACCTCTCTGTTACAGCATAGATCAGTTAAACTCACCAAGCGTTGGTATGTCAAGTTTGGTTGTCATATTTTAGTGACTCAAAACTCATCTAAAGTCGTTTGATTGTATACTAGGGTCAACTTCGTTTAGGTTAGACTAGAAAGTCTAGGAATGTTGAGACATACAAGTATTACTCCGAAGACCTGAAGAATGTGAAGAAGATGTGAACTACAACGACAACATCATCCTCCCTCTTGATGTTAGTAATGTTGACTTGAACTGTTTCATTCCTAACGTATCTTTCAAGTCGTGCTATATTGAAAACATAACTGCGAAGCCCGTATATACTATACATACTAAATTTTGTGCATGTGCTACGCATCGTACATTTTTCTCTCCTTTTACTTGTTGTGGGCAGGTCTTCTTCCCGTCCCGTGGCGATACATTTCTAACTTGGTGTGTGCGGGGCTTTGTCTCGTCCCGTGGCAATGCATTTATAACTTGGTGTGCGGGGCTTCGCCCCGTCCCATGACGATGCATTAACTTGGTGTGCGCGGGGCGGAGCCCCTGTGGTAATGTATTTTTTACTTGGGGTGTACCGAGCTTCTCCCCGCCTCGTGGCGATGCATCTTTATTTAGTTTGGCGGGGCCAACATATTATATAGTTGGAGAAGAGATAGAAAATATGCACAAATTTTATTTATTTTTACCTTCTATTTTCGTAGAAAATATGGATGAAAAATATTTGTGATTTTTTATCGATGAAAAATAGTAGTTAGATAGTAATCCATATCTTTCAAGGGTAATGATTATTCATCAGCTTCTTAATTTTAACATCATCTAGATTTTGTGCACGTGCTTCGCGCGGGGCATTGGACAATGCTTTCTCTCTTTAAAATTTAAATTAATTTTATTGACCACCAAAATTTATTAGTTTTCGTATTGTACCTCTATAATAGTTTTCCAGATTATTTTATTATTATTTTTTGAATCTCCCTCAAAATTTATTAGAAATTTTGTGCTGATATTTTAATATAACATTTCTCCAAAGATTTCTTGGTTGACTCTGATGACATATATTTTATGGCCTTTTCTTTGATTTATTTGTTGGGGGGACCTTAATCATGTGTTGAAGTTTGAACGGGGTTTGAGATTTTGACTTTTCATTGACCTTTTCTGGATAAAGATGTTCACCCCACTTGGTGAAAATTGGGATATCTACAAGGACAATACATTACATCTTGAAATGTGTATACAGGTTACGTGGGTTGAGCATGCAGAGTATGATGAAAACTCGATTAATCCTCTTTATCAGCTGCTAGTCAATGCTGGTTTGGGTTTTGGAGCGCAGAAGTGGGTTGCAACGTTACAACGTCAATGCGAATGCCTTGCAATTTTTATGTCTAATATGCCAATCTAAGATCATACTAGGAAAAAAGTGATTTTTCCTTCCACGCTACTTCTGCCCTCTGATCAAAAAGTTGGGCGTTTAAGTTTCTGATTTGTTGTATATGTTTTGCGTAGGAATCACGCAAAGTGGCCGTAAGAGTGTGTTGAAGCTTGCACAACGAATAACTCAGAATTTCTGTGTTGGAGTTTTCCCATCCAGTGTGCACAAATGGAACAGACATTCCGGAAGGAATATGCGGATATTAGAGTTACGACCAGAAAGAGCATTGATGATCCAGGTGAACACCGGGAGTTGTTTTGAGAGCTGCAACATCCGTTTGTTAATATGGATCACCGCTTTTTCTTTTTCACCGTTTTTTTTCTTTTATTGCACATGCGATTTGCTTGCTTAATTATAATCCATCTGAATATTTAAAACTCAGAAATGAGTGGATGTCAATATATCAACTCTAACTAAATAAATAACGATCAAAAATATAAATTAACTAATTAACTAAAATTTGTCTACGCCATTTGTAGATTATATGGAATAATTGTATATGTAGATCCATGTTTAGAGAGATTGTGAGCCTAAGAAAGAGAGAATTGTAATCGTTTTCATGTTCATAATTTAGAGAAGATATTTTTCTTCGAATCACTACTTCGTGTTCCGTTTTCTAAGTTTTTCGTCTATAATTATTCTGAATTTCGCCTTTATAGTAGTAGCTACCAAGGTACAAAGATCAAACGTATCAAGTTGGCATCACGAGCAAGGTTAGTTTCTAGGGTAAATCCCCGTGGTTTATGGTTTTCACTAGATCTCTTTACATAAAGCTTGGTGAGGTACTCGAGAAGCTAGAAGACGTTAGGAGAACAAGAGGATCAAGGATGACGAATTCAGCTGATGAACCTAAGCAAAGCGAACCAAAAACTATGGAAGAAAAGGTGGCTACGCTACAAACAGACATGAAGTCGATTCAAATCACCCTTTAAGAATTGACTGAGCGTATTCATTCTCATACACCCAATCCGAAGACGAAGAAAAAGATTACACCTACACCTGAAGCTTCGGAATAAGAGGATGAGGAAGAAAAAGAAGACGAAGAACATGAGGACGAAGAAAAGAAGAAAAATGAGTTTCTTAAAAGTCCTACATCAACTAAACTTCATGGAAAGAATCTGAAAATTGATTTTCGTGTTGATATTCCACTTTATGATGGAAGTGTCGATGTAGAAAAATTGGATGATCGGATAGAACGTCTAGAGACGTATTTCTCTTTCTTTGAATATGGTTCAAAGGAAAAGATTGCTTTCGCGGAATTGAAGCTACAAAAGCATGCTCTAACCCGTAAAGCTTATCAAAGACAAAACCTATGCAAGGGAGTATTGTCGTGGAAAAGATTCAAGGAAGTTGTAAGGAAACATTTTTATTCGGTTGGCTACCTTGAGGAGAGATGGTTCAAGTTTTACAACTTGAAGCAGTCATACAACTAAACCGTACAAGAATATACTTTGGAATTTCAGAATCAAGTTATGGTTTTGGATTTAGACTTTGAAGATCTATATAAAGTATATTTTCGGGTTCCATGAGTATATACGGAAGAATTTGAAGATGTTTTCAGTTGATAATATTGTTGAAGCAAGTATAAAAGCTAATGCCATTGAAGGCATGCTTAAGAAATCTGATTCAAATGGAACTACTAAGGGAAAATCTGGAGGTACCACTGTAAAAGGAGTTGAAAAGAGCAAAGAAGAAGGGGAGTCTAGTGACAAGGAAGGTTTGACTTGTACCCATTGCAAGTAAACAGGTCACGTTATCGACAAGTGTTGGGTAAAGAACCCTCATCTAAAGCCCAAAGGGTTGCAGAGGAAAGAAGCTAAGAAGGCATCACTAGTCGCTCAAACTCCAAAAGAAGTCCACGGACTAACAAAACCCAATTTAAAGCTCTCTCTTATGACAGGGGCAAAAAGAAAGACCTTCAAAGGATGATCTTAGGGAACGACTCTTCACAGTGAAGATGCAAGCCAAAACATCACTAGTTGATGCTGTTATTGACTCGGGAAGTTAGAAGAATTTACTTTCAAATTCTTTGGTGCATAAGTTAGGATTGAAGACTTTCAAACATCCAAAACCATACCCTTTGGGTGGCTTCAAAAAGAAGGGGGGTTACAAGTTATACATCAGTGTAAGTTCAAATTTGCTCTAGAAGAGTCATACATCGACGAAGTTACATGCGACTTAGTTCCTTTGGATGTTTGTCAGGTAGTACTAGGCCGTCCTTACCTATGGGATAGAGATGCAACTCTACACATGAGGGAACAAAAGTATACCTTTACTAAAGATGGGGAAAGTTTTGTGATTCGGGCTATAAATTCTCCTCTTTAGGTAACAAGCTTGATCACATCCACTCAGGATAAGCGGTTGATGAATGCTAGCACGAAGTTCATTCTCCTTGTGATACGTTCTCTTGAGGAGAAGCCGAATAAAGTTTGTTTGACAGCCTTGACTGCAAAACAAGAAGGCGACCTAGAAAGGTTGAAGTTGAAATACAAGGATTTATTTTTTGATGTCACGAGATTACCGCCAAAGAGTCATGTAGAGCATGAGATCATGTTGACCGGGGAGAGTTCTCTACCTAATATAGGTCTTTATCGCACGACCATCGAGGAATATAATGAGATCAAGAAACAAGTCCAAGAACTTTTAGAATTAGGAATGATAACACCAAGTGCTTCACCTTGTGGATCAGCGGTGTTGTTGGTGCCAAAGAAAGATGGAAGCTGGCGTATGTATATTGATTATAGAGCATTGAACAAGATCACTATCAAGAATAGTTTCCCTCTACCTAGGATAAACTACATGATGGATCAGTTGGAAAAATCTCAAGTCTTTACAAGATTAGATTTCAAATTCGGATACCACCAAGTGAGAGTCCGAGAAGATGATACATGGAAGGCTGATTTCAAAACCAAACTAGGCTTGTTTGAATGGTTGGTGATGCATTTTGATTTGTGTAACGCTCTAGCGACGTTTATTCATTTGATGAATGATTTGTTACGACGTTTTATATAAGATTTGGTGATTGTTTACTTAGATAATATCCTAATATACAGCAGAACTTGGGAAGAGCATCTCGTTCACGTTGAGAAGCTATTTAAAGTGTTACATGAAGGCCACCTTAAGTTGAACGGAAAGAAATGTGAATTTGGAAAGGAGGAGTTGGTGTATCTCGGATTCATTGTTGGTAGTGGACAACATAATATTGATCCAAGGAAGGTTGAAGTGATCAATCAGTGTCATAGACCTAGTACTGTAACTGAAATCAGGAGTTTCTTAGGGGCATGCACATACTTGCATAAGTTTATCCGGCATTTTTTAACTATTGCAGGACCATTACATGGTTTGATGGGAGCTAAGGCAAAGTTTGAATGTCAACAAACCCATGAAGATGCTTTTTAGTTACTAAAAAGTAAGATTTCAGAAGCACCGGTGTTGGCATTGCCTAACTTACATCGTACTTTTGAAGTTGAGACCGACGCTTCTAACTATGCATCCGGAGGAGTGTTGTTATAGGATAGTAAACCAGTTGAGTACCATTCAGAATTGTTCTCAGGTACTTTTAAGAATTACGTACCTTATGACAAAGAATTTTATGCTTTATATCAATGTATTAAGCATTGGCGAGTGTACCTCTTAAGTAAAGAAGTACTGGTACATTCGGATCACAAACTATTGGAGTATCTATACGCACAGACGAACACAATACCTACACATGAAGTGGATGTCTTACTTGATGAGTTTCAACATTCTCATTAAGTACAAGAAGGGAGTAACAAACAAGTTGGCAGATATGTTATCTCGTCCACCAATCCGAGCATTAATGATGGCCATGAGAATTCAGCCGATTGTTCCTCAGGAGTATGTAGAGTCATACACATATAGTAAAGACTTCAATAAGGTGTTAGAAAGTGTAAAGAGTGGTTTGAACTCCAGGATAGATTGTGATATAAAGGTTAGTTACTTTGCATTCCAGAAGATGGAGATCGTTTACAATGATTGAGAGGCACACATCTCGAGTTGCTGGACACTTTGGGATGAATAAGACTCTTAACCTTTGTCGTTATGTCTTTGTTAGAGGGTGTAAGTTGTGCAACACATCTAAACCTTCCAAAAGGAAACATGGGTTATATCTACCATTAACAGTACCATCAAGGCCTTGGGAGAGTATTTCTATGGATTTTCTTGGTGGGTTACCAAAGACCAAGTCTGGTTATGATTACTTGTTCATGGTGGTCGACTGATTCAGCAAGATAATTGCATTAATTCCATGTAAAAAGACGATAACGGGATCCGGTGCAGCAAATCTCTTCTTTGAGCATGCGTGGAAGCATTTTGGGTTGCCTACTTCAATTATTTCTGATAGGGATAGTCGATTCCTTAGCAACTTTTGGGATTCTTTAATGGCAGATGATGGACACTAGGTTGAAGAAAAGTATAACTTTTCATCCACAAATAGACGGGAAAACGGAAGTGGTCAATAGGACTATGGTTCTCATGTTAAGGGGATATAATTATAAGCATCCTAAAACTTGGGATGAGAGTTTACCATATCTACAGTTTGTTTTCAATAGAGGTTCACAGTTCTTCGGGAAAATATCCTTTCGAGACATGCTATGGTTACTTACCACCTAGCCCTTTCAATCTAGTATTTTCTAGTGACACCTCAATGGGAAGGAAGGAAGAAAGTGAACGACAAAAGGCACATAAGTTCTTGGAGAAGATATCTCAGATTCATGCGACTGTTGAAGCACAATTAAAGAAGTCACATGCCAAATACAAAGCAAACATGACAAGCATCTAGTGCCTTATAATTTCGGTGTCGGTATCTTTGTATGGTTAAAGTTAGGTAAGGAGCGATTGAAGGGGGAAGGTAAAAAGTTTAATCCATTGAGATATGGACCGTTTCGTATACTCGATAAGATTGGTGACAATGCCTTTCGTCTGGATTTACCACCTTATCTAGGAATGTACTCGGTTATAAATGCCGAATACTTGAATTTGTTTGAACCACCATTACTAGATGATGATGACGACGACACTATTATCTTACCACGAGTATAAGACTTATGGTTTGATAGAGAGGAACCACTCAAGAAAAACTTCATATTAGAGCGAAGAGTGACTAAAACACGACAAGGAGAGAAATAAGCTCTTCTAATTGGATGTAAAGGTCAAGTTCCTATCAAGTACAAATGGTTTAACAAGGAAAAAGGGACTCTAGAGTTCCCTAACCTTCATTTTTAACTCTCACAAGAGTTAAAGTTTTTAAAAGGGGGACCCATGATACAGGTGTATCCGTACTCCTTTAGGGAACTTAGTTAACCTCAAGCTAAGTTGAGGGAAGAATCCTATTCTAGGCAGGAATCCTTGTTTAGGCAGAATTCCTAGTTAGGGAAGAGTTTTGTTTTAGGCAATACTCTTAGTTTAGGAAATATATTCCTAATAGAAGTCATTGGTCGGATGAGTATGATGAAGGATATAAATAGAGTCTTTGGCTAACATCTAAGGACACATAAAACCTAGAGAAAGCTTGGAACAATAATACTTGTGTAAGCTTAGCAAACAGTTCAAGGTAGATCTACTATTTAGAGAGATTGTGAGCGTAACAAAGAGAGAATTATAATCATTTTCTTGTTCATAATCTAGAGAAGATATTTTTCTTCGAATCACTACTTCGTGTGTATTCTGAATTCCGAGTTTATAGTAATAGCTACCAAGATACAAAGATAAAATATATCACATGCATGGTGTTTATGGGTGAAAACTATTCCTGCTAATTTTGGTAATTTGGGGTGTGGATGAGGAATGAATTTAAACCTAAAACAAATGCACTGCGCGGTGAGTGCTTGTAGATTCGAGAGATCAATCTGTGCAAGTCCGGCCTAAACCAAAAAATGGCCGTTCCAGACTTGTTTCGGTCACAAAGTGAAGAAGATGGGGTTAATCTTAGGGAGGGAAGCAAAGAAGGTGTTGAGAATGTGAAGGTGTTGGCTATGCAGGACTTGTATCAGAAAGATAAACTGGCTTGCAGGATGTAAGATATCAGTTCCGGTGTTTGAATACGATTGTATCAACACTTACTTCTGTTGTTTGGACTTGTGTTGTTGTTGAAAATAGGGTGGAGAACCTATTTATACAAGTCCTTTAGCCTAACCTTCGTATCTCGTGGGAAGTGGAGAAAGTGGAGTGATGGAGTAGTGGAGTAGTGTGTTAGTGTCACATGACCAGGCTTTCCCACTTCTCCCATCATCACTAACCGTCCATGACTTCCTGACACGTTCTTGTGATGGCGCGTTGTGCGCTGCACGCTGTAAATCGCCAGACCAATACCCCAGTATGTATCTCCCAGTTTGTGACATGATTGATGTCTCGAGTGTTTTGGAAAACATGTAGCATGTTGTTGTAGCTTGGCAAGTCAGGCTCGGGAAGCTTGCTAGCTTGGTGACCTTCGACGGTCGAGATTTTGCATCTTGAGAGGAGGGGCAACCGTTGATCGTTGCACCAGAAACCCTAATTAGCGCTCCTTACTAGAATCGTTGTAGAATTCTAGTACGGACTCGGATTTTGATGATCGTCCCCTCCATTCGATACGGAAAAGAATTTTCTATCTCCCAACGCGAGAATATTTAGGTTTTAAGCTCGTTTGGGAGGTGAAAATAGCCCGAAATCAAAAACCAGGAAGGAAATTGATACTTGTGAAGTATCGTGTGTATACTATGCATGTACCGCATTGAGTATATCCAACATGGTTTGGAAGTTGCGCATGAAAACCCTTCCTTTACCGACCACATGGTGTGGTAGAGTGGTGAATGGTGATCACCATGACTCCGCACTGACTAATTAACTCCTGACCAGGGCTATATAACCGAGCTGGTGAAGTTGGACGGATGAGATGATCTTTAAGACACTCATCTGCGACACTTGGTGGAATTAGGGTTTCGAAGGAGGTGCGCAAGCACTTCTCTTCACCCTGACCGAAACCAGACTTAGGGAACTATCCTGGACTGGACGATCACACCTACGTGTAGATGGCGTGATGGTTTAAGCGTTTATCCCTACCGTCCCACAAAAACATGATCTGGGCCACTCGATTCATCCGGCGAAGTTGAGTGGTCGAGATCGAATTGAAACAGAAGATTAGTGTCGCAAAAGCCGTATCCCATACCAACTTCGGGCGGGCGTTCCAAAACGACCAAGCTTGGTCGGTCTTGGTCGACTGCTCCAACGTGTAGGTGGTAGGCTGTTGTTCACGCCTATGTCTTACCGTCCCATGAAAACGCGATTTAAGCCACCCAATTTGTCCGGAGAAATCGAGTGGTTGAGATTAATTTGCAGCTTGGGAGGTGCGACCATGCATGTTGGAGCGGACGATTTGGGGATAGCCAGGCATGGTATGCCTTGGCCGATTAGGTGAGGGGATATACGGGTCCACGGTGGTCATGTTGACATGACCGGACCTGCTTTGATCTAATCTCGGACCCTTCATTCTTGCCGGATAAGATGGACGCTCGTGATTCAAAACCCTAATTTTGGGTTTCAGAGTCGTGCGTCATGCTCCATTCAGGCGCACGATTTGGAATGACCAACCATGGTTGGTCCTGACCGATTAGTCAAGTATATAGGCGGGCCTGCGGTGATTGTATTGACATACTCCGTAACATTTGAATCTACATCTGCACCCTCCATCTATACCTGCGAAGATGGATGGTTGAGGCTGTTTTGCGACACATGTAATGTGCCGCAAACCCTAATTTAGGGTTTTCCATCCATACTGCTATGGTTTGGACGTTTTGGCAAGCTAGGCCAAGGGAGGCCGACCATGCGGGTTCCGCATTGGTTCGGCAGGTATTCCATACCTGCTTGGGGGTGATGGAATCGATCTGGGCCATCCAATCAGGCTGGGGGAGTTGGATGGTCGTGATCATATCCATACTGATATGGTCAGTCTGGATGCTCAATTGGGCTAGTATAACACACCGAGAGTTCATCCTGTACGGGTATTTCATACATGGTTTCATTATAATGCTTGGAGGTTCGTGTTGCTCCGCTAAGAGAAACACTCAGTCGTCATGATGCACTGATAATGAGTACAGGAAATACAAGGCTGTTGCGTATTAATTAATAATGCTGGAAATTCACAGGGTATATGGGATTGTTGCTACATGCTCCAACCTGGATGAATTTCGTGTATTTTATTCACAGAATGAGATTGTTGCCACATGCTCCATTCTTGGTGAATTGATAAAGTGAAGGAGTATCCATCACTTGTTAATGGCCTTATCTTTTACAAGATGTTGGCGCATATTTTTTAGGTTTTACAATCTTAACCTTAAACAAAAATCCACCATCAACATTAAGTCCCCTGACTAGCACATAATGGTTACACTATTGTGGGGTAGGCATGAGATGCTGACAGTTAAAGATAAAACTAACGAGACAAAGTTAGATGTTACCAGGAGAGACGGGTCGTCCTGTCCTTCGAGAATGTCACGTTCAAGAGACGTCCAGGCGAGCGTTCCCCTAGCATGATGTTGGTCTTGCCTGCTTTGATGAACTGTCACGTATGTTTCGTTCGTGGGGCTATTGCGCCTGCTTGATCGAACGTGCGATTGATGTGCCTGCTTCGGTTAAACGTGGGTCCACTGCGTGCCACATGCCTGCTTTGTTTGGGGCCGGCTGTGCCTGCTTCGACCAATATGGGGATGATTGTGCCTGATCAAGTGGGACCGCTGCATGTATGCTTTGCTTGAGGCCGGTTGTGCCTGCTTCGACCAATATGGGGCTGGTATTAAGTGGGACCCTCCGCATGCCTGACTGAACGTCCACCCTATGTTTCGAATGAAAACCGACCCTGTTGCATGTACCTACTTTATTCGAATACTATCCTTATGACTTTGATCAATACCAGACTTGAAACTTGAGCAATACCGACTTGATCAACTCCGGACTTGAAACTAGAGCAATACCGGACTTGTGACTTGATCAACTCCGGACTTGAAACTGGAGAAATACCGGACTTGTGACTTGATCAACTCCGGACTTGAAACTGGAGCAATACCGGACTTGTGACTTGATCAATACCAGACTTGTGTACTCCAACGTGAATATGTGTTCTGTCATGTGTGACTACACATCTCACACGCTTTTATACAACTACTGACTCCTGTCTTTTATTGTGGAATAAAGAAAATAACTCCTATTGAGATGTCTTTTGGTGATAATGTTGGTGCCAAGTCAGGATGTGTTTACAACTTCAAAGATATGTTGAACATTGATGACGAGTTTTTCACCGCGCCCCTTCAACTATATGAAAATATTTGTTCCACAAGATAACCATTCTCCTATCGACTTCAAGGTTCTCATGCTCCGCTGGGCTCTCATGAAGGATGGATGAGACGTATATTGAGCAATGAGTACATCAAAGATAACTTGACTAGAGCGCAGATTATTGATGTAGCTTGACTGTTGAAACGGCTCGAGAGGATGTAAAAGTGGATTCTGGTGCGAACGTTGAGGTGGATCCTGGAGAGAGTGTTGAAGCAGGATTCTGAAGCGAACGTGGGTCCCGGAGAGAGCATTGAGGCGGCTCTTGAATAGACCATTGAAGCAGCTTCTGTTGGAGGGAGCGTTGAAGTGGATTCCTCTTCAGTTCGATTTACCCTTGCGAATTCCATGCTTCTTGACTGGCCATCTCTCTTGTGTTGAAGAAGTCCTTGACTGATGGTGAAGGAACTTCATGCTGAGCCTCAGTCCCCAAGCGTGGTTTACATGGTTTGTTCGTAGTGGTTGTTGTCGATCCAGGAATATCTTGGACGTTGTTTCATTATTGTGGTAGTCGTGCATGTGGTACTGGAGTTGGAGATGGAGGACGCGTGAGATGTTGTATCTCGGTAGTTTTCCTCTTGCTGCTTCAGGGAATTTCTTACAGAAGGCTGAAGGTTGTATCGCATGTTGGTGAGATATATGCCCCTACGAACATTATGAGGCTCTTCATTACTGGCATGCCTGGTTATTTCTATCAGGGAATATGTCATTGTGGATGAACGTTCAACAACTCCAGAGGATGCGCAGATTCTCCAACATAGCATGATAGACATGTACCACTGTCTGATAAAGTGACTCGCCCAGATCTTGTTCGATATGACGCGTGTATATCGTTATCTTCTCGAGGCTGCTCCCTTGAGGTATCGGCTCCAGTGGAAGATTGTCGTCATAGAGCGTTGATACGTTGCACCGGCATTCTTTAAACCAAATGGCAGTATAGTATAATAAAAATTTCATAGAGGAGTTCGAAAATCTATCTTACTTGCGTCATTCTCGTACATCCTTATCTGGTTATAGCCGCTACATCCATCCATGGAGGAGAATATGCCATGTTCATCGGTTGCATCTACTAACATGTCGATGTTAGGTAGAGGAGGATCATTTTTGGAGCAGCACCTGTTCAAGTCTCTATGCAGCACCTGATCTATCCATTTTCCTCGTGTCTGAACTGTAACTGTTTAACCGAATTGGATCCAGGTATGACATGTATATGATGGGAGACCAATCCAGCATTTCTTCATATCTCCAAGCGAATATGTCCTGATACTCTTTGAGAAGTTTCACGAGCTTCGTGAGTCTATACGTACATAAGGTTGAGCTGATGGAGATAGGCCTAGGAGATTCCTCAATTATTTCAATCTCATCATTTGTGGACTTGGTGCCACCTTGCAGCTGTTGTGGAGCATCTAGCATTTATTCTTGTGTTTTGTTGCTGTTGTAGCATTCTATTGGGTGAGAGACTGGGTAACAGTCTCCCCTGCTAATTTATAATGGCAGCGTCGGTATACCGTTTTCCATTTTTGGTTGCGACTCGCCACAAAAGTTCGTTCCCTCTTTGTGTGAACGTGGGTCGTGGCTTCACAGGATGGGGAAGAATGCTTCATCAGCAAAGATGCATCGTGGGTACTAGCCCTCAATAATGCAAGCCGGTCTTCTTCCTGAATTGATACCCACGTAGGGAGTGGGATGCAACGAACTTGTCTGATTCTTTCCGCGGAGCTTCTCCCGTATGTGCTGGTTTGGTTTCCCTTGAAGTCCGTCATTATGGTAGGCTTCCGTACGACCTTGCCTGGGAGAACCTTGGATGTCCTGAGAGTCTTGAGAGTAATCACATTCGAAGACGCTCATGTGTCGATAAGGGAAGTTTTGAACTCTGAATCCTTGATGCGTGCAGTGACATGTAGGGCACGGTTGTGACCTTCCTCTGGTTTATTGCAGCAAAATGTCTCCGCGCGCTGATTCTTCGAGAGGTTTGAAAGTTCGCATAAACTTTCCACTAGAGAAACCGCTTCCCGATCCACCGGCCTCTGGTTCATAGTGAAACTATTGACTTGAGGAGGATCGTTGTGAGGATCAGTCCCCAGTGTAGGAGTCACCATGACAGAACTGCTTATATCTGATGTCGCTTCTTTGATCAGGTCCATGTAGGTACGCACCGCTGAAGTACCTTCTCTGGTACGTTGAATGTGTTCCTTGTTGGCTCCAGGGGATGTTGCGGCTCTTATGGCAATCAATTAGTTAATTGTCTTAAGAAAAGTGAGTACCTCTTTCTGAGTTGCGTCCATATCCATTTGAGTCTTAGCAAGAACTTCCCGCTTCTCCATCAAGTATGCAATGGTAATGGGAGATGGTTCTCCTCTCGTGCCTCCGGCTCCTCGTCTTGATGAAGGAGTGGAAGTTGCTGCTCTGGTGACTACCGGAGGTATTACACCTACTGATTCGCGACTGATCAGGCTCTGGTGATGGGAGGCGTTACACCTACTGGAATATCTCCTGCTCCGCTAGTGTTGGTGATAGAATTGACGGCTCCACGAGATGTATTGACCACGATAGCTCCACTGACAAGTACATCGACACCGGGAGTGTTATCCACACTAGCTCCATCAGAATTGATTGATGATCCAGACCTGAGTCCCACCATCTTGAAATGAATTGTTGATTGAATTGGTTCTAAGATCTACCCTTTTTGAAGTTGAGAAAATCGAATCGGATTTCGAAGAAATAGACTTTACGACCGAGAGATCAACCTCCCACTGTGGTCGCCAATTATTTATGGGTGAAAACTATTCCTGCTAATTTTGGTAATTTGGGGTGTGGATGAGGAATGAATTTAAACCTAAAACAAATGCACTGCGCGGTGAGTGCTTGTAGATTCGAGAGATCAATCTGTGCAAGTCCGGCCTAAACCAAAAAATGGCCGTTCCAGACTTGTTTCGGTCACAAAGTGAAGGAGATGGGGTTGATCTTAGGGAGGGAAGCAAAGAAGGTGTTGAGAATGTGAAGGTGTTGGATATGCAGGACTTGTATCAGAAAGCTGAACTGGCTTGCAGGATGTAAGCTATCAGTTCCGGTGTTTGAATACGATTGTATCAACACTTACTTCTGTTGTCTAGACTTGTGTTGTTGTTGAAAATAGGGCGGAGAACCTATTTATACAATTCCTTTAGCCTAACCTTCTTATCTCGTGGGAAGTGGAGAAAGTGGAGTGATGGAGTAGTGGAGTAGTGTGTTGGTGTCACACGACCAGGCTTTCCCACTTCTCCCATCATCACTAACCGTCCATGACTTCCTGACACGTTCTTGTGATGGTGCGTTGTGCGCTGCACGCTGTAAACCACCAGACCAATACCCCAGTATGTATCTCCCAGTTTGTGACATGATTGATGTCTCGAGTGTTTTGGAAAACATGTAGCATGTTGTTGTAGCTTGGCAAGTCAGGCTCGGGAAGCTTTCTAGATTGGTGACCTTCGACGGTCGAGATTTTGCATCTTGAGAGGAGGGGCAACCGTTGATCGTTGCACCATAAACCCTAATTAGCGCTCCTTACTAGAATCGTTGTAGAATTCTAGTACGGACTCGGATTTTGATGATCCGACCATCCATTCCATACGGAAAATAATTTCCTATCTCTCATCGCGGGAATATTTAGGTTTTAAGCTCGTTCGGGAGGAGAAAACATCCCGAAAGCAAAAACCAGGAAGGAAATTGATACTTGTGAAGTATCGTGTGTATACTATGCAAGTACTGTATTGAGTATATCCAACATGGTTTGGAAGTTGCGCATGCAAACCCTTCCTTTACCGACCACATGGTGTGGTAGAATGGTGAATGGTGATCACCATGAATCCGCACTGACTAATTAACTCCTGAACCGGGCTATATAACCGAGATGGTGAAGTTGGATGGATGAGATGATATTTAAGACACTCATCTGCGACACTTGGTGGAATTAGGGTTTAGAAGGAGGTGCGCAAGCACTGCTCTTCACCCTGACCGAAACTAGACTTAGGGAACTATCCTGGACTGGCCGATCACACCTGCGTGTAGATGGCGTGACGGTTTAGGCGTTTATACCTACCATCCCACAAAAACGTGATCTGGGCCACTCAATTCATCCGGCGAAGTTGATTGGTCGAGATCGAATTGAAACAGAAGATTAGTGTCGCAAAAGCCGTATCCCATACCAACTTCGGGCGGGCGTTCCAAAACGACCAAGCTTGGTCGGTCTTATTCGACTGCTCCAACGTGTAGGTGGTAGGCTGGTGTTCACGCCTATGTCTTACCGTCCCATGAAAACACGATCTAAGCCACCCAATTCATCCGGACAAATCGAGTGGTTGAGATTAATTTGCATCTTGGGAGGTGCGACCATGCATGTTGGAGCGGACGATTTGGGGATATCCAGGCATGGTATGCCTTGGACGATTAGGTAAGGGGATATACGGGTCCACGGTGGTCATGTTGACATGACCGGACCTGCTTTGATATAATCTCGGACCCTTCATTCGTGCCGGATAAGATGGACGCTCGTGATTCAAAACTCTAATTTTGGGTTTCAGAGTCGTGCGTCATGCTCCATTCAGGCGCACGATTTGGAATGACCAACCATGGTTGGTCCTGACCGATTAGTCAGGTATGTAGGCGGGCCTGCGGTGATTGTATTGACATACTCCGTGCCCTTTGAATCTACATCTGCACCCTCCATCTATACCTGCGAAGATGGATGGTTGAGGCTGTTTTGCGACACATGTAATGTTCCGCAAACCCTAATTTAGGGTTTTCCATCCATACTGCTATGGTTTGGACATTTTGGAAAGCTAGGCCAAGGGAGGCAGACCATGCGGGTTCCGCGTTGGTTCGGCAGGTATTCCATACCTGCTTGGGGGTGATGGAATCGATTTGGGCCATCCAATCAGGCTGGTGGAGTTGGATGGTCGTGATCATATCCCGGATTGATACGGTCAGTCTGGATGCTCAATCGGGCTAGTATAACACACCGAGAGTTCATCTTGTACGGGTATTTCGTACATGGTTTCATTATAATGCTTGGAGGTTCGTGTTGCTCCGCTAAGAGCAGCACTCAGTCGTCATGCCGCACTGATAATGAGTACAGGAAATAAAAGGTTGTTGCGCATTAATTAATAATGCTGGAAATTCACAGGGTATATGGGATTGTTGCTACATGCTCCAACCTGGATGAATTTCGTGTATTTTATTCACAGAATGAGATTGTTGCCACATGCTTCATTCTTGGTGAATTGATAAAGTGAAGGAGTATCCATCACTTGTTAATGGCCTTATCTTTTACAAGATGTTGGCGCATATTTTTTAGGTTTTACAATCTTAACCTTAAACAAAAATCCACCATCAACACATGGGTTCAATCGGTTCTACCAATCACTAGGATCGGTTATACCTCAATACGGAAATACTTGTGATCGGTCACACAAGTTACCAGGACCGGTTACATCAGTTACCAGGATCAGTTACATTAATTACCAGGGACCGGTTACCATATACTCATGGTATTGCTTATGATCGGTCACACCAGTTACCAGGATCGGTTACACTAATTACCAGGATCGATTACACCAATTACAGGACCGGTTACACCAACTACAATGATCGATTACACAACTTCTATGTGATCGGTCACACCAATTACTAGGATCGGTCATACCAATTACAAATATGATCATACCATCTCATGGTGATTAATTAGGATCGGTTACACTAATTAATAAAAACTAGTCATACCAAATCATAAGTCAGGAATTGTGATTAGTTATACCAAGATACATAACAAAGTTACGATCGGTTCTACCATCTCACACATATTGGTAATCCAAAGATATGCAATGAATAGTCGTATCAATAAGCCTAACAATTTCCCTTTCGATTCATAAAACAAGTTCATGAATGTACTTCATTTAAACAAATGTAAAACATTGTTTCCTAGGATGAAATATTCACTATAACCCATTCATATAATCACAACAGTATATATAAGATTATGTCGATGTCATATCTACGAAGTTCAAAAGATAAGCGTTATACTTCGTAGTCTAATTCCCTAATACTATGATCATATAAATATGACCTTGTCACATCATTAGAGTATCATACAATCTTCCTCCTTAAAGAGCTTGACAAAATAAGCTCTCACATTAAACGGTGATGAAACCCTCTAATCCTATTAGCTGAGATAGGCATTTTCTAATGTAGAAGTTATGGTGAGGACACTTGGCATAACTCTATTGGTTGAAATATTTAAAATGAGGATACACTTTGTTTACATCAAGTACTTAACGGTTAGTTAGTAACGACTCAATCAAAAAGTAGGTGGACAACACTTCTATCAGAGTTTTAACCTAAATACTTTCTTTACACCGTCCTCACACCAAATACTTAATTGTACGTTAGTAACACTATTCAGATGGACAATACTTCCGTTAAACCTTTAAAAAAGATAAATCACGTTAAGGAAATTCTTTGTTTCCGGGTTAATTAAGGAAACTGTGTGTTTTTTTTTTTAAATAAATATAAATAATGTGTTACTATGAAAAACAATTTACTATTTATTAATAAAATATATGTCTCTACGTAAATTAAAATGACAAACGAAACTACCTTAAACTGTTTTCTTAGCTTGCACAAGTATTGTTCCAAGCTTTCTCTAGGTATTCTTTGCCTAGTATATGTCATTAGCTATTAGCCAAAGCCTCTATTTATAGCCTTCATCGTACTCATCCGACCAAGGACTTCTATTAGGGATCTATTTCCTAAACTAAGAGTATTTCCTAAAACAAAACTCTTCCCTAACTAGTAATTCTGCCTAAACAAGGATTTCTGCGTAGAATAGGATTCTTCCCTCAACTTAGCTTGAGGTTAACTAAGTTCCCTAAAGGAGTAAGGATACACATATATCAGTATGTGACCTGATGTTTGATCAATCACATAGTGATCTTGGAATACAGGTGAACCAATTCTAAACTTGTTTGGAAGTGTGGTATAACCGATTCCAAGAATGTAAATCCATGTAAATATGAATAAGGATTTACAGTGAAAATATGTCAACATACTTTGAACACGTACAATAACTATTATCATTTATTGTTGAAAGATATTCCTTAGTACTCAAGGAGATCATGTGCCGAAATAAATTGAGAATCTTTTAATTAAGGTTTTTGGTTTTATATACTTTAATTACCAGCAATTAAATGCATATCTCTAGAGAATAAAAATTAGTAATGTGCATTTACTGATTGGAGATTTTCTATTGAGAGATTTCAGAAATTTTGGACAAGCATTTATATTGGAATTAGGAAAACCGAATTTTTCTATTCATTGCATATCTTAAGAATATTTTCGGTTTTGGAAATTCCTTGATGTCCAAACATCCTTGGTCTATAAATACCTAAGTTTGCATTTCTAACAAACTATCCTATGAGCCAGGCAAACTTCATCTTTTTGTTGTTTCTGGTGGAGCCGTCTAATCAGAGAGGAAAGTATCCTAATTAGGTGAAATCTCTTACGACCGCTCATTTAAAGACTTATGTAGGATCAAGAAGCTCTATGAGTACCGTTGGTGGGAAACTAGATAATTGCAGTGTTATTAGTTTTCGATTGATTTGATTGACTAATGGTTGTTGCAACTTTGATTTCACCTAGTTTGTTTATTCTTGGGAATATTCTCTTATGATATAAGATTCACTCAAACTAGATCGGAGTATCGACGGGATCTTTAAAACTGTTTGTAGATCTAAAGACATCTTGTGATAATCCATTGTTAACAGACTCCGTTGTGTGTGTGATTGATCACAAGATATTCAAGTAGTGTTGTGCAGTTTGTTGAAGATTAAAGAAGATTTGAAGACAAATAATATTTCTTATTTGGTTCTCTTATCTTTGGGTGTGCACAAACCTTGATCGTCTGGGATCCAATTAGAGTCGTATTTATTCGATTGATTAGTTGCGTGAGATTGGCATCACTTTATAGTTTCTTATTGGAATCTATATCAATTGATTGTGAATCTAAACTTGACTACTTTGGTATTATTGGATAGATTGATATAACCAGGCAAAGGAGTTTATTAGATTAAATGGAAGAGCCTTTTCTTATGACTTGAGATATCTTTATCTTGAAAGAATCGAAAGAGTTGTTAACAAACAGATTTGTTGTTCTTTTACTATTTGGAATACTATCCAAAGGAATTGGTCCAGTGCGTGACTCATCGAAGTCGGAAGCGCATGGAAGAAGTTGGTGTATATTTTGTATAGCATCTTAATTCTGAGAGTATTCAATTCTGGACTAGGTCCCGGGGTTTTTCTGCAATTGCGATTTCCTCATTAACAAAATCTTGTTATGTCTTTTACTTTTCCATTCCGCAATTATAACTGTTGTTATTATAATTTAATGTAAATTATACAAACGTTAACTATGTATTACTTGATAGCGATCCTATAGAGTTTGGTTAGGTCCGAACCTATTATCAAGTATCACACTTTTTGGTTGTCGTATTATCTCGATCTCGTATCCATATAGACAATCACACAAAGTGTGAATACCGATTTGTTGCATTGTCTCGACTTTGTCTATAGACTATCACTTTCGGTAAGACTTATAAGTGGATATTTTAAAGATTGTGGTGTATTTGGGTACCCTCGTCTTTTCACTCTCTGACCTCTCAGAAGTCTATATATATATATACCACAGCCCTAAGCAAAACCCAATTAAATCCTCATTTCTTTAACCACAACCCTTGGGATTTTTACTCTCCCCAAACTCTCTTACGCGTCTTCTATTTCTGTACAAACTCTTCAAACATATAAACAAATATAATAGGAATATATTCTATCTTAATCCTTCACATAACTTCCAAAAACAGGCTTAAACAGAGACCCAAGAAAAGCATTATCTTTGTTTTTCTTTAGCATGATCGTACAACCCAATTTGATCATTACAAACACACGTACCATCCCTATTATGCTCTAACAGGTCCAACCCAAGATAAAACAAAGATTGAATCTCCACCGAAACATCTCAAAAATCCAAATATAAACCAGAGTATTATTTAACTCCCTGTTTAACTCCAAATCGATGTATATCTTATCTTTTCTCGATTCAAAATGTATTATCAACCCTATTTTTCTCAATATAATCGATCCCAACAAAGTTCAGTGATTGAGTCTCTCTAGAAATCTCCAAAATTCGAGCCCTAAAATTTGTTCCACTGCAAAAATATTTTCCCACCAAAACCTGAATTCGGATTGTTAAAAACAACCTCCCCTTATTCGGACTAGGGGTACGAATAACAGGTGGGTTACCCCTTACCAGGTAGGTGCCCTTATCCATTTGAGGGATATAAATAACACATGTCAGGGGGTGTTTCCAAAATATTTATGGGGTGCCTTTAGTAATTCCTCCCTGGGGGTCCACACTTTTCGAGCCAAAATTTCCGTGCATGTTTTTTCTCCAAAAAGACCTATAAAAACATAAAATAATCAAATAAACACAAAAATGGGTACTAACAATATAGAAAATCGAGATCAAAATAGACACATAAATGCGTCTATCACCTACGTCGACCACCTTGATAGGAAGTACGAGTATTTAAGGAAAGAAACGCAACTTTCCTCATCAAGTTCGGCCACAATCATCTCTTGCGTCGCAATACCGATCCAGATGATATAAGAGGCCAGTATGCCGCAATCATCTTGCAATTAGATGATATAAGTGACAATGTGCTGGACCAGCAATCCAGAAACTCATTGCGGCTACCTATGTACCCTTCCCTACTCTAAAAGGATCAAACACTGACTGTAGTTCATCCTTCAAGGGACAACAACTTAAGCTAACTCGTTTGCAAGGTCGTGTCCAAGCAATGGTGGTAATGGCCCAGTCCGTGTAGGCCATTCCGTCAAATACAGAAAGTTTACGCATTACTGAGTCTGCGGAATGGAATTACTATGCTTAATATGCTCCATTTGCAAGGCTACACAGCTACAAATGAGGTCTAAGCATCATTCATGCTCTTACGACTAACCTATGAAGCTTACTTGGTGCATAGTCCGCATATGAACCTTCAACCAACTACCCTCCCTATATACTTTTTAAAGACATTTTTACAACTTAAAGTTGGGGAGGAAAATGACAATCACCAAGTCCATTTTTTAGGTGCTTGCTTCACTATTCATGGCTGATCGAATTTTAGATAGTGGTAAGATAGGTTGTCGTTCACTCTGACTTGATGAGATTGATTTTAAGAATTAATAAACAAAAATACTTAAACTAGAATAAATATGCGAAATATGGTCACATGATGAAGAGACATTGGAATGCAGGATTTCACTACTTTTCATATTCTTTTGGTTCAGTCATTAACTCTAGACAATATAGCTCAAACAAAAGTAGTTGTGACTCTAATTCTTTGTCAAAAATATATTTCATAAAACATTAGTTGTAAGCTGTAAGCATGACGCATCAAAAGTAATTAAAACTAAGCATGCGACATCAGACAAAATAACAAGTAATTAATAGAAATCATAAAGCAATTAAATTTATGCAAAAAGTCATAAGAAGAATTAATTCATTTACCACAATCATGAAAAGTTTCTTCCTCCGTTGTCCCAGTGACAGGGTTTAGCTCCACATAGTAAAAACACACTCAAAAAGATAACTCATAGCTCAAATGGTGTTTTTATTGAAGAAAACTAACAAAACAGAGTTTCGCAACGCTTTGTAGGCGTCATAGAATCCACTGTCATAATTACATTTCTGAACAATGGTTGCAAAGAACTGTTACAAAATAAGATAAGAGAATAGTGTTTTTGTTACTGTTCATATGTCGCTGCAAAGACTGTTGCAAAACCATGAATAAACCACGGTTTATTAACGATAGGCTTTGGCAACTTATTGTTCTTCGTCTTCATCTCTCCCTACAAGTGCAGAAAGTTCTGCAACTTCTTGTTCTTCGTTCTGTTCTCGCCCCAATCACTGCATATCTCTTCTATGAGTCTCGTAAACCATTTATATAGCCAACATCACCAAGAAATCTCGCTCAATCACTCCCAAAAATTCTTCTATTACTCGGAAGTAAACAAAAATATTCTCCGGATATTTTCTTCCCTTTCTTACCTCACCCATGCATCTGTAGCTGTCCGACCTTCCTTATTTATCCCAGTCATGCTCCAAATTACAACTAAAATTCTCCAAACACGTTCAGTACACGTCTCAAACTCGCTGTAACTCAAATAGAACCCGTGAAAACTTGTGTCCTATGTTTGCTTTAATCGAACGATGCAGCCCAAGTTTGTCGAAACCAACAACTATACCAACCCTATTTTATAGAAACAAGCTTGTTCCAATCCAAGTCCGAGATTAAATCTCTTTCAAACTCCCCATAATCCTTCATAGAAACTCTAGGTTTTTTTTCTGTGACTTCCCTGTTGTGTTCAATCATGTCGATTCCGTCAAATTTAACTGATTCTAAAGCCCATACCATCTCTGTCAACTCAAAACAAGTTATCCCGAAAATTTTAGCCCTTTAGTCTCTCTAGCATACCCCAAAATCTCGAACCCTAATTTTGGTTCTTTTGAAACCAGATTTTCCCGCCAAAACATAATTTTGAAATGTTGAAAAAGAAGTGCCATTATCCAAAATAGCGGTGCCTTTAACATTTAGATGGAAATAGTAAAAAAAATTGGGTGCCCCTTATCAACTGGGTGCCCTTAGTAATTCTATCGGGGGCCTTTAGTAAATTTATTCGGGGGGGAGGGGGAATACATCTTCGATAGATTATTTCATAGAAAAGACTTAAAACAATATTATTAGCAATAAAACGAGTCCTAGCTAATGTAGTTATGGGTGAAAATGTGTCGCACTTACGTGCTTATCAATGGTCGTTACTATATTTCTCTGAATAGCCGGCCATGATGGTGGTACATTCAGTTCTAGCCCACATGCCAATTCCAATATCCGGTCATGATGGCTGAACATTTCATAAGCCAGCCTGCTCTAGCATGATGCAATACAATGATGCGATATTGGCACTAGGCCATTGACATGGTAATGTTCAATGTTAGCACTAAATTTGCTTAAGGACATCTACCCAACTGGCCTAATGTACCATTTGATGCGATATTGGCCTTCGGCCAACTGATGCGCCATAGGGCGCCATGATTGGCTCTAAGACATGTAGCTTATAGCTTGCACCCTCTTGGTGCCATATTGGCCTTGATCAATATGCCTAACATAATGCGCCACTTTAGCGTGTTATTGGATTTTATCCAATATGCTAATCGTGATGTGCCATTTTGGCATCATATTATCCCTAAGACAATATGCATCTTATTACGCAACAAAAGCTTTGGATAAAGCTTTATCTCAGGACATGACAAATCTTTGAGCATGCATAATAAGTATTGCTTTAATAAATCACTCATAACTTATTCGTTATAACTCGGAACTGAGTGATTCTTGGCTCATTGAATTCGTATTCTCATTCACTGCACGAAGACCTTTCCAATAAAAAGGTAATTCTCGCAAAATTCATGGGCTCAAATATCCTCGAGTGTATGCATGAGTGTATATTTACCGTCATAGGAAATGTTCCATAAAGTGAACACTTGTTTCGATAGATAGAGAGATAGAGTAAACAAGAGAATTAATTATTTTTTTTACTAACCTTTAATGAAATTATCGAAGATGTCTTTGTGCAGTTTTCAATCTCCATTCTTCAAGGATATCTTTGATTTTATACTCTACTTATTAAGCCTAATCTAGTCCGAGACTTGTTTAGTGACTTAATCAAGAATGTGTTTTGTAATCTAAATTTGACAACTATCTTGACATACCAACGTTTGTGGGTTGAAATGAGAAATACTCTAACAATTGATGTTAGATGCTATATTTTTTCATCTACATATTTGCCCACGGTTTATTTAAAATGTAATCTCTTAGACTGTATTTATTTGATCTTTTTAGACTTTTTCAGCTCGTCTAAAATATGTACTTTATTTATTTATTTTTGCCAACTGAGATTTGAGATAAGCTTCGACATCTCATCGACATGATAGATTTAAAAGTTCATTGAGATGGAGTGCTTTGTTATTCAAATAAATAGGCGGTATGACCAAGGTACCAGATCTTAGGCCTTTAAATAATATTCTTTAGAGGAATATAAGCCGCTAATTTTTGAAGAGATAATAAAGTTACTACTGCTAATCATAAGCACATTTTTTCACATGGGGTGTATTTTTCACCTCTCTCAGAGATCGAAGAGGTTTTAAGTGGGTGATATTCACATTTTTTTTGGAATTCGAAGAGTTTCCTCTTATTTGAATCAGTTTGTGGTACATGACCCATGTTGCCAATTGTCATTATAATTTATTTTTTTAAGTTTTAGAGTAGTGGAGACATATTTACAGAAATAGAGAATTTAGTCGCAATAGAAAGGATTAGTGTAACGTTTAAGGTGGTCACGTCTTGTCACTTTCTTTTCATCATATATAAATCTTACAGATCTGCAAAATTTTCTTTACAGTCTTATTCTCTTCTTCTCTCTCAGAAGCTTTTGGGTTCAAAGTTTTGTTTTTAGAGATTTTCAAATTTCTTTCTGTAATCCTCACCATTTGGTCGCAGACTCCGCTTGAATCAATTGGTCCGACTTTTTCAATATCCATGCATGTTCACAAATCATGATTTCCAACGTCGATGTTACCCATTGATTTCTGGTGTCAAATGGTTGATTCTTGTATTTATTGTTATCATCTTTTGATGACATGTGTAAGGTATTGGAGTTATCTCTTCCCCTTTCAAATGGTAGGAGAGTCACTTTTTCAAGATTTAAAGCTCATATTCCTTTGGATAAATATGGTGATGGATATTGTTTGGCTCCTCCCTTTATCTTTTTTATTACTTCATTTTTTTCTTTGTTTTATTTCTCTCTGCCTCTTCTTGTAACATATTTGTTTTTATTTGTCTTTTTTCAGACGGGATAAAATTCATTTCAGGGAAGGAAATAATTATGGGAGCTTGTTCTACTTCTCAACCGAAGATTGGATCGGGATACACTGAAAAAACGGGGGTCTAACAACCTCACCCAATATTTCGATTAGCAATCTGTATGGACAAACTCCAATATACTTTTATGAGAATCAACCAGACAGTTAGACTCAATCAATAGAAAAAGTATATCAAAGAGCTTTTATATCTCTATCTCTCGATTTAAATCTTACTCAAGCAAACTGCAAGTCTCAATTTAAATACAATAGAGATAAACTTGGACGGTACCAAAGACCAGTATCCAAGTGTCAATCAATTTAAATCAAAAACCAAAAGGTCGGATATTCTAATTGATTGAACAACGCACAACCTGTATTAATTCAATTATATAACAAATATAATGCGGAAAAGAAATAACACAGATACCAGAAATTGGTTAACGAGGAAACCGCAAATGCATAAAAACCCCGGGACCTAGTCCAGATTGAACATACATTGTATTAAGCCACTATAGACACTAGCCTACTCCAAACTAACTTCGGTCTGGACTGTAGTTGAACCCCAAACAATCTCACACTGATCCAAGGTACAGTTATGCTCCTACATCTCTGATCCCAGCAGGATATTACGTAATTGATTCCCTTAGATGATCTCACCCACAACTAAGAGTTGCTACGACCCAAAGTCAAAGACTTTAATAAATAAATTTGTATCACACAGAAAAGTCTACGGTAATAGATAAATCCGTCTCCCACGAATATACCTAGGAGTTTTGTTCCGTCTTTTGATAAATCAAGGTGAACATGAACCAATTGGTAAACCAGACTTATATTCCCGAAGAACAACTCAGAATTATCAATCACCTCAAAATAATCTTAATCGACGCAGCGAAAAAAGATATTGTGGAATCACAAAAGATGAGACGAAGATGTTTGTGACTACTTTTTATCTTGCCTATCAGAGATAGAAATCTCAAGCCAATTATTAGAATTGTACTCGTACGATAGAAACATCAAGATCAGATCACACAACTACAAGAAAGTAGTATCGGTCTGGCTTCACAATCCCAATAAAGTCTTTAAGTCGTTAACCTAGTTGAGAAGAAGAAACCAAAGGTTAAAGGAGAATCGATTCTAGCTTATCACAACTAGTATCACACAGAATGTGTGGGGATTAGGTTCCCCAGTTGCTAGAGTTCTCCCTTATATAGTCTTTCAAAACAGGATTTGCAATCAATGTTAGCTTGGTAACAAAACATTCAATATTCACCGTTAGATGAAAACCTGATTAGATTTAAGCTAATATTTATCAACCGTTAGATCGAAAACATAGCTTGTTATACACACATGAAATGCACGCTTCTAGGTTTGTGTAATCGTACCCAAACTTGTACAGTAGTTGTTTCAACAGTAGTTAACCAAATGGTTAGTCATATGATAACTTTCATATCAACCATATTCTTCTTCACCATAACTAGTTAAAATGTCTCAAATGAACTAGTTAGAGAATTGTTCAATTGCAAGGAAATCTCATGTACTACACAAGACACAATGGAAGCAAAAACGATTTGATTCAATCGAATCGGTTCATAAACTATATAGCCATGGTTTGCAATAACATTCCTTATAGTTTATAAAGATTAGTTCACAAACATCGTTTTTAGACATAACCTACTCAAGTTCGCGGACTTAAGTTACCGGATGGAGTTCACAAACTCCAGCAGAAATTTTTCGGGTTTGAGAACTTCTCCAGTTCGCGGACTTAGCTCACGCACGTATCCGGTTTCACTTGATCAACAAAGTTCGTAAACTTTGGTTCAAGCAATAAGGACTTATACATATATGTGTTTCCACAACAATGCTTATATCCTCCAATGGTTATATAGTCTAAACTCTCATTTCAATCATTGAAATATTCTCAGAGGAAGTTATATAGTTGTTACTCACAAACCATTTTTCGTCAGACCAATTTTCAAAGTGATTGAAACTTAACATGACTTTCGTCACTAGGTAAATATGAACTTGGCTAAAGCGAAAGCTTTACCAACACATATTTCGATAAATATATAGGCGAGGTAAACTCGGCTCGAAATACCAAATGTGTATAATCTAAGTCTATATAGCAAAATGACTTTTGTCTCAAGATAAGAGATAAATAGACTTTTGAGTGATAGATAAGTTCAAGTCTCCACATACCTTTTAGTCGATGAAGATCCACCGGTTCCTTGAGTGGTCCTTCGTCTTGTATGATGATTGCCATGGAGTTCTTGAGCTCAACTACACTTTCTATCCTAGTATGAGACCTTAGCTATAGTAGACTAGAAATCAAGACTTATAGTTTTGATCAGTAACATTGACAAACATGCTTGGGATAGCAACGTATGCGAGTTTCACCGAGCAATGCTCTAACAATCTCCCCCTTTTTCAATTTTAGTGACAAAACTATCAATACATATGGAAAAAAAAATGAATAAACTTTGTAGCTCTTATTCCACATGCCTAATCTTCAGCATTACTCGAAATATTCTTTACTTCCAAGTACTCCAATGATCCCAAAGGTTGTAAGTTTAGCATCATCGTTGTTGAAAATCCGTAGCTATAACAACGAGAAAACAAGAGTTCTCAATCATTTTTATACAGTGTCATAGTATCATTACACAACGTCAAAGTTCAGTTGTATCACAACTTTAACAACAATAATATGGTGATATGTCACTCCCCCTTAGTCAATACTCCATCTCACATGGAAAACCACCCCCCCTTACATATTGAACCGAAAACCATATGTATTTGTAGTGTAATTCTCCCCCTTTTTGTCTATAAAATTGGCAAAGGTACAAAAACGAGATCCTAATGAAATTTCCAAACGAGACATTTCATGACCAAAAGTAAGCGTACATCATCTTATTTAGATGCAATCATAAAGCCGAAGCTAAATGCATTCATCAAGGAGTCTATAAAGATACAAGATAACCCATATAATATTCCACAGCCGCACTCCCCACAAATATTTGGCAATTAAGCACAAGTTCAATTAAGAAATCTCCCCCATAATATGTCATTCCCGAAAGAACAACAAGAGCGATCTTAATTTCAAAAGAAAAGAAGGATTTCTTTGGACATAAAAAATCACATACAAGTATGAATTTGAATCCAAAATATTCAATTAAATTAACCATAAGTGAACTCATAATTAATTTAACCGAACATGCTCAACACAAGTAAACTTATGGAGACTTAAAAATATTCAATTAGATTAATCACAAGAGAACCCATAATTAATCTAATCAAAATACACAACTAAATTAATCACAAAAGTAATCAATTTAATTGATCATACTCGACATAAGAAAATCTATGGAGCAATGACTAAATTAATTATGAAAATAATCAACCTAGTCAAAGTCGCTCAAATATAAGAAAACTTACGGAGTCATAACTAAATCACCAAACAAGATGATTAATTTAGTTCAATATGCTCGTCATAAAGTACCTTACGGAACAACAACAAAGCTAATCATAAAAATAATCAACTTGGTTGTTTAGTGCTCAACATAAGACACATTACGGAGCCTCACAGTAATACATAAAATATGGATCAGGGAAGATCAATTACTGCGGAATACATAAGGATTCATTCTATTTTCCAACACCATTTGCACAATGACATACAATAGACATAATCCTTGAAAACAAAAGATTTTAACCTATCTTCCATCAACAAAATTGACAAAATAGGCTTAACTTTTATCAATATATGCATATCAACTCATGAACGACTTTACTTTTAACAAGGTATGGGACAATCAAGTTCATGGATACAAACACACATATCCCATAACAATATTGCAATATATGAAACCATAAAGATTAATACTGGAAAAATCATCTTCCAAACAGTTTTAGAATTTAAACAAATAAACCTAAAAATATGAAGATGAAAACGTTGGACATAGCTATGTGTAATCACAATAATGGCTCTTCCAACCTCTAGTTATTCTTCTAAAAAAACAAGAAAAATAGAAGATTTACTAGGCAATAAGACCTTTAAATAATTCTTTATCGTCCCCGAACTCCTTGTCGTCAACAACCATTGGAACATAAGGTTCATTAAGCTAGGAGTTTATATCAATAAACCTTCTTGGCTGATGTTGTCGAACTAGGGCCTTCTGAATCTCATGAGTCTTATACACAAAAGCCTTTATTTGTTGAATCTCCTTTCGCATATCCTTAAACCCATCAAGAACATCAGAAAACTTCTGAGAATTTGAAGGAACGGCTCTTTCCTTCCTCACATTCCTTCTTTTTCTTTTCAATGTCGGAGCTAGCGGAGATTTTTCTTTTTCCTTCATGATTTATGGCTTAACAATCAAATTAACATCCTTTCTATCAAAAGTCATCATGCTTGAAGTATCCATAAATGTATGGGTTTGTGAGAGAAAATCACAATTTGCTCAACAAGTAGTCTTGAGATAAAAAGAGGTTACATAGAAGGAAAAAGGAATGTTGGGTTTCAAAACCTTTAAACAGGTTCATACACGACCAACTATCAACCCTATGAAGAGTATAATTGTCGATAGTACCATTTCTTTTGTTTGATAGACAAAAAGGAAGAGATCTAAGAAAAGAAAGAAAAAAATCCTAAAGCCTGAAGGATATAAAATCATTGTCTCTTTTGATCAGGCACATGAGACAAGATTTCAAAAACTACACAATCAAGTTGCGTTGTGGTGAACAACAATTTGTCCACCATTTTCCTCTTGAGAGGAATCCACAGAATTTTGTCTATCAAAACGACTTGAACATACTTTCTTCTCAACTGGTTTAGCTATATCCTTGGAAACTAATAACTTCTTAGACGAAGATAAAATCCTACATACCTTAGCGGTCTTCTAAGCAAGTTTAAGCTTCCTTTCTAAATGATTTGTTCTTCGTTGAAGTTTGTTAACGTGCCTTTGTTGGTTTTGTTCTTGTAACACCTTGAAAGTTCATGACCCTTTAACGAACAATATGAACACGTCAAACTTGGATAAAAATCAGGCTTCTGAGATGTGCAAGCAGCTAGGCACATAGTGGAACCTGAAACATTACAAACAGAGTTTCCAAAGGATAGGTCAACTTTATCTTCCAGAATAGTTGGATTATCTTCTGAAAGAATATCAAGATTGATGTATGTACTGCTACAATTATCAAAATCAATATTTTAACCAAGAAGTGTAACACTTGATTTCTCGTCTTCATTAGAATCATAGTTTTCAGACATTTCATCAAGAGTTGTCGCAAGACCTTTGTTCCCAGTGTATTTTCTACGATTTGGGCACTCGTTTGCAAAATGACCAAATCCCTTACACTTAAAGCATTGAAGCATATACTCATCATAAATTTCATAAATATCCCTATTTTTAGGAGGAACACGATTATGAGGTTTGATTGATGCCTTAGTCTTATCTCTGGAAAACCATTTACCTCTCTTCAGTAGAAGATAGCTAAACTGTCTTGTGATCATCGAGACTGCTTTGTCAAGATCTTCATCTGATGAATCTGTCTCAGAGTGATCATCTTCAGAGATATAAACTTTTTTACTTTTATTAAGTAATTTAGTGTCCTTTAGTGCTTTGAACACAACATCCTTAGATTTGGATGAATGTTCATGATCAAAGATCTTAAGCTTTCCGACCAGCGTATTTCTGGAGAGATTATCACGGTTATTTCCCTCAACGATGGCATGCTTCTTAGAATCGTATCTAGATGGAAGCGATCTGAGAATTTTCATCACAATGTCCTTTTCAGGAATAGTATCACCCAATGCAAAAGATGCATTAACAATTTCATACACTTTGTGATTAAACTCATCAAATGTTTCTTCATCTGCCATACGAAGGTTTTCCCAATCGGAATTAAGGTTTTGGAGCCTAGCTTCCTTTTAACTGGTATAACCTTCAAAAATGGTTTCCAAGATATCCCAATCTTCTTGTGACTTAGTGCAATTAGACATATGGTGCTGAAGATTTGGGGTAATGGCATGTGTGATAGCATTCAAACCGTCAGAATTTTGCTTTGCAACAAGTATCTCGGCAGGGGTGTATTCACCAATATTCTGGGGAACGTTTACATTTCCAACTTCCACAACAGGAGCATCATAGACATTAACAACATATAACCATGATTGAAAATCACGCGCTTGAAGAAAAGCTCGCATGGCAATTTTCCACCATAAGTAATTAGATCCATCGAAGACTGGTGGTACGTTAATAGAGATAGCACCTCTGTCCATAGAGTCAGATCGCTAAAAATACAGACTTGTAAGGTCTTGAATGTGTTTGCCTACTCTGATACCAATTGAAAAAGCAGGGGTCTAAAAACCACACTCAATATTTTAATTAGCAATCTGTATGGAAAAACTCTAATATACTTTTATGAGAATCAACTAAAAAGTTAGACTCGATCAATAGAAAAGTATATCAAAGAGTTTTTATATCTCTATCTCTCGATTTAAATCTTACTCAAGCAAACTATGAGTCTCAATTTAAATACAAGAGAGCTAAACTTGGATGGTACCAAAGACCAATATCCAAGTGTCAATCAATTTAAATCAACAACCAAAAGGTCGGATATTCTAATTGATTGAACAACGCACAACCTATATTATTTCAATTATATAACAAATATAATACGGAAAATAAATAACACAGACACCAGAATTTTGTTAACAAGGAAACCGCAAATGCATAAAAACCCCGGGACCTAGTCCAGATTGAACATACACTATATTAATCCACTACAGACACTAGCCTACTCCAAACTAACTTTGGTCTGGACTTTAGTTGAACCCCAACCAATCTCACACTAATCCAAGGTACAGTTATGCTCCTACGTCTCTGATCCCAGCAGGATACTACGTACTCGATTCCCTTAGATGATCCCACCCACAACTATGGGTTGCTACGACCCAAAGTCGAAGACTTTAATAAACAAATCTTTATCACACGGAAAATTCTACGGTAATAGATAAATTTATCTCCCACGAATATACCTACGAGTTTTGTTCCGTCTTTTGATAAATCAAGGTGAATAGGAACCAATTGATAAACCAGACTTATATTCCCGAAGAACAATTTAATATTATCAATCACCTCACAATAATCTTAATCGACGCAACGAAAAAATATATTGTAGAATCATAAACGATGAGACGAAGATGTTTGTGACTACTTTTTATCTTGCCTATCGGAGATAGAAATCTCAAGCTAATTATTACAATTGTACTCATACAATATAAACAGCAAGATCATATCACACAACTACAATAAAGTAGTATCAGTTTGGCTTCACAATCCCAATGAAGTCTTTAAGTCGTTAACCTGGTTTAGAAGAAGAAAACAAAGGTTAAAGGAGAATCGACTCTAGCTTAGCACAACTAGTATCACACAGAATGTGTGGGAATTAGGTTCCCTAGTTGCTAGAGTTCTCCCTTATATAGTCTTTCAAATCAAGATTTGCAATTAATGTTAGCTTGGTAACAAAGCATTCAATATTCACCGTTAGATAAAAACCTAATTAGATTCAAGCTAATATTTATCAACCTTTAGATCGAAAACATAGCTTGTTATACACACATGAAATGCACGTTTCTAGGTTTGTGTAACCGTACCCAAACTTGTACATTAGTTGGTTCAACAATAGTTAACCAAATGGTTAGCCATATGATAACTTTCATATCAACCATATTCTTCGTCACCATAACTAGTTCAAATGACTCAAATGAACTAGTTAGAGAGTTTTTCAATTGCAAGGAAATCTCATGTACTACACAAGACACAATTGAAGCAAAAATAATTTGATTCACTCGAATCGGTTCATGAAATATATATCCACGGTTTGCAATAACATTCTTTAGTTTATAAATATAAGTTCACAAACATCATTTTTAGACATAACCTACTCAAGTTCGTGGATTGGGTTCGCGGACTTAAGTTCCCGGATGGAGTTTACAAATTCCAGCAGAAATTATCGGGTTTGAGAACTTCGCTAGATCACAGACTGGGTTCGCGGACTTAGCTCACCCACGTCTCCGGTTTCACTTGATCAACAAAGTTGGCAAACTTTGGTTCAAGCAATAAGGACTTAGACATATATGTGTTTCCACAACAATGCTTATATCCTCCAATGGTTATATAGTCTAAACTATCATTTCAATCATTGAAACATTCTTAGAGGACGTTATATAGTTGTTATTCACTAACCATTTTTCTTCAGAGCAATTTTCAAAGTGATTGAAACTTAACATGAATTTCGTCATTAGGTAAAGATGAACTTGGCTAAAGCAAAAGCTTTACCAACACATATTTCGAGAAATAGATAGGTAAGGTAAACTCGGCTCGAAATACCAAATGTGTATAATCTAAATATATATAGCGAAATGACTTTTGTCTCAAGATAGGATATAAATAGACTTTTGAGTGATAGATAAGTTCAAGTATCCACATACCTTTTAGTCGATAAAGATCCACCAGTTCCTTGAGTAGTCCTTCGTCTTGTATGATTATTGTCGTGGAGTTCTTGAGCTCAACTACACTTTATATCCTAGTCCGAGACCTTAGCTATAGTAGACTAGAAATCAAGACTTATAGTTTTGATCACTAAAATTGACAAACATGCTTGAGATAGAAACGCATGCGAGTTCGACCGAGCAATGCTCTAACATACACAACTCGGTATGACTTTCCTTTAATTTATTGCTTTTATTTCTGGTTTTGCTCGTGACTTATAGATTTGGTCAAGCTATTGCTATCCGGATGTGTTAATATAAAGAGGTGGAGCTTATGCTTTAATTCTCTCCCAAAGTGCGTCTCGAGCAGTTGACATTGAGTCGCTTGCTTCTTCGCAATTTTCGGGTGCTGAATATAACTTTGCTTTGAAATTAGTCGGGGTATGTATAATTTTGAAAATGCGGGGGTACCAAAATACACCACCGATGTTTTTGTTCGCAACCTGTTTGGACTAAACCAAAATATACAATTCTGAGAGTTACAACTTAATGATCTTTTCGGGAATTATATCAAGATTTTATTTCTTTTTCTCTCACTATCAATATATAAACGAAGACGAGTCCATGAACCTGATTATACCATGAGAGTACTTGGACGATTCCAAAGATCAATCAAGTCGTATCCAACAATTAAGATGGATGTATCTACTTTGATTGATTTTACGTACAACCTGTGATATTTCAGTTATATAAATAAACAATATAATGTGGAAAAGAAACAACACAAACACCATAAATTTTCTTAACGAGAAAACCCAGTTGAAAAAAAAAACCGAGACCTTATCCAGACTTGAGCACCAAATTGTATGAAGCCGCTACAGACTCTAGCCTAATATCAAAACTTCGGACTGAAATGTAGTTGTGTTGATGGTGAATTTTTGACAAAGGCTAAAATTGTAAAATCATAATTTTGCATATTTATGATCCAGCTGTCAGACTATGTGAAATTGATATTTCATAATTTAAGCATGAAAGCTCATGCCATAATTTTGCACATTTATGCATGCTCTTAGTTGGGTTCAACCATTGTAGTCTTTAAGTGTTCAAGGATAGACACTAGGGGAGAAATGATACTCACAATGGAAGCGGGTCCAATTAAAACAAAAGTGGCATTCCTAATTCTCAATACCAAGTCTCCAAACAATGTGATTCTGGGAAGATAATGGATGCGAGTTGTACCTTCGACATACCACCCGAAGTTAAATTTCATGACAAACCATGGAGAGTATGTCATCACAGGAAACTAAGTTGTATCAAAAGAGTTAGTCGTACTCTCTTTCACCTAGATGTTTAAGAAAATATGTGAACACCGACTACCGGAAAAGTTTCACTTGCGGACCTTCAAGGGTTTTAAAGGTGACTTAGATCCAAACGAGCACATATATCATTTTGAGTAAATGATGGCTCTGTACTTGGATAATACCTGGATAATGGCGAGGTTCTTCCCTAGAAATATTCAAGATGATACTTTAACATGGTTTCGATGTCTCCTTTCAAATTCAATTCATATATTTAATGACTTAAAGTCAATTTTCATTCAGAACTACTCCTGCAACATAAAAGAGGGAAACATTGTGGATAGCATTATAGTAGGGTAAAAACTGATTCTGCTGAAAATGGTAAATTATGGTGTCAATGAGAAACGAATTCAAATCCTAAACAAATGTACTGCACATGAGTAATTTAGATTAGAGAGATCAATCTGTAAGACTATGGCTTAAACCAATAAATGGTCATTCCAGATTCAATTCGGTCACAAAGGAATGATAAGGGTTGATCTTAGGGAGGAAAGCAGAGAAGGTGTTGAGATCATAATAATGAACTCTGTTGGGTGTAATTGTTTATGACTTGCTATCATAATGTAGAACTGCTTGCAGAATGTAAGTTGTAGGTTCTAAGTGTTTATGAATACTTGTGTTGATAACACTTTTGTCGGTTGAAATAGATTGAAAATATATTTATACAAGTCATAGTTGAACACACTGATCTCGTAGGAAGTGGAGATAGTTGAGTGGTGGAGAAGTGGGGATCATGTAAAAATGGTGAGAACCATGTCCTGTCATAAAAGGAAGACTGGTTGGTTTTACACCCATTACTCCTTTACTATCATCAACTACTCGCCGTTCCTGACACTTTCTCATAATGGGCGTGTTGCACGCCACATTCTATAAACTTCCAAACCAATACCCTAATGAGTATCCCCCAGTTTGTGACATGTTTGATGTCTCGAGTATTTTCGTAGGAAATATGGAGCAAGTTACATAAAGAGTGGAACAAGTCCTTCATGGAAGTTGCTGAGTGGGTCTTGCTGGAAAGACCTGAAAATTTTGACCAAGCTAGGCGGTAGGTAGTCATATGTAATAAGTCAAGTCATGCAAATGATACTTGGCGTGAGTTAGCATTCAAAAATGGCATACGGTGCTCTTAGGTTAAATAAATAATTGAATAGTTAATTTATTTATTAAATCGATATTCATGAAATATTTTTTATCATTGATGCATGTAAAGCATCGTTTTTAAGCAAGCAACTCAAATTAAATCGATACATATGAAGTGTCGTTGTAAGGAGCGTAAACAGCCTTCTTTGGTTGAACGGTTGGCATCCAGGTAAGTCGACTAAAGATAGCGTGACCGGCTCATGAAGAAGAGCAGTAGATGATAACATGGTCGCCTAAGATTGGATCTAAGCCGGTCAAATCATCTAGCCAAGTTGGATGGTTGAGATGATTTGCGGCAGTTGTTGATTATCATTAACTTATTTAAGACTCTTATGAGTGGCGTGACTATCCTACTTCGAGCAGCTGCCAAGAGCCATTTGAGTAAGTTGAAGGAGAGTCGATCGATTCTCATGGAAGAGGGGTGGTCGGTGATCACGACGGCATCCTATTGGTTCCCTAAAATCAGATCTAGGCCAGGCCGGTCGATTTAGATAACCAAGTTGGACGGTCGAGATCGTTTTGTGACAGTCGCTTACTACCGCTAGTTGACTTTAATGCTTTTAAAGTCGTGTGACCGACCTACTTTGGGTGATCGGTTTGAGGTATTGCTTGCAGGCTGGGAGCGATGCGATTGGTCGAAGCGAAATATGGGCCGCCGGTGAGCATTTCGGCACCTCATTGGTCACCTAAGATAAAATCTGGGCCAGTCGATTAGGCTAGCGAAGTTGGACGGTCACGATGGATTTAAGACTGCCATGGACGGTCTTAATTAAAATCATTTTTTGAACCGCGCGACTAGCCTACTTTGGCTTACGATCATGGATGCTGCCTGCAGGATAAGAGAGTTCTGATTGGTCGAAATAGAAGTGGGCCCACCGGTGAGTACCATGGGACTTGTCCGGTCGAGTTTATAAGACCTAGGGTTTGCTAACGGAGCTTAGAAAGTTATTTGGTTGTGATCAACTTGCGACTGTCTTGGACAAGATCTATTTTCTTAAGCATTTAAATGTGTCGACCAGCCTACTTCCATCTTTAATTAAAATTGTTGGTTACAGTTTTGGAGCGATTTGATTGGTCATTGGGAAAGAGGGACCAGCGGACAGCAACATGGGACATGGCCGGTCGGCAATGAGAGGTGCCAGCTAGGGCAAACCGACCGTCCAAGTTGCATTGTCACCCCTCCCTTGCTACTTTCTCGTTTTGTCGTTGTTTCTCTTTCTTCATTATTTTCCAACTTTTGATAGGATTCTACTCCTACTAGATATATGATAACCTAATTTCCTAGATTTCCTAGGTTTGGTCTCGACCAATAGGGATCGAGATATCATGCAGGCTCCGTTTTTGGGAAAAAACCTAATTTTTGTAAATCAACAAAATTAGGTCAAAAAATTGAATTTTGTGAGTTGGCACAAAATAAATCAATTACGGTGAATTTTGCACGTTAGTACAAAATCACTAATTTTATCTTGGAGAGCAGCGCAGCTCTTGTTCCTCTGATTGAGTACCTTCATGCACATCTTAATCCTGACACTTCGGGAAATTCATGCTACTCAGCTAAGAGTGAACATTAATTGTCATATCATGTCAATATTAAGAGTTCAACTGAGAACATAGCATAGAATAAATACTCAGCAAGCCATGCATTAGTGAATAACGCATACGGGTTCATATATAAGCATAGAGGTAATAGGCGCTCATCAGATTCTTGACAGCTCTACTTCTTTGCAGAAAGTAGGCATACAAATATGGAGTTTTACGGTTTTATCTCGGAACTAAAAACTACCATCAACATTAAGCCCCCTGCTTAGCATGTAACAGTGACATTGTTACGGGGTAAGCACTGGATGATGACGGTCGGGAATAAAACTGAAATAGGCAGATATTACCAAGAAGAGAGCAGCCGGCCTGGGCCATGAGCAGTACATTACCAATGAAGCGCCAATGTAAGTAGAAATCATCCTTCCAACATGTTGATGCCGAGAACACTAAAACAGTGATTTGAAGCAGTGAATCCTTGAATACAAAGACAAGTTTTAAGGCGGTGGATCCGTCATTACTATGATGAATGTTGAGGATGAAGATGTGTTGAGGCAATGAATCCTGATAACACAGTGGGGAGTGTCGAAGAAATAGTACGTCTCAACACTAGGATGAAGATGTGTTGGGGCAGTGAAGCCTGACAACACATGTAAAAATATATCGAGGCAGTGAAACCAGTCAACACGGATGAAGATGCGTTAAGGCAGTGAATCTAGTGAACACGGATGAAGATGTGTTAAGGTAGTAAAGCTAATCAACACAGGCGAAGATGTGTTGAGGAAGTGAAGCCAGCCAACACAAGTGAGGATGTTTTGAGGCAGTGAATCTAGTCAACACATGTGAAGATGTATTGAGGAAGTGAATCCGGTCAACACAGGTGAGGATGTATTGAGGCAGTGAAGCCAGTCAACACATGTGAGTGTTGAGGAGGTTTTGCTTAATAAATATTAGTACAAGGGTAGTTACTTAGATCTATCTCTGTTAGGCATGTCCTTTGCGCACGATTGGACCTTGGATGTATTAAACTTTCCCGTGACTAAGTAGCATCATGTGTGATGATATTAGGATGATGACAAGTATGTGATAGACAAAGCATCTGATGATAAAGACTCAAGTTATAGCCGGTGACACCAACGCATGGAATAAGAGATGTACGAAGAATCTACTAATGGAGCCGGAAATATTCTTATTGATGTCGACTCCAGCGTCATCTTGTTGCCTCCTGAAAACCCCAACAAACTCTGATAAAGTGACAGCTTCCGAGGATGTCGACTACATCCCTTATTTGTGAAATCTATGGTAGGGCCAGTGGCATAAAACCCTTGACACCTCCAATCTCGAGGCGAGATGGTAAGGTAGTGATAAGGTTTTAGAACAACAATATCTTAGTGGTTGCAGAACCTCTATCAAAACTACTAATCATTGTAGTTTGTTCATAGGATGCCAATAGTTTCTTGTGACAATACCAACGTCTCTTCACATATTTTCCCGGAAGATTCGCGGCTTTGGATCAACTTTTGATAAGGTAACGAAAATTTTGTGTCCTGATCTTGAAGGAATACCATCATTGTCGTGTTCCTGAGATGTACACAAAAATTTCTTCAGAAAGTGATAAAGCCTAGTGCCATAATTCATATTGTGTGTGGAACCGTTGAATGTACGATCTTGCATTCTCTCCAGGGAGTTGTTTCACATATGCCGAGTGACAATATTAATAGGCATGAACATGAAAGTATTCATATAGTAGTAGAGCTCATCTCGATCTTAGAGGGAAAAGCTGATAGCTTCCTTGATGTTGACTGAAGCATATAAAACTCATTAGGCTTTTCCGACGTCGAGCATGGACTTTCATTGTCTTCCTCAATCTCAATGATATTTTTAAAATGGTAAGGCAGACATCATCAATAGGATTAGTTAGCCTGGTAGAAGAGATGACGATAACCTCATGGAATGGATTGAAAAGAGGGAGGCAGTCCCCGTCCTACGAGTATCCACTGATCTTTCAAATTGGTAGACATTGTATCCGGTGTTGGATGAAAAGATAAATAGAAGGAAACCAAGTAATATCTTGGGGGCTTTGGTTGAAGGCTTTATTAGTATGATAAGTGGTGAAGAAAGCATATGATATGAGGGTTTAGGTGCTTAGAATAAACACATGGGTACCCAGTCTCCAGTTCTAAGCTGGGATGTACAATATGGGGCTTCATTCATTTCATAGGATGGTGAGAGTTGCGCTAAAGAATGAAGTCTTGAGGAGAGCACCATCATAAATATTAAGGTTGGAGATGGTTGTAGCGACCTTGTTATCAATGATAGTCATAACTTCATATTTGGTAAAGCATACCCGTGGAAGTAGATTACCTTTGCCTGAGTGAAGTTGGTAGTACGGTTGTAGACATGACAAATGAACTTCTCGGTTGAATGAGAGAACCTTGACAGAATCATAGTGACACCAGTGTGGATCGACTAGTGCCTTGTCGTATATTTGAGACCAGGTAAGCAGTTCCCAGTCACTGTTTTTTTAATCATCTTTACATTGTGCCTTTGAAAAATATGGAAGTTATTATATGTGAACGGCTTAATTGATGGGATGCTCAAACAAAATGAAGCTCCTGACATGTAGAGAGTCAAATATGATGATGCTCCTGACATGGAGAGAATACATGTACACCCTTCAGTCCCCATATGCAATCTCCTCCAGCAATTCAACCACTTATTCCATGGGAGAGGAAATTATGAAAGCGTCTCTCGTTGACGTTGTTGCCATGGAGCCAGATATGGTGTAACTTGGACGTGGTTTTCTCATTTTAGAAGTCACGCATGTGGTACTGGAGTTGGAGATGGTGGGTTTGTACGCGCAGGATGTTGTATCTCTAAAGTGGTGGCTTTCCTCTTACTGCTTCAGTGAAACTGCTTACAGAAGGCCGAAGGTTGTATTGCTTGTTGGTGAAACATATGGTTCCAAGAATCTCATGAGGCTCTTCATTCATGACAGGCCTGGTCCTTTCAAGCAAGACATGTGATGTTATAGTTGAGCATTTAGAAGATTCATGAAGTTCAGAGAATGTCTAAAACCGCAGGTTCTCCAGCAAAGCACGATAGACGGGCACCATCCTATTGATGCATAATTCCACCAATTTTTGTTCAGTCACATTTGGATCATGATAATCTAGTGCATGAATTCTAAATCTCTTGACATAATCATTCGGATGCTCATTGTTTTGCCGAAATATTCTTCCCAGGTCTAATAGAGTGATTTGCTCAAATACAAAGAAATATTTCTTGTAGAAGGCGTTAACCATCTCACACCAATTGTCTATGTTGTTTGTTGCAATGTTGTTGTACCAGGTGTATGCTCTCTCGGTAAGTTATTTTGAGAATTATTTCAGGCAGAGAACATGGTTGTATTCATGTTCTCCTAGTGATTCCAAAAAACAAGAGATGTGTTCACGAGCGTTACCTGTACCATCATAAAGAGAGAATTGGGAAGAGGAACCCTTTGCACATCAGGAGGGTAAGGAGGTTGGTGCTGATGAATGGTTGCCGGGTTTTCCTTGCCTCGATTTTGGAGAAGTCGTTCCAGATCTTCACGCGTGAAGAGATTAAATTGTTGATTTCTTTCCGATGGACTTTCGAAAATAACACGAGCTTCTTCATCTATAATGGCTCGCCCTGTAGAGGTGCTTGCACCAGGAGTTTTGAAAGAGTTCTTGCCTACTCCATTTGATGTTGACGTTACTGCTCTGGTAATAGCCATTTTGTAAATATCTTGAGTAGTTCTTCGTCTTTGTATGATGAACGTCGTAGAGTCTAGAGCTCAACTACACTTTCTATCCTAGTCCGAGACTTATCTATAAGTAGACTAGAAATCAAGACTTATAGTTTTGGCAACTAAACTTGACAACAAGCTTGCGATAGCAACGCTTGCGAGTTCGACCGAGCAGTGCTCTAACAATCTCCCCATTTGTCAATTTTAGTGACAAAACTATCAATACATATGGAATACAAAAAATAAATTTTTTTGCTTCTCTTCCACATGCTTGATCTCCTTAGTTCTTCAACATTACTCGAAATCTTCGTCACTTCCAAGTACTCAAATGATTCCAAAGGTTGCAAGTTCAGCATCATCGTTGTTGAAAATCCGTAGCCATAACAATGAGAAAACAAAAGCTCTCAATCATTGTTACACAGTGTCATAGTATTATTACACATCATCAGAGTTCAATTGTATCACAACTTCGACAACAATACTATGGTTATATGTATCATTCCGCCTTAGTCAATACTCCATCTCACATGGAAACCACTCCCCCTTACATAATGATCTAAAAACCATATGTATTTGTAGTGTGAACTACACATTAGTTCTCCTCCTTTTAGTCAATAAAATTGGCAAAGGTACGAAAACTAGTGGGATCCTAATGAAATTTCCATAGAGATATTTCATGACCAAAAGACAACACATATCAACTTTTTAGATGCAATCATATAGCCGAAACTAAATGCATTCATCAAGGAGTTTATAAAGATACAAGATAACCCCTATAATATTCCACAACAACACTCCCCACAAAGATTTGGCAATAAAGCACAAGTTCAAATAAGAACTCTCCCTTATATAATGTCATTCCCGAAAGAACAACAAGAGCGACCTTACTTTCACAAGAAAAGAAGGATTTCTTTGGACAACAACAAATCATATAAGAATATGAAATTGTATCCAAAATACTCAATTGAATTAACCACAAGTGAACCCATGATTAATTCAACTAGAATACTCAACTAAATTAGCCACAAGAGATCCCATGATTAATCCAATTGGAAATTCTCAACATAAGAGAACTTATGGAGCCACACAATATATATACATAAAAGATATGGATCAGGGAAGATCAATACTGCAGAATAAAAAAAAAATTCATTCTATCTCACATCACTATTTGCACAATGACATACAATAGACTTAATCTTTGTAAACAAAAGCTCATCCTTTCTGTAGCGCCCCCTAAGCTAGCAGCTGACTAATCTAAGAGATTAACTAAATAAGAGGCACTAAAAAATCTAAAACATTTAATTAAACAATCAATTAAGAAATCTTCTACAAAACTTAACCCAAAACTAATCCCTCTCAGAAATATATATACAAGATCTTCACTCAAATGATACATATATAATAGTCATTTGGTTTTCAAATAAAATATACAACAAGGTAAACATAACAGAAGTTAATCTACTAGTGAGGTCAAACCGTGAAGCTTTCGTTGCGCAACTCTGATCTGTCACAGAAACTGAAGTGGGAATAATTAACATTTAACCTTCTAAGTAATCATAAGCAAGATTTGGAAAACAGTACATGTTTTTCCGAAACATTAAACAGTGACTAAGTCACTGAAATAATCATACATGTATATGGAACAAACCCCTTCGTCAAAAAATGTACTAATATGGTTGTGAATTCCTAACCGGCAATTCACACCTATTTAGCTATGGATGCCACCAAGACCATGGTGACCAACTCTAAACATAAAAGCTGAATTCATGTAGATATAAATGTGAAGGAGCGTATCCTATATACCACAAGTGGAAATTCTCATTTCCCATAACAATTCATGTTGACGACGAAACAATACTAGTCCTTTCCACATCGTGGAAAGATTCACAGAAATAACAGGATTATCATAATGCATTTTAAATAAAATATGGAATGCAAAAATAGACAATGCATTAGTTTGTAAAGCATAATATTTTATAAAAATAACAATAATGATTACAAAGAGTCAAATGCATTCCCACACCTTTTTGATGACAGGCCACGCCTACCTCGAGATCCACGATCCACTGCCTCATCTTTTGGATTCGATCGTTGTTAATAAAAGAGTAACTGTTATTCACACAAACACTCTAAAGATTAGCCAAAAGGCACATAATCTCATACAATTGTCTAGTTATAAATTAAGTGAACTAACTAATGGCTCTAACTCTATTACTAGTTCTATAACCTGGTAATAAGCAATTTTGAGATAAAACAATATCTACTAATCAAAATAGGGTCAATTTGGGTATCATCGGAAATCCCTCGAAAAACCCTACAACTTTGCTGAAGGAACCAAAAGCTAATTCGGACCATAAAGGGTCCAAAACATCAAATAAGGTTTCTGCCCTAAGCCCAAGCCCATTGGGCCTGACCAGTGACAACCCGCTTACCCGGCCCATTAACCCATAACATGAACCATCGGTTCGACCCATGACCCGATCTGTTACCCGTTCCACAACCCGAATAGGTCTGATTCGCTCAAGAGTCAGACGAGTCATCTAAGTCAGACTCTGACTCGGTCATCTTCCCCATCTATACTTAGCCAAATATTGAAGTTTTTCTGGTTTTTCAGCGCAAGGGTCCAAGTTCAGAGATCTCTAGATTTCTCCATTCTGGTCCAAATTGAGTGTTTATTGGCTCATTAGAAAGATAACAATCTCTTCTACAATTTACTTCAAGACATCCTGAACTATTTCGGTCTCTATCATACATATAAACGTATATGAACATGCCTACTCACCGCAGTTCCAAGTAAAATTCAGATTTGATTACAATCACCAAAATCATTATAACTAACTCAATTCAACCCTAAAATGAACAAACTCAAATCCTATAGTTTTGTAATTGAATATACAATAAATTATAATAATAAACTATGGTTAAACCAATCTATTAAGTGCCTAAAAATCATAAATAAGGTAAAACAATAATTACATGAAATCATGATCATCATCTCAAGAACTTGATTGATTCTATTCTATTTAAATATTTAAAAGCTACCCAAATCATTAATCACTCTATAGATTCGTTGAAATGGTACCTTGGTTAATTTAGCAAGTTTCCACTATCTCATCAATCATCATGATTAACAACATGTTCATCAACAACATCAAACTCTTCGTATGATCATGAATAACACCATGGCCTCCTCTTCATCACTTCGTAATCCTCCTTTTTAAAATAAGAGAACATCATCAAGGAATCAATCCAATCTTTTTATTTATAAATATCACAAAGATAACAAACTAGCTCACAAGCCCTCTCTTTATTTATCTCTCCCTCTCCCAAACGATAACCTCTTCCAATTTCTTTTAGTTTTCCCTTTTCTCTCCATCTCTCTACTCAATACACATCTTGCCCAAATTCCAACTCTCTCACTCAATAGCTCTCTGTTTCCCTCAAACACCAACACCACCTCCTTCCCATGCACATATAAGATAAATATGGAGAGATTAATTCCTTCCAATAAATAAACTCTCAAGGGATATCTTATTACTAACCCTTTGAAATCAAAAAGGGCTAGCCTTATACCAAGTTAAGGTCCGGTCAAATTATAAAGGTCTAGTCAACGGTCAACGTAAAGGTTCTTCGTCAACGGTCAACGACAGGTTGACTAATTTCTAGTTCATCTTCTGAGTCTCGTATCTTCTCCGTCCGCTATCCGATTTTCATATTTTTGTAGTTCATTTCGCATAACTTTTTGAGATCTATCCAATGGTACTAGTTTCGTATCTAGATCGTTGTTAGATTAATTTCTATTAATTGACTGGTCTAATATCGTTGACGAGCTCGAGAGTCCTTACACTTTCTTCCATCAATATTTGCATAATGACATAAAAGGCTTAACTTTTGTTTTTGTCAAAAGTTCATTCATTCTTTTATCAATACTTGCATATCGACTTACGAAGGACTTAACTTTTGATAACGTATGGAACAATCATAGTTCGCGGACGCAAACACTCAAATCCCATAACAAATTGCAATATATAAAACCATAAAGATTAATACTGCAAAAATCATCTTCCAAACAAAAATAATTTAGAATTTAAAAAAATAAATCTAAAAACATTGAAGATGAAAGTCGTTGGACATAGCTATGTGTAATCATAATAATGGCTATTCCAAACTCTAGTTATTCTTCTTAAAAACACAAGAATAAAACTCTCATAAGAATTTTCCTAGGCAAAATACACAACTTTTAGAGAACATGATTTGAAAAACATTAAACACGGTCAACAACCAGAGATTGAACATAGACCGGCTCATCAGTTGCTTTCTTCAGTTCGTTTTTCAGAAAATCAAGATTCCTTGTTGCAATTCCAAGTTGTTCATGTACGACTTCAAATCTCGAAGAAAATTTCCTACCAGTTGTGATGACATCTGAATGGGTAGTTTGTTTTCATGATCAACTGCATGATAGCAGGTTATGAAAACAGGATTCTCGTGAAACTCAACAGTTTTGTCCTTCTCAACATTTTCTCCTTTGGTACATCCATCCATTATGCACACGGAAATTAGGTGAACCCTTTTTGACATTACAATACGTATATGTATCAAAGAGGAGCATGCTACATACATATATATGAGTGTGTTAGGGAAAACCCTAGGGTTACTCGTATATGTTCCGTGGGTCAGGTGTACGTGCACTTATGGTAACCACCTTGGTATGTGACCAAGAGAACAATTGAGTCAAATTTAGAGGAAGTTTTGAAGAAACTCAAGAACCATTCAAAACACAAGATGACATTCTTAGTTCAAATGAACATAAGAGAATTGTTGGAAAACAAGACAATCAACAAGGAATTATTCTCGAGAGTAAACAACCAAGAACATTACATCATGAAAAGTACTGGAGCAAGGCTCAACAGTTTTATGAACATAGTTTTTGTTAAGGCAAATAAAATATAACAACAACTACTTTCTCAAGTCACAAAGGCTTCTTGATAATTACGAGCATCCTTCCATATTACATTAAGGATGCTACACTGAGTAGTCATGTTGCATTTTGATGAGCATTTTGCTCATCAAGAATATTGACTTCTTCTTTCCTTTCTTTATGAAGATTTTTCAGAAAAATCACTAGGATTAGTTGAAAGAGAATTTACCAGAGGGGAACAATGAATACTTGGACCTGCTGTTTTCCTTGCCTTTTTGATGCTCCTTTTGAGTCTGTTATATGCTAATATTGAGCTCTGAGACTCGATTATTGATATGAACAAATTCTGGAATAGACACCTCGGGTTCACAGTCCTTTTCAGAGAGAGACAGGGAGTTTGACTTTTCTTTCTTTCTCATATGCCTTTTTCTCTTTTCATAGTAATTTAAAGAGTCAGTTTCCCATCTGACATTCTTCCTTCTGTAATTATAGGCATTTTTTGTCTTAATGTTAGAGAATTGATTGGTCGAGATCGCATGCGTCGCTATCTCAAGCATATTTGTCAATATTAGTGATCAAAACTATACATCTTGATTTCTAGTTTACTTATGACTAAGTCTCGATCTAGGATATCTAAGTATAGTTGAGCTCCAGACTCCATGGAGATTATCTTACAAAGACGAAGAAATACTCAAGGAACCAGTGGAACTTCATCCGACCAAAAGGTATGTAGAGAGTTGAACTTGTTTATCACTCAAAAGTATATCTATCTCCTATTCTTAGACAACAATAGTATAAGTATGATAGTTTTCATAATACACATTTTCTATTTCGAGCCGAGTTTACTCGCCTATCTTTTTATAGAAATATGTGTTGGTAAGATTTTGCTCTAACCACTTTTCATCTTTACCCATGACGAAAGTCTTGATGACGTTTCAATATTGAAAATAGCTTTGATGACGATAGTCGTGAATAACGATTGTTATAACATTATAGAAGAATGTTTTAATGATTGAAATGTAGAGTTGAGATTATGTAACCATCTATGGATATAAGCATATATAGTGTGTTCGCATATTAGTGTATAAATCCATGTACCGAAAACCAAGTGCTTTCATATGTGTGCATGCGGTATTGGTGAAGGATACAGGTTGGCTACGCGTACTAGCGAAAGTTTTCGAACCGAAAATTTCGGCTGAGTTTGTAAGTTTGCAAACTGTCAAACCAGCTACCTTAGGTACGCGTACCCGTACATGTACCCACTAAAGTTTTCGAACCGAAAATTTCTACTGAGTTTGTAAACTCAAATCCGGTAGCTAAGGTACGCATACCCGTACGCGTACCCAAGCTGGTTATATTTCTCAAATCTATAGCTCATGAACTGAAACAATAAATCAATAAGGAATGCAATCTTTGCAAACAGTGGCTATATTTTTCATGAATGGATTCGAGTGAATCAAACCGATTTTGTTTCAATTGTGTATATGTATAAAGATCTAAGCAATTGAACAGCTCTTCAACTAGTTCTTTTGAGTCATTTGAACTAGTTGTGAAGAAGATGAATATGGTTGATATGAAAGTGCTCATATGGCTAACCATTGGTTAATTATTTGTGAACCAACAAAATGTACACGTTTAGGTATGGTTACTCAAACCTAAACGAAATACATTCCATTTGTGTGTGACAAGCTAAGTTTTGATCTAATGGTTGAAAGATATTAGCTTGGATAAATCAGGTTTCTCATCTAAAGGTGAATATTGAATGCTTTGTTACCAAGGTAACTTAGATTTCAAACCCTGATTTGAAAACTATATAAAGGAGACGTCTATCAACTGGAAAAACTAATCCCCGCACCTCCTGTGTGATACTAGTTGGTTTTGCTAGAGTCGATTCTCCTTTAACCGTAGGTTTCTTCTCGAGACCCTGTCGGTTAATGACTTAAAGACTTCATTGGGATTGTGAAGCTAGACGAAACAACTTCTCTTGTAGTTGAGCGATCTGATCTTGCCATTTTCTATCATACAAGTTCAATTGAATAATTGGCTTGAAATTATATCGCCGATAGGGCAAGATTAAAAGAAATCACAAACATCTTCGTCTCATCATTTGTGATTCCACAATATCTAGTTTCGCTACCATACGATTTAGATTATTCTGAGGTGATCAATAATTCTAGGCTGTTCTTAGGGAATATAAGTCCGGGTTATAGATTAGTTCATGTTCACCTTGATTTTATCAAAATAAGGAACAAAACTCGTAGGTTTATCTGTGGGAGACAGATTTATCTATTATCGTAGACTTTTCTGTATGATACGTATTTGTTATTAAAGTCTTCGAATATGGGTCGTAGCAAATCTTGGTTGTGGGTGAGATCAGCTAAGAGACTCAAGTGCGTAGTATCCTGCTGGGATCAGAGACATAAGGAGCACAACTGTACCTTAAATCAGTGTGATATTGATTAGGGTTCAACTACAGTCCAGATCGAAGTTATTTTGTAGTATGCTAGTGTCTGTAGCGGCTTAATATAGTGTGGTGTTCAATCTGGACTAGGTCCTGAGGTTTTTCTACATTTGCGGTTTCCTCGTTAACAAAATTTCTGGTATCTGTGTTATTTCTATTCCGCATTATATTTTGTTATATAATTGAAATATCACAGGTTGTACGTTGTATCGATCAATTGTGAAATCCAACCTTTGGTTGTTGATTGGAAATTAATTGATCCTTGGATATTGGTATTTGGTACCATCCAAGTTTATCTCTTTTATTTGATAAAGACTCGCAGATTTCTATTTGCTTGAGTATAGATCAAATCGAGAGATAGAGATATTAACTCCTTGATATACTTTATTAAGATTGAGTCTAACTGTCTAGTTGATTCTCTTAAAAGTATATTAGAGTTAGTCCATACAGATTTCTAATCGAAATATTGGGCGAGGTTATTAGACCCCCGCTTTTTCACTTAAAATCATAATCTAGAAATGACTCATCACAGAATTTCTCTTGATTGCAGACATTGCCTTTTACTTCAGAAATATGAGATATAGGTTTAATTACTTCTTTGGACATCCATGCAAGAATGTTATGAAGTTTCTCATTCCTCATTCGAAAACGATATCTTCGTTCAAGATGCCCTTTATTTTCGCAATAATAACATCTAAAGGAATTTTTCTTGACTGTTCTCATGCGAGTAAAATTTGAAGGAGTACAATCCTTGTTCCTAAGATTGTTGAATTCTGGAGAGGTATTTTCGCATGAAGAGTTGTCAATAGCATGAACAAAATTGGTTTTACCAGTACTTGGAGCGTCTATTCCCTTATATCCCAGACCACGTGTATCACGATGTTCTTTACATGCTCCAAGCATAGAAGATAATTTTGTAGAGCTAAAATTGAATCTTTTCAGATTCTCTTCCAGTGAATTTACCTTATTAAGCGCAACATCTAGATAATTCTCCAAGGTTTTTCTCTGGCAAGGAGACTGAGTTCTCTATCATTAAAACATTTTTGTTGAGAGTCATGTCTTGCTTCAGATTCTGCAAGTCTTTCTTTCAACACAAAGATATTTCGAAGGAGATTATCACATTCGCACCTTTTTGAGCATAAATCTTCTTCTCGATCTTTAACGGTAGATTGTAAAAGTCTATATCCATAATCATAACCCTTAAAGAGTTTTCTCATCTTTCTATTTTCTCGACAGAGAGGTGCCAAATATTTCCTCAAGAAAGTTGTTGACTTTTTTTTTCAAAGCGTGGTCAAAGAGCTTGATATATTGAGAGACTTCCTCATTAATAGATTATCCTTCTTCTGAATCACTCTCATCTGAAAGATCATCCAACTGTTCATCTAGACACTTTTCCCAGTTGAAGGCAGATTCAGACACATAGGCAGGGACAAACGTGTGTTTAGATGTTTCAGAATATTGAAGCATCTCAGTGGAACTCCGATTTGGCGTTGCGTTATCATAGAGATTACTGTTCATAGAGTCATATTGCTACAAACATAGACTTATGAGGTCTTTAAGCGTGTTTTCCTTCTCTGATACCAATTGAAAAAGTGGGGGTACAACAACCTCACCCAATAATTCGCTTATCAATCTGTATGGACTAACTCCAATATACTTCTAAGAGAATCAAGTAGACATGTAGAATCAATCTTAATAAAAAGTATATCAAAGAGTTATATCTAAATTTCTCAATTCAATCCTTACTCAAGCAAATAAAAATCTGCGAGTCTAATTGAATACAAGAGAAATTAACTTGAACGGTAACAAAGACCAATGTTCAAGTATCAATCAATTTCAATCAACAACCAAAGGTCGAATTTCCCAGTTGATTGATTCAACGCACAACCTGTGATATTTAAATTATATAACAAAATATAATGCGGAAAAGAAATAACACAGATACCAGAAGTTTTGTTAACGAGGAAACCACAAATACAGAAAAACCTCGGGATCTAGTCCATATTGAACGCACACTATATTAAGCCGCTACAGACACTAGCCTACTACAAACTAACTTCGGTCTGGACTGTAGTTGAACCCCAATCAATCTCACACTGATCCAAGGTACAGTTGTGCTCCTTATGTCTCTGATCCCAGTAGGATACTACGCACTTGATTCCCTTAGATGATCTCACCCCACAACTAAGAGTTGTTATGCCCAAAGTCGAAGACTTTAATAAACAAATCTGTCTCACACAAAAAAGTTTGCAAGAATAGATAAATCTGTCTCCCACGGAAATACCTACAAGTTTTTGTTTTGTCTTTTGATAAATCAATGTGAACAGGAACCAATCGATAACCCAGACTTATAATCCCAAAGAATAGCCTAGAATTATCAATCACCTCATAATAATCTAAATCGTATGATGGCGAAACTATATATTGTGGAATCACAAAAGATGAGACGAAGATGTTTGTGATTTAGTTTATCTTGACTATCGGAGAAATTAATCGCGAGTCAATTATTTTAATTATACTCAATATGATAGAATCGGCAAAATCAGATCACGCAACTACAGAGAAAATAGTTGGGTCTGGCTTCACAATCCCGATGAAGTCTTCAAGTCATTAACCTATAGGGTCTCGGTAGAAACCTAAGGTTAAAGGAGAACCAAATATATCTTATACAACTAGTATCACACAGGAGGTGTGCGGATTACCTTTGCCAGTTGCTAGAGTTCTCCTTTATATAGTCTCCAAATCAGGGTTTGCAATCTAAGTTACCTTGGTAACAAAGCATTCAATATTCACCATTAGATGAAAACATGATTAGATTCAAGCTAATATATTTCCACCGTTAGATCAAACTTAGCTTGTTATACACAAATGAAATATACGTCATTTAGGTTTGTGTAACCGTACCTAAATTGTACAAGTCGTTGGTTCAATAGTAGTTAACTAAAAGGTTAGCCATATGAGAACTTTCATATCAACCTTATTCATCTTCACCATAACTAGTTCAAATGACTCAAATGAACTAATTCAAGAGTTGTTCAATTGCTTAGATCTCATAGAAGTATACAAGACATAATGGAAGAAAAATTTGTTTTGATTCACTCGAATCGATTCATGAAATTTATAGCCATGGTTTGCAAATATGCATTCCTTAGTTTATATACATTTAAGTTCACAAATAAACCAATTTTAGAAAGTAACACACTTAAGTATGCGTACGTGTATGCATACTTAAGTTACCGGATTTGAGTTTGTTTTAGTTTCCAAACTCAGCATAAATTCACGGATGTGAACTTTCCGCCACTATGCGTACGGGTACGCATACTTAGGTAACCAGATTGTGTTGGTTTTGAATTCCAAACTCAACAAAAATTCACGGACATGAACTTCCGCTAGTATGAGTACGGGTACGTATACTTACCCATCAACCATTTAGTACACACACAAGTATGCATACATTTGGTTCCCAGTATTGGACTTATACACTAATGCGTGAACACATTATATGCTTATATCCAAAGATGGTTGCATGTTTTAAACTCTTTATTTGAATCATTGAAACATTCTTAGAGGATGTTAAATAGAGGTTATTCACACACTATTTTTCATCAAAGCAATTTTCAAGATATTGAAATAATCAAAATGACTTTCGTCACTTGTAAAGATGAACTTGGCCAAAGCGAAAGCATACCAACACATATTTCGAGAGCGAGATAAACTCGAATTGAAATATCAAATGTGTATAATCGAAGTTTATATAGCAATACGAATTTTGTCTCAAGATAGGAGATAGAGTAGATAGACTTTTTTGAATAATAGATAAGTTCAAGTCTCCACATACCTTTTAGTCGATGAAGTTCCACTAGTTCCTTGAGTAGTTCTTCATCTTTGTATGATGAATGTCGTGGAGTCTAGAGCTCAACTACACTTTCTATCCTAGTCCGAGACTTAGTTATAAGTAGACTAGAAATCAAGAATTATAGTTTTGGAAACTAAACTTGACAACAAGCAGTGCTCTAAAAAAGTGCTAATTCAAAACTCTTGATACCTTGCTTTATGTGAACTGAATCATTCTCAAGTTCAATAAAAACCATTTTTAGATTCTAATCTTTTAGGTTGGATCGCACCAAACATAGATTGTTAGATATTTTCGTGTTTTCCTGCTATGATACCAATTGAAAAGACGAGGGTACCCAAATACATCACAATCTTTAAATTATCCACCTATAAGTCCTCTTACCGAAAGTGATTGTCTATGGACAAAGTCGTGACAATACGACAAATCGGTATTCACACTTTGTGTTATCGTCTACGGATACGTGATCGAGATAATACAACAATCAAAGTGTGATTACTTGATAATAGGTTCGGACTTAACCAAACTCTATAGGATCATTGTCAAGTAATACAGAGTTAAATTTTGTGTAATTTAATTTAAATTATAATAAAAACAATTATAATTGTGGAAAGGAAAAGTAAAAGACGCAACAAGATTTTGTTAATGAGGAAACCACAAATGCATAAAAACCCCGGGACCAAGTATAGAATTGAATACTCTCAGAATTAAGCCGCTATAAAAAAAAATCTAAACCAACTTCGTATAGTTGAGACCAAGCAACTAAAATTAGTTCACTTAGTTTCTTTAGTATCCCTGCGCTTCCGACAATTAATAAGTGCATGTACTAGAACAATTCCTTTGGATTGTATTCCAAACAGTAAAGGAATAATAAATCTGTTTGGTAACAACTCTATTAAATCTTTCAAGATAAAGATATCTCAAGTCATATGCAAAGGCTCTTCCATTTAAACTGATAAACTCCTTTGCCTGGTTAGATCAATCTAATCTCTATTACCTAAGTAATAAGATTCGGATTTGTAACAATCAAAATAGAACTCAAGAGAACTATTAGGTGTTGCCGATCTCACACAACTAATCAATCGAATGAATATGATTCTAGTTGTATCCCAGCCGATCAAGGTTTGTCCTACACAAAGATATGAGAAACCGATAAGAAATCTTCTTCATCTTCAAATCTTCTTTAATCTTCAATTGAACCTGCACAAAACCACTTGAAACTCTTGTGATCAATCACGCATAAAACAGAGTCTATTAACAATGGATTATCACAAGATGTCTTCATATATACAAACAGTTCTAAAGATACCGTCGATACTTCGATCTAGTTTGAGTGAATTTAATATCAGAAGAGAAGATTCCCAAGAATAAACATACTAGGTGCAATCAAAGTTCAACAACCGTTAGTCAATCAAATCAATCAAAAACTAATCTTACGGCCGCTCAGTTTAAAGTCTTCTTTGGGATTGAGAAGCTCTAGCGTGTAACGCTGGTGGGAAACTAGATAATTGTGGTTTATCTTTTGTTTTCATTGATTTGATTGACTAACGGTTGTTGAATCTTTGATTGCACCTAGTTTGTTTATTCTTGAGAACCTTCTCTCTGATATAAGGCTCACTCAAACTAGATCAAAGATCAATGTTTCTAAGGATCTAAGTCTTTCTAGATCCGTAAGATAGATTCATTGATTTTCCATTGTTAACAGACTCTGTTCTGTGCGACAAATCAATAAGGAATCAAGTTTGTTTTTGCAGGTTGTTACTTTGAAGATTAAATCGAAGATTGAAGAATTTGAAGATTTGAAAACTTCGGTTCTTGTGTTTTGATTTTTGGTGTAACTTTCTGTGACTTGATTTTCGAGGATCAAAGAGGTTGTTTATTTTCAATAAACATAACCCTTTTAAAGATCAATAAGTAGTTTGTGATTCTATCATAAACCTTGTAATCAAGATTGATTATTTCAGTGATCATTGTCTTGTTTGATCTTGTAATAGAGGAACTTCGGATCTGGTAGTAGGTCTTAAAATTAAAGATCCTTAACTACTCTTATATCATATATTTCGGTATTGTGATTAAAAATTGAGTTTTGTTACCAAATAGTTTATCCTTTACTGTTTGAAATACGATCCAAATGAATCCTGTCTTGAAAGATTGAACCATTAAAAAGATAGATTAGATTTAAGTCCTAAAGAGAACGCTTGTTCTACTAGGATATCTAATATCAAATATCTATTGAGAACTTCGGTTCTGCTAGATATTATCAAAACAAATATATATAGAGAACTTATGTTCTGCTAGATATTTTCAAAACAAGAATACTGTTGAAGCTGAGTAACTAGGATTTAAGTTTACTTAGTAGTGTCTACACAAATTTGCAGGTTTATTTTTTTATAGTGTCTTAATTCATAGAGTATTCAATTCTAGACAAGGTCCCGAGGTTTTTCTGCATTTGCGGTTTCCTCGTTAACAAAATCTTGTTGTGTCATTTACTTTATATTTCCGCATTATAATTGTTTTATTATAATTAAAGTAAATCACACAAATGTTAATTCCTATTTACTTGATAAGTGAATCCTATTGTGTTTGGTTAAGTCCGAACCTTTTTATCAAGTAACATACTTCGTTGTTGTATTGTCTCGATCTCGTATCCATAGATGATCACACGAAGTGTGAACCGATTAGTTGTATTGTCTCGACTCAGTCCATAATCAATCACTTTCGGAGAAAGGACTTATAGGTAGGAAAAGTTTTAGCTTGAGTTATATTTGGGTACCCTCACCTTTTCAATTGGTATCAGAGCAGGCAAACACGAAAAAAATCTAACAATTTGTGTTTGGTGCGATCCAACCTATAAGAATTAAATCTAATGGTCGATTCAGTTAACATAGTGGCAGGATTTGACTACTTTATAAGATTGTGGTGGAGATCATGTATGAAGTATGTAATACTCCTATTCCTAAACATGTTAGGAATTATGTTGATATATGTATTGAGTGACTTACATAATCCCTTGGCTGTCATATGATTGTATTTCATTATGTTAAGTAACAATGATACAATGGCCTATGAGACATGTCATTTCTTGAAAATGTATAAGATTCCTCTCAATATTTTTATGAACATCGGCTACTACGTTCTGAAAAATTTAGGAATCTTGAATATATTTTGGATGGCCTACCAAAGTATACACATGTACATTTTCAGATCAAGGACTGTCAATGTTTCGCTTTCTAGGATGCGATTTTGGAAAATATGTATTCTACAAGGAATGAGTTTTCAGTTAATAATTCTATTAACAATGGTTTACTTCATACACCTCACAAATGTTTTAATAAAGAAAGTGATTTTTTGAAACATTACAGGAATCTTGATTCTGATGATATTTTTAACAAGTATCATATTTTGTTCGAAATTATTGTTGTATATACTTTAATAGAAAATTATTGAATAAACTTCAAGTAATATTATCAAATTCTGGTAATAAAAGAGTAAACAAATTTTTGGACAAAAAAATTTGGAATCAATTCGAAACAAAGATCCAGTCCATAAAAAAAACCGGTTTTCCAAAAGAAAGACCTAGATATAAAATAGAAATTGTTTCCCCACAAGCCCTGTTTTCCGATTTTATTAGTTTTTCCTAAAAACTAGTTATTTACGGTTTTTGATTTCAAGTCTTCCTATAAAAGATAACCTCTTGCTATGTATACGAACATATTGGGGAAGATTGATCAAAACCATAACTAGGGTTTTTCATATTTTCGTAAGTATGAGAAAAAGGAAAACAAGAGAAGAAATCTCTGGATTAGACAATTTTGTTTTGAATCCTTTCATTCCTCCATGGGAAGTTGAGAAAATAAAGTATCCTCACTTGATCAAAGGGAAGCATGCCCTTACAAACTTTGTAGATAACGCATGTTATAAAAGATATCAAACTTTGAAGGATGTATGCTTCACCGAATAAAATAGATTTGATCCAGATGTTTCAGAAACCAATTATGTGAAGTTTGTTCAAGACCGAATCTGGGGAAATATGTTCGGATTTGAAAAATATTCACCTGACATAGTAAGAATTTTTTATGGTAATATTCACAATATTAATCATGAAAAACTTACGTTTAGCACCTTGGTTGGAAGTACTTTTCTTCATGTCAACAGAAAGATGATATCAGAAATCATCAACTTCAATGAGAATGGTCATATGAATATTGGTTTTGAAATTGAGAACGATAACATTTCGAAACTCATCACTGGAATAACTGTTGAACAGAAAAAAAAGGAAGGATGATAACCAAAGAAATACCCTTACACTTGAGGATTTTTGGTAAACTCGCCATATCTACACTCTTTACTTGCTCAAGAGATTCCTCTCTATGGAATAGAGAATTTGCTGAAATGGTTTATTATATTCTTGAAGGAAAGAAACAGATTGATATTCGTGGAATAATCATCAATCAAATGATTAAAATCATTGAATCTCTCAATGTCACAGGTTTCCATAGAAACATTGGATATCCATGTGTCATCACCAAGTTATGTGAAAAAGCACTTGGGAACTGTCCTGGGGATAAGAAGGATACCAAAACTGTCTCTCAGGTAACTATTAACCGGATGAGTGGAACTTAAAAGGGATCAAGCATCTCATATGATCAGACTTATAGTAATGGAGATCTCATGTTTCACATTTTACGTCTTGGGAGACAATTGGACTGTATTTAGAGACAGTTGATGTTTGCTTACAGACATGGTCCAAAAACTCTTGAAGGAATTGTAACAATTAATAACGAGTTCCTTAAAGGTGAACAACAAGAAGACTCTGAGGATTCAGAGGTGCAACCAAATGAAGTTTGTCTTGACTTCAAGAAAAGAAAAATAGACAATAGTTTTTGATTTATTTCAATAATGTCTATTATGAATAAAATTATTTAATTGGTAATTTTTCTTGTGATAGTTTTCGGTTTACATAGCCTGTGCTTGAATGCTTTTATCTTATTGCTATGTATGATTATCAGATGTTTGATTTCGGTTTTACTACCTTAATATTCGATCTCATATATTGTGTACCCTTATGGTTTGGGTGAATTTTTGAATTAGCATGATTAAATTCTAGCCCATGTTGGTAGGCTTTATCAAAGAATCATGAGGGGTTCTGGTAGATACAATATGTGAAAAAGTCACAATATGTTGAATCGGTTTTGGTTTAGCATAAAAGCATATGTGTTTCGACGGTTTTCAACTCTTGCTTGCAATTGTTAAAACTGGTTTTCAACCTTTCTCTGGTAAAGGTTGAGGGTTGTTTTTATTCTTTTGTTTTGGCATAGGGATGACAACATGATGATATTTCGATATTAATTTCCCCTGGACGAAAATACAATCATATTGGAGAAGTGGATGCGAAATTTGAGGTAACAATCTTGTTTGTTAATTTTTTTTCCTATTTAAGAAAAGCCCGAGTTTATATTATATATATTTATTGCTTTTGCTTAACAAAATTTATGTTCAATTGATATTTTATTCCATGATGTGTGTGTAGATGTGTGTGATCCAATTGGTTCCGGTTAAGAAAAACTTTGTTATCTTGCTTTATTGTGTGATATCAATTGTTTAGGCTTACAAAATTTCGGTGCAATTACGGTGCTTTTAATGTCTATGTTGTTTCAATTGCTTCCGGTTGAGGTGAATAATTATGCAAGTTGATTTATGTTGGTTTGTATGAATTATTTATGGCTTAACGAAATAAAATGAGTATGGGATGAGTTGTTTAGTCCAATTCGATTCCGGATAAGATAAACTAAGTTAATTCTGATCTTAGTTAGGCTTATCGAAGTGAGGTTTCGGTTATTCAAGTCTAATCGAATGCCTTAACAAGAAAAGTTGGTTAACTAACCTAGTACTTGTCTTGTTTAAAATTGATAGGTCTAAGTTTATGGATAATTAGAACCTGATGAGAAAAATAGAGTTATCTTTATTTTGGTCTTATCGAATTAAGCGGTTATTTTTGTACAATCGGTTTATCAAATGGACTAAGGTGCTTAGTTGATTTTTGTTTTCTAAACTAAATTGGAAAAATTGTTTCGGACAATTGTTTCCTTGGTAACATATAAAAATAAAACTACTTGTAGTTTCAGTATTGATATTGGTTATCAGAACATGATGTGTGGAACCCTCGTGCCTAACTCTACAGGTTGCAAGTCTATTTTGAGATTTGTAAGATTCTTTTCGTGTTGTCCTTTATTTTTTTCGTTTCTTTGTCATTTTTGTGACAAAAATGTGGAGAAATATATGGAGTAAAACAAGTGATACTGGAATTGATTTTAAATTGATTGGTATCGCTAAGGAAAAGAACATTAGTGCTTGAACGTTTATCTAACAAAAGAGTGAAATTACAGACTAAGAGGGAGTAACATGTCATATAAATTGGTATAACAAAGACCTGCGGATTGAATATCTACCTATCTTCCTTAGGGGGAGTATTAGCTTTGTTATTATAATGTCAACATCGACATTTTCAAGGATTAAATGTAAGCAGTTTACTATGCTGTTGAATTCGGGAATCAAGCGTATGTGTAATGAATTCTTGTAATTTTTTTTATCCATATGATGTAAGAGTTGTCACTAAAATTGACAAAGGGGGATATTGTTAGAGCATGGCTCGGTTGAACCCACCAAGCGTTGGTATGTCAAGTTTGGTTGTCATATTTTAGTGAATCAAAACTCATGTTAAGAGTCGCTTGATTATGTACTAGAGTCAATTTCGTATAGGTTAGCTTGAAAGTATTAGGATATGAGACATTACAATTATTGTGAAGTCTTGAAGATGTGAAGAAGCAAGGAGCTACAACGACAACAATCATCCTTCCACTTGAGGTTAGTGATATTTGACTTGAATTGTTTCATTGCCTAACGTATCTTTCAAGTCAATATGATTGTTTCATTGCCTAACGTATCTTTCAAGTCATGCATATTGAAAACAAAACTGAGAAGCATATTTGAACTCTAGATAGACATAGTATTAAGGAATACAATATGAGGTTTATTGCTTAACCATTAAACTTTGTAGATAAGACATCGGCATAATCATTTGAATGTTATTGTGATTATGTATGGGTATGAGGTGAGAATTCTATCCTAGGGAACAATGTTTTACATGTGTTCTAAGGAAGTAAATTCATAAAATTGTGTGTGAACCGAAAAGGAAATTGCCAGGTGTTATTAGTTTTCTTATTCATTGCATATCTTATGAACAACCAATATGTGTGATTGAGTATAACCGCTCACAACTTATTTGTGTTCTTGGTAGTGTGGATGGGGAAAAATGTGTCGCCGGTTTTTCGGGAAAGTGGAGAGTCGAGCGAGTTGTCAAGACTCCTCATCCAGGCAAGATATTAATCCTCACACAAATGCACCACTGTAAAGGGGGTGCTTAGATTCGGGAAATCAATCTGTATGACTCCAGCCTAAACCAAGACGGCCGTTCTAGAATCAATTCGGTCGCAAAGAGGGAGATGGGTTGATCTGTAGGAGGGAAGCTGAGAATTGTGTGGGATCAGTGATGATCGAGGATTGTGGGTGTGTTGAAGGTTTCTGCAGTATTGGTGAACTGTTGAGTTCGAATAAGTTCCGAGTGATTGGTGAATTCTTTGGAGTAATTACTCAAGAAATTCTGCAAGGATGATTACTGATGTTGTAATTCATTCTCCTCAATCGTAAATTCAGAGACTTATTTATACTGTTAGAGTAGTAATACCGCTGACCCCTGTAAGTGTGACGGTTTCTTGAGTGAAAGAGTGGGAAAGTGGGAGATCGTGTTAAAGTCAGTTCCACGTCTTGCGGATACTTGACCGATCGTGCACCCACTACTTTGCTAACTCTTTCAACCATTAACACGACTTACGCACATTTCTCATCGTGGGATGAATCCATGTGCCGTAGACCGCCAGACCAAAAACCTAAGTGATACCCCCTTATTTGTGACGTGATTTATATTTCACGAATCATGGAGTCTGTGGGGCAGACGTGTCTAGGTTTAATCAATTGTTGATTGATTAGACACTGAGCTTAAGTTTGGTGAATCAAGCATGAAAGGTGAATGCTCAGCGATTCATGGGTCGAACATGTAGTTCTTTGGAGAGATGTCAGTATGATGAATTACTGACTAGTTGAGTGATTGAGCAAGTATTGCCGCGAATTATGAGAATTCAATGAGCAACTAAGCAAGTGTTGCTCAATTCACCGGATTATGGGAAATTGATGGGCAATTGAGCAAGTATTGCTCAACTCTCCAAAATTAAGGATTTGATAGGCAACTGAGCAAGTATTGCTCAATTCACCAAATACTGTAGAATTGTTGAATATTGACTAATATTCAGGCGATTGAGCAAGTATTGCTCGATTCGGCAAATTATTACTGGTGATGTGACCCAGTAAAATATTAATTAAAATATTGGTAGATTACCGAATATTGTTTAATTAATTTTAGATGTTGATTGATGAATAAACATAAATTTATTAGTGTTTGAAATTGCTCAGAATGATGGCTTCACAGATCGTTCATTCGAAACCCTAATTCTGGACAATTCTCAGTCAATTAGAGAATTGCCAAAAATTGATTATGAGTGATGGAGGGACCGACCTCATGGCATGAGGAGTGTCCATGTGACATCCAGCGCTCGAGTAAGCACGCACCAGGGTTCTAAGTTTGAGAGTTGGTGAAAAGTGATGATTAAATGGGGAGTTCACCATTTACTGAAAATATTGTTGGGTTCAGCATTAGGTGTAAAACCTAAGTAGGAGAGATGGCACCGACCAAGAAGGACAAGGGCCGGCTCTTGGGGACCACGTGACCAAGTGTTGGTCGTTTGGAGGATTCTCCAGGTTGGTTGAAACCCTAATTAGCGTCCTTTACTAGAATCGATGTATAATTCTCATACAAACTCGTATTTTGCTGACCCGCCCCTCCATTCTATACGGAAAAGAATTTCCTATCTCCCATCGCGGGAATATTTATGTTTCGAGCTATTTTGGGAGGTTAAAATATCCCGAAAGAAAAACTCAGAAGAATTCAAGAGGGACGGTAGGAGAGAGTTTTGGGCCCAATATGAGCGATTGAGCAAATTATGTCAGAATTGCGAAAACGTGTGGGACAAGTTTCGTGCAATCCCTAGAAGCAACCTGGTCGGTCATGGAGGCATGCACGTGTTTCCATGAGGTTCGTGTCTCCATACTGGTAGTTTTAGTATTTTTTGATGCGCGTTTGATGTTGTGAATTTTCAAAAGAGTTTCATCTTGGCTGAGAATTCTCGACTTTTTGGTGGAATGATCATGTATGCTCAATTCATCAATATTGTTAAAGTATTAAAATAAAATATTTTAATAATCCAAAATTGCCGTGAGGGGCTAGCCGGCCGCGTGACCATGTTGGCTTTTGGTTTTTCGTGATTCAAGCAATATTTGAGAAAATATGGAGAAGTCACGAATTTTGTTCAAACCCAGGAGTTTCACGAGTTGAGGGAAATAATAATAATGAGAAATTAGGGATTGCAAGGTGTGGGATCGACCATGGCTAGGGCATGGCCGGCCGGCCAATTTGCCCGGTCCCGCACACCTTTCCCTATTTTATTATTATTTTTCGTGAATCCTTGAAGTTATGGAGAGTCCTTGAAGATATGGAGAATCCAGGAAGATGTGGAGAATCCATGAAGTTTTGGAATAACAATTATAAAAAAGCTAAGGATTGTGAGGTGTGGGACCGGCCACGGCTTGGGCATAGCCGGCCGTCTAGGTTGCCCAGACCCGCACACCTCTCCTTATTTTATAATTTATTTGGTGAATTCTCCAAGTTATGGAGAACTCTCAAGTTTTTGCACAAATTGGGAAATTTTTGCCAAGATGGAGAAGTCTCCATGGATTTATGAAAATCACGAGAAAATAGAGAAAAATAATGGGGAAGCATGGGACCGGCCCCGGCTAGGACTCGGCCCATGGGCGCTTCCCATTATTTTATTGTTTATTATTTTCTCTCTCCCATTTTGTGGTGAACTATCCATTGTTTCATGTTTTTTGGATGCTCGTTCGTGAATCCGGGTGCTCAGTCGTGCATCATTGTTGAATACACTTGCACCATTTTGCGGGACTTACTCATTGATTATTCAGATGCCCAATTGTTGAGTAATTATTATCAATTCATGAGATCCAGTGGAGAATAATTCATGAAACTGAGTAATAAAGTGAATAGATGTTTCATTATTAATTCGTAGGATCAGATGTGGATTCGACTACGAATTCAGAATAATAAAACGAGCATTACCATCTCATAGGATCGTGGATTCGACCATATAATCGGAGTAATTGAGATTTATCCATCACCATTTCATGAGACCAATAGATTCGATCATGAAATCGAAGTAATGAGATAATATAGTTGTTTCATTGCTATCCTATGAGATCAAGTCGTGGATTCGATCATAGAATCAGAGAAATTGTTATTGCCATTCCATGGGATCAGGACGTGGATTCGACCATGGAATAGGAGCAATTATTATTGCCAATCCATGGGATCAGGACGTGGATTCGACCATGGAATAGGAGCAATAATAGATTATTCTGGGAATGCGGTGGTGAATGTCACGACAGAATTAATCTATGTGCATAGTCAGGAGATGGAAAATCCTGAGGATGCTCTTAGACACTACTAAGAACACCCGAGTCTATACACGTCGCTCTACATAGTCAGGATCAGTGAGTGTCACTGTCCTGAAGGCGTTGTTGCTCTCAATCTGACGGAGAACCGCCCAATCGTTCTTCTATGTAGAGGGGGGGTCTCTCTCATGCAGCCAGGTACAGTGAGTATCTCCGACATCCTGAAGGCGCCATGTTCTCAATCTTCGGAGAACCGCCCAGCTGCATAGAGGTCACGATGAAATGTCAGGGATCGAACGCTCAGTTGGTTGAGGCTTTTCGAAAACATATTCATCATGGCTTCGTAAAATATGAATTGTCACATGCCTGAAGCCGTATCAGGAACATGCAGTGTCATGATTTTACGGTTTTAACCTTTGTTGAAAATCCACCATCTACATTAAGTTCCCTGCATAGTGGGGAACAGTAATGTTCTGCAGTATGCATTAAATGGTGATTTTCAGTCAACGAGATCTGGTTGAACTCAGTCTACAAAGGTAGTTTCAAAATCCTCGATTTACCCCAATGATATCATGTACGGGTAAATGCATAGATGAAGACTCTGATAATAAGGTAGAGTGTCATCTCATAAGCGTGGAGAGATGAGGCACTACTGATTTGGAATGCAGAATTCCAGTTTGGTCGGTTTTCTCGTTTGTTAGGTTAGGAAACAAACAAAACAGACTTGAGTTTGCTGATAAATTTTTTTGTCTATGAGCTTTCACAAAAATGAAATAAACTCTCGTTTCAAAGATGGATGCTCGTGCGAGGGAGAAAAATATATATTTTCAAATTTACGTGAGTTTCACGTTAATTTTTTTTTTGTAAAATCAATGTTTTGATTTTGAACAACTGTTGAAAGTAGATAATCATACATGGTGAAATAATATTTGCATGTGATTTTTCACAGTTATGGAATGGATGTTTGTTCAATTTTTAAAAAAACCAGTGGATGTCACTCAGTAAAAATTTACTTGGGTCGTTCACGGTTTTATGCAAATCAATTTATGACTTTTGAGCAATTGCTGAAAGAGAACAATTGTATATGTGATGAAATAATGTATGTATGAATTTGGTGATTTTTTAGAGTACGCACACATGTAGAAAATCAGCGAATGTTCACATGAAAGGTTATGTGAACTATTCATAGTTTCATGAAAAGTCAGGTGTTGGCTTTAAATAATGAATTTTGCTCATCTTGGAAGGTTTGAAGAAGCGAGCAAGTTTTCGAGGGTTTTACGTTATTATCACTAAGTTCGAGAAACATAAATAGGTAAGAGTAGAGGATTACCATTTTTATAGACGCTGTTGTGAGCATCTTTAATCTATGATTCATTGTTCTGTCGAATCCTGTGCTTTGTATGAACGATGTGCTCTGAGTGGTGAGAGATCCTTCATACTGAGTTGTACTCCTGGTTATTCCATTAGCTTCACCATAGGATGATCGTGTAGTGAGATCCCGAATCAATGTAGACTCCATGAAAAGGGAGGAAAATCTACGAGAGCGGAGAACCCAGAAGTAAGGACTATATGACGTTAGAAAATGATGTCCAGTCCCTAGCCATTACTTTGGTGATCTATTAGCGCTCCTTGTGTTATGACTTTGCCCGTGCAATTAGGATCATGAGACCAAGGTTTGTCATTTCTTTTCAGAATTTTTCTCCATCGACGATCTTCAACTTGTTCCCAGGAAAATAATTCATGAACCAAGCACTGATGAAGAAGTTGATGTAAGTATCTCTTTCGTGTGGGTGATTGTGTCATCTCCTTGAATGAAACAATAATAATTGTCATTGATGAATCCAGGAAGAAATCATTGTAGATAAGCAGCATGTTGATGAAGCGTGCTCTTCTTTGGGAAATGGGAATATGGAGAATTCCCGAACCGAATGGACATAGCGGAGTTGCCAATGGAGATTCCACCATTGCCGAGCCTCCAAATGGTTTAGAGTCCCTTAGTAAGTAAGAAATTGTTGATGAATGACTGAAAACCCATGTGAATATACGAGTAATTTTGCCGAAATACGTCACCGGGAAATTTCAGACTTCGGCCTTTTAGTAAAAACGCTGTAGAATCCTCGTTTGGTGTCATATTTTCGACATTTGCATATGTATCCTCAAGCCAAGGAAATTTCCAATCTTTGCAAAAGAATATTTTTGACTTTGAGCATGTTTAGGGTCAGAAAAAGGCGAAACATTAAAGCTCTAGAAGACTTTCAGAACTTTTCCAGATTGCATGTTGCCCAATGTTTCAGCCACATCTCCTTGCTAGTTCATCCGATTGTTATGAAATTTTGACATGTTGTAGAGGACTTCCATACGAAGAGAATGGTATATAACCCAAATATATATTTCCCACCAATTTCTCCCAGTTCCTCATTGAACACATGGCAGCGCAAATTTTCTTCAGCTGAGCTTGTTTGGAAACGTGTTTCATGACCTTTACACTATTTGTGCGTGTCTTAGATGTGTAATAAGGAACTTAAATGATGTTAGTTCACTTAATTTCTTGACTTTATAGTTGTATTGGGTTTCTACTCTTGAATCATTCTAATCCCATGTAATCTTCACATCAGGTGTCAAATGTCGAAGTTGGGAATCATGGATCCAATAATAATGGTTTGGGAAATCCTGGAGATGTTGGTGATGAGACTCCCATCCCTGTACCTCAGGGTCATGAAGTTCTGGTTGTTGATGCCATGGAGATGGCGGAAACTCCAGTTGAGCCTGATATGGTGGAACCCGAATCCAGAATAGTCGAAGTTGCTTCGTCTGAAATCTTCTCCATGATTGTTGATGCTGCTCTATTGATTGAGAAGCATATGATAGTGCATGAATATCCCAATGCAGGGATTTCTTTTGATCTCCATTCAATGAGACACTTCCAAATCACATGTTAGTTGGTGGATTTAGCGTTCCCACTGAGTATGCCACCATGTATGAGAAATTGTGGAAGATTTATGGCCACATTGTTGTTAAGGAAGATCCAGAGCATAGTTATTTCATGACAAGGCAAGTAGAGATAATACTGTGTGTTATAGATGATATCCATACTAGGGCCAGAAGTACTGTGACTCGAGATGTACTCTTTGATTGGGAGTACAACTTGAAGAACTCTGAGAGGCTTTGCCTTAATCTGAAGTGGTTTCGTCAGAAAATTAACACCATCAGGGGTGCAGTAATGGAGAATCTCCCTTATTCTAGTAAGGCCGTGACGAAGAAAATAATTGAAATTGCTGAGCTGACCGAGAAGTTGGAGTTGAAGAAAGCAACTTTACAAGTCTTGGAGAACGCTGAGAAGCAGAAATCATTCTTTGACGGCTTTCATTAGTTTACTTTCCATAATCTCATAAACATTGAGCTCCAGAGAGATGTGAGATTTTATTTTGGCTTTTATTTTTGATAGGTTATGAATTTATGAATGCTGAGTGCCAGTATGCACACGTTTTGGGGGAATTGAAAATACAATTAAAAGAAAATCGAGTGCAAACGTCAGATATTTTGAGCGCTTGCCTTGGACATAAAACATCCAATGTTGAGTGCTTCATGCGTCGAGAACCTTGAGCCAATTCTCGTGAATCACAGGTACATCCATTTTTCCTTTGATGTTAACCAATTTATAGTATCCTGTAGCAACTGACTTAGAAACCATGAAAGGTCTTTCCCAGTTAGAACCCTTTGTAGAATGCAGATTGCGCCTGGTTTCCTTAAGAACCAAATCCCCTTCATGAAACTTGTTAGGCTTGGTTGCGCGTGCCCTAAATATCTTCTGCTAGTTTGGAATCACCCGTGGATTCCATGCTGGTGAAAATTTACAATTATGTGGCACATGTGGACACTCATGCAAAGGAAAATATGGCAGGTATCGCTTGTCAAACTGAGCCAAGTCTTCAGCGATAAAACTTTCAATGTGGTGCATAGTCAGAATAGGTTCCAACCATGCAGTGTACTATTGCTGAGGCGAGACTGTCCACTCATAGAATTTGATGACAGGTAGGTTTTGAGCGAGTTCCCGAAGTATGGTAGCATATTTGAAAGTAGGTAACACATATGCATCATGAGGAATAAGACTTTCCTGAGTGCGAAACCTCCTGAAGAATTCGCTAGGGCTTTCTCCAGGCTTTTGCGTGAGTCCCATCAGAGTTTCGACCTTTTCCAAATGCTCAAAAGGCTGGTCATCTTCTGAGTCAGAGCTTTCTTCGGTGGAGAAGTGTGCAACTGAAGGTGAAGATACCGCAACAATTTTTCCATCATGAATCCACGCTCTTCCAAGAACCATGTCGTATCTAGGATCCTCCCTGATTATGAAGAATTTAGTTTCTGTCCATGTTGAATCACTTCTTATGTTGAGAATGATGTAACCATAAGCATCCCTGGAGATTCCTTCATGATATCTGATTGAGACTGGAGATTGAGTTGCTTCTTGACGAGTGATGTCAGCGGTTATGAGGGTTTTCAGAGGGATGATGTTGACAGCAGTTCCAACGTCGACTAATGCTCGTCTGAATTTGTTCTCCTTGAGATGCACCGTGGTGAGAAGTCCTCAGTCATACATCTCGTTATCTGTCACAGGTGGTTCATGGAATGTCGCCTGATTGTCAGTCATTTGCCCGACACGACATGGTTTAGCACATCAAACATGTCATCTCTTTGGTCCCTTGACAAGTACAGCAAATCGCAGACGTGCTCCATTAAATATTAAACCGCTTCCTTGACTGGCTGCTCGGAGGGTGCGAATGTTCTGATCGGGAGAGGATTTTTGTGTACTCCTTCATTCCCCAGTTATCCTAAGTCGGCCTTTTCTTTGAAGATGCGCTTCACATTTCTGCAGTCACAGGTTGGATGACTGACATACCTATGGAAGTGGCAATAGCGTGCATTCTACATTTGCTCCACGGTTGGTTCCTTTTTGTCAGGAGGTAGCTTGATTGCACCATCTTGGATCCAAACTTCCAGTAGTTCGATCACCTCTTCAATGGGAAATGGGAAATCATGAACTTCCTCATCATTTTGTTGTGATTATGTATTTCTGGTCTGGTTGTCCTTCCTTAGAGCTTTGGGAGGGTGAGACGTTGGAGAAGCGTTTTTGTGTTGTTGTGCTTCGAATTTTCTCTTTCTTCCTTCAACAATATTCATGGAAGCTTCAACATTGTACTGCTTGTTGATCAGGCGCCGATCACTGCTGCTTCTAGTATCTTTCGATTCCTCTATTTTGACAGTTTCGTTCTTTTTAGCAAGGCGGGAGCAGTACTTGCTGATCGCTTGGCTGCTTCGTGAAGTTCTGAAAAGGTTTGGAAGCGGAGATTCTCCAACAAAGCTCTGTAAACAGGGATTATCCTATTGATGCACAAGTCCACCAGTTGTTGTTCAATAACATTTGGATCATGACAATCCAGATCTTGGATCCTGAACCTCTTCACGTAATCGTTGGGGTTTTCAGTAGTCTTCTGAGCCATCCTCCCTAAGTCAGAAAGGGTAATTTGCTCAGAAACAAAGAAGTATTTCCTGTAGAAAGCATTAATCATTTCTCCCCAATTAGAAATGCTTCCTGGTGCGATATTATTGTACCAAGTGTATGCATGACCTGTCAGGGATTTTTAAAACTCCTTCAAGCGGACAGCATGGTTGTGTTCATGTTCTCCCAATGCTTCCAAAAATCGATAAACGTGTTCTCAAGCATTTCCTGTTACATTGTAGAGTGTGAACGTTGGAGAGGTGTAGCCTTTTGGGAGAGGGATCCTCTTCGTAGCGGCAGGATACGGAGGTTGATGATGGTGCACGGTCATTGTATGACCCCTTCCTTGATTCTCCATAAAGCACTCTAAGTCTTCCCGGGTGATAAAGCCGGCGGGTTTCATCGTCATCAGGAACAGGAATAACTTCGGGGTCCGTTGGAGATGTTTCCTTGTCTTTCCACTTATCTTAAGTTTTGTCTGACATCTTGTCAGTGAGAGTTTTGAGATAGTTGAATAGTTCCTTATGAGTAGTAGCCATGTCAGTTTGATTTTTGGCGAAAACTTCCTGGACCTTCATGAGATCGCCTATGGTAGGAGGATTTTCTCTGATTTCTTCTGGATGCCGCCCGAAAAGAGGATGATCTTCGACATTTGTGTGAGGAGGAGTAATGTCACCACCATCATTATAAGCGGGAATTGTTTCCGGAGTACCACCAATGTTGTTCCTGGTACTAGCGTTGTTGGTGTTGGGATGTGTAACTGAACCTGACCTAATATCGACCATCTTTGCGGAAATGAGAGAGTGCAGCCGAGAGATTAATCTCCCACCGTGGTCGCCAATCTGTGGATAGGGAAAAACGTGTCGCCGATTTTTCAGGAAAGTGGAGAGTCGAGCGAGTTGTCGAGACTCCTCAGCCGGGCAAGATATTAATCCCACAGATGCACCGCTGAAAATTGTGTGCTTAGATTCGGGAAATCAATCTGTATGACTCCGGTCTAAACCAAGACAATGGCCGTTCCAGAATCAATTCGTTCGCAAAGAGGGAGATGGGTTGATCTGTAAGAGGGAAGCTAAGAATTGTGTGGGATCAGTGATGATCGAGGATTGTGGGTGTGTTGAAGGTTTTTGCAGTATTGGTGAACTATTGAGTTCGAATAAGTTCTGAATGATTGGTGAATTCTTAGGAGTAATTACTCAAGAAATTATGCAAGGATGATTACTGATGTTGTAATTCGTTCTCCTCAATCGTGAATTCAGAGACTTATTTATACTGTTAGAGTAGTAACACCACTGACCCCTGTAAGTGTGACGGTTTCTTGAGTGAAAGAGTGGGAAAGTGGGAGATCGTGGTAAAGTCATTTCCACATCGTGCGGAGACTTGACCGATCGTGCACCCACTACTTTGCTAACTTTTTCAACCGTTAACATGACTTACGCACATTCCCCATCATGGGATGAATCCACGTGCCATAGACCGCCAGACTAAAACCCTAAGTGATATCCCCCCATTTGTGACGTGATTGATATTTCATGAATCGTGGAGTCTGCGGGGTAAACGTGTCTATGTTTAATCAATTATTGACTGATTAGACACTGAGCTTAAGTTCGGTGAATCAAGCATCAATGGTGAATGCTCAGCGATTCATGGGGTCGAACATGTAGTTCTTTGGAGAGATGTCAGTATGATGAATTACTGACTAGTTGAGTGATTGAGCAAGTATTGCCGCGAATTATGAGAATTCAATGAGCAAGTGTTGCTCAATTCACCGAATTACGGGAAATTGAGCAAGTATTTCTCAACTCTCTAAAATTAAGGATTTGATGGGAAACTGAGCAAGTATTGCTCAATTCACCAAATATTAGAGAATTGTTGAATATTGACTAATATTCAGGCGATTGAGCAAGTATTGCTCGACTCGGCGAATTATTTACTGGTGATGTGACCCAGTAAAATATTAATTAAAATATTGGTAGATTATCGAATATTGTTTAATTAATTTTAGATGTTGATTGATGAATCAACATAAATTTATTAGTATTCGAAATTGCTCAGAATGATGGTTTCACAGAGCGTTCAATCGAAACCCTAATTCTAGAAAATTCTCGGTCAATTAGAGAATTGCCAAAAATTGATTATGAGTGATGGAGGGACCGACCTCATGGCATGAGGAGTGTCCATGTGACATCCAGCGCTCGAGTAAGCACGCACCAGGGTTCTCAGTTTGAGAGTTGGTGAAAAGTGATGATTAAATGGGGAGTTCACCATTTACTGAAAATATTGTTGGGTTCAGCATTAGGTGTAAAACCTAAGTAGGAGAGATGGCACCAACCAAGAAGGACAAGGGCTGGCTCTTGGTGACCACGTGACCAAGTGTTGGTCGTTTGGAGTATTCTCCAGGTTGGTTGAAACCCTAATTAGCGTCCTTTACTAGAATCGATTTAGAATTCTCATACGGACTCGTAGTTTGATGACCCGCCCCTCCATTCTACACGGAAAATAATTTCCTATCTCCAATCGCGGGAATATTTAGGTTTCGAGCTCTTTCGGGAGGTTAAAATAGCCCAAAAGTAAAACTCAAGATGAATTCAAGAGGGACGGTAGGAGAGAGTTTTGGGCCCAGTATGAGCGATTGAGCAAATTAGGTCAGAATTGCGAAAACATGTGGGATCGGCTTCGTGCAAGCCATAGAAGCAACCTGGACGGTCATGGAGGCATGCACATGTTTCCATGATGTCCGTGTCTCCATACTGAGAGTTTCAGTATTTTCTTATGCGCGTTTGATTTTGTGAATTTTCAGAAGAGTTTCATCTTGGCTGAGAATTCTCGACTTTTTGGTGGAATCAGCATGTATGCTCAATTCATCAATATTTTGAAAGTATTAAAATAAAATATTTTAATAATCCAAAATTGTCGTGAGGGGCTACCCGGCCGCGTGACCATGTTGGCTTTTGGTTTTTCGTGATTCAAGCAATATTTGAGAAAATATGGAGAAGTCACGAATTTTGTTCAAACCCAGGAGTTTCACGAGTTGAGGGAAATAATAATAATTAGAAATTAGGGATTGCAAGATGTGGGACCGACCATGACTAGGGCATGGCCGGTCGGCCAAGTTACCCGATCCTGCATACCTTTCCCTATTTTATTATTATTTTTCGTGAATCCTTGAAGTTATGGAGAGTCCTTGAAGATATGGAGAATCCAGGAAGATGTGGAGAATCCATGAAGTTTTGGAATAATAATTATAAAAAAAGCTAAGGATTATGAGGTGTGGGACCGGCCACGGCTTGGGCATGGCCGGCCGTCTAGGTGGCCCGTACCCGCACACCTCTCCTTATTTTATAATTTATTTGGTGAATTCTCCAAGTTATGGAGAACTCTCAAGTTTTTGCACAAATTGGGAATTTTTTGCCAAGATGGAGAAGTCTCCATGGATTTATGAACATCACGAGAAAATAGAGAAAAATAATGGGGAAGCATGGGACCGGCCCCGTCTAGGACCCAGCCCATGGGAGCTTCCCATTATTTTATTATTCATTATTTTATCTCTCCCATTTTGTGGAGAACTCTCCATTGTTTCATGTTTTTTGGATGCTCGTTCGCGAATCCGGGTGCTCAGTCGTGCATCATTGTTGAATACACTTGCACCATTTTGCGGGACTTACTCATTGATTATTCAGATGCCCAATTGTTGAGTAATTATTATCAATTCATGAGATCCAGTGGAGAATAATTCATGAAACTGAGTAATAAAAGTGAATAGATGTTTCATTATTAATTCGTAGGATCAGATGTGGATTCAACTACGAATTCAGAATAATAAAACGAGCATTACCATCTCATGGGATCGTGGATTCGACTATATAATCAGAGTAATTGAGATTTATCCATCACCATTTCATGAGACCAATAGATTCGATCATGAAATCAGAGTAATGATATAATATAGTTGTTTCATTGATATCCTATGAGATCAAGCTGTGGATTCGATCATAGAATCAGAGCAATTGTTATTGTCATTCCATGGGATCATAACGTGGATTTGACCATGGAATAAAAGCAATTGTTATTTCCATTCCATAGGATCAGGCCGTGGATTCGACCATGGAATAAGAGCAATTGTTATTGCCATTCCATGGGATCAGACCGTGGATTCGACCATGGAATAGGAGCAATAATAGATTATTCTTGGAATTCGGTGGTGAATGTCACGATAGAATTAATTTATGTGCATAATCATTTGACGGCAAATCCTGAGGATGCTCTCAGACACTACTAAGAACACCCGAGTCTATACACGTCGCTCTATATAGTCAGGATTAGTGAGTGTCACTGTCCTGAAGGCGTTGTTACTCTCAATCTGACGGAGAACCGCCCAATCGTTCTTCTATGTAGAGGGGGTTGCTCTCATGCAGTCAGGGACAGTGAGTATCACCGACAGACTGAAGGCACTATGTTCTCAATCTTTGAAGAACCGCCCAGTTGCATAGAGGTCACAATGAAATATTAGGGATCGAACACTCCGTTGGTAGAGGCTTTTCGAAAACATATTCATCATGGCTTCGTAAAATATGAATCGTCACATGCCTGAATCCGTATCAGGAACATGTAGTATCATGATTTTACGGTTTTGACCTTTGTTGAAAATCCACCATGTACAGGTAGAACTATTCACAAAGGCCCAACTTATGTATTGGTATGACTTTTATTAGTGAAACCTATCTTAAGTAATCACCTGATATGGTATGAACGGGTTTGTGATTTTATGTCTGACCAAATATGGGAAAGGGGAACCAATCCTAGTAAGAGGTGCAGTACATCACAAAGGGGAACCGATCCTTGTATGGGGTGCAGCAAGGTTTATACCAGAAAGGGGAACCGATCCTATGGACATGTGCAACACGTTTTTAGGCAAAGGGAAACCGATCCCATGGACATGTGAAACATATATAAGTTAGATACCATATATATGTAAGGAACCGATCCTAGTACCTAGTCAACCGAATTTTAGAAAGCTAGTGTGACTATGTACAGTACTCGTAGGGAGGTAGAACCGAAACTTGTTTTGGTAGAACCGTTAAACCCATGATTGTGATTGAATGTTTGTTTGATCAATCGCATAGTTCTTGAAAATCAGATGAACCAATTATAAACTTGTTTGGAAGTGTGGCAAATCGGTTTCAAGGTTGTAAGTGTGAAAGAGAACTTACAAAGTAAGGATGTCGACATACTTTAAAAACGTGTCGTGAATGTTTATTTCTTTAATTGTTCAAAGTTATTCCTTAATATCTAAGGGAATAAAATACCAGGATCGAAACATAAGAAAGTTAAGATTCTTTTTTTATTTTATTTTTCTTTCTAAATCATGATTTTTTTACCAAACTGATTTCAATTTACAGATATAGAAGGCCCAAACTAAGGCTAAGCAAAAAAGATTTGAGCCCATAACATGAGCCCAAATACAAATTACAAAAAATAGCCAAGACTACCAAGGCGAAACTAAAGAACAATATTTTTAAACTAATCAAGAACAAAATCTGAAATATACACCATTCTCACTTTCCAAATTGCCTAAAAATTCAGGTTTTTCTTCATAGTATAAAACTACACCTCTTGGCAGGAGCACTCACTTCTTTGCCATAAGATCGATCAGCTGCGAAAGTTATCTCTCTAAATGTGAATGTTTAAATGTTATTGCGGTGATGTGATGTTGTATATTCTTCCATCTATTCACTACTATCCAATGTATATTATTTTATGAAAGCTATGAGAACTGCATTTGAGTCCAAACTGAAGCATACCTCTGTAAAGTGTCTACTAATAGCCCATTCACCAGCAATCACCAGTGCCATCACATATGCCGGGTAGTTAGTTACAATCCCCAGTCCACCAGATGCAGCTCCCACACATTTACCCACCTCATTTCTTGCTACAAATCCAACTCCATCACACCCTGGATTTCCTTTAGATGCACCATCACAACAGATTTGTATTTGGTTTTTGGAAGGGAGTTTGAAATAGCATTGCTTCACTTGTGTACTTAGAGTTTTTATCCCAGTAATTCCAAAGTACTGTAAGATGTTTAAGTCATACATTCCACTCCATTTATTTCCTTTGATTCTAACTCCACATTCCCCTGTAAACCTGAAAACTCTTTATTTAAATTTAATGATGTTTGGCTTCTCATTTTCATAGATCTTTATATTTCTTGTATGCACAGTTCTGTCATAGTAATAAATACACTGTTTAACCAGATTGCTTTTATAGTTGTACTCTTCCCTTTAGCCACATTTAAAACTTCTTCAAAGGATATGGGACTTAAACATTGAAATACACCCCCCAGTCAATACCATATTTGAACACTAAACTCACATTTCCACAAAATATGTTCCATGGTGTCTTGATTTTTACCACACAAGTAACATTTTGATATTGTATAGAATCCTTTTTTCCTTACTGCTTCTTCAGTGGCACAAGCACCTCTCAAAAACTTCCACAAATTGGTTGATGTACAAGGATGAATGCATGGATCCCAAACTTTCTTAGCCCATTGAATTACTGGGTATTTCTTTCTTATAAACTGAGAAGCATTTGACATAGAAAATTTACCTTGAGGATCATTTTCCCAGATCAATATATCCTTCCCCTAAGTCAGAGCTGAGAGTTCACTTTTAACAAAAATAATACAACTGATCTGGTATTTGCCACCTGCCATTCACAATTAACTGATGTACTTGTAAGTCCATATTCTGCATAACATAAAAATCATTTGCATACCTATCAATAAGAGCATAATCCTTGATCCACTTATCCTTCCATACAGAGATCTGCTTCCCATCAACTACTAGCCATCTGCTTCCTTCCTTAACATTAGAAGTAACCCATTTGATACATGGCCATATAGATGATTGCTTATAAGTTGTAATCCATTCATTCTTTGAGTTCTTGTATTTGGCTCTCATGAACCGAGTCCATTCAGCATCCTCTATTTCAATCTTCCATACTAATTTCATCAACATTGCTTTGTTCATTACTTCTAACCTTCTTAGTCCCAGCCCTCCTTTTGAAATTGGTGAGTTGACTTCTTCTCATTTGACAGTTACCAACTTCTTGATTGTTGGGTCACCTGACCACAAGAAATTTCTTATAATCTTCTCACATTCCTTTATAACAGACTGTGGCCATTTGTACACTGACATGATGTAAACTGGCATACTGCATAATACATACTTCACCAAAATTAATCTATCAGAGAATGCAAGTAACTTCCCCATCCAACCTGCAAGCATTTGTTGCATCAGTTCCACCATACCCCATACCTGAGAAGATTTTACTCTACCAGGATTTAAGATTACTCCCAAATACTTATCAGGGAATTCAGATAATTCCATGTGTAGGTAAGATGCAATTTCAGTTCTTCTTGCATTAGATACACCCCCAACAAAACACTTACTTTTAAGTTTATTCACCACCTGTCCAGATGAACTTTGATGCTCCCCCAACATATTCATTAAATTTTTCAATGTTCTTTTGTGTCCATTGCAGAAGATGAAGATATCATCTGCAAACATCAAGTGAGATGGTTTACACCCTTTTCTAGTTACCATAGCTTGTAATCTTCCATCATTCACCATATTTGTTATATTTCTGCTCAAAACTTCCTCAGCTAGTATAAATAAAATAGGTGATAATGGATCACTTTGTCTGAGTCTCCTTCCCACTCCAAAGAAACCACATGGATTGCCATTTACAAGCACTGAGATCTTTGCTGATTCAAATAGCTTCCTCAACCAGTTAATACCCATTTCTGAGAAACCAAATCTTCTAAGTACTTCAAACAGAAACTTCCAGCTTAATGAATCATATGCTTGAGTGATGTCTAATTTCATACATACATTACCACCCCTCCTTTTACATTTCAACTCATTGAGCATTTCAGAAGCTAGAACAATTCTGTCTTATATATTCCTCCCTTTAACAAAGGCACCTTGCTGGAAAGAAATCATGTTTTCAATCATTGTGCTCAATCTAGTAATAATTATTCTTGTAATAATCTTGAAATTAAAATTTCCTAATCCAATAGGTCTAAACTGCTCAGCTTTTTTAGCACCTTGTACTTTTGGTAATAGAAACAAGAAATTAGAGTTCATCCCCTTAGGTATAAAACCATGTTACCAATAGAATTGTATAACATTAATCAAATCCTCCCCCATAATTTCCCATGCATATCTATAAAAGCTACCTGAATAGCCATCAGGGCCAAGAGAACTGTTTGCTTCCATGCCAAAAACAACCTCATGAATCTCCGCTGAAGAAGGGACAACATCCAAGAAAACATTATCCTCCTGTGTTACAATTATTGGAATAACATCAAGTAATTCATTAGAAATATTCACCTCCCTGTGTTCAAACTTATTTGCAAAATGCTTAATCAAAATATCGGTCATTGTATCTTGTTCAGTCACTAAACAACCATTCTCATCTTCAAGTTAAGTAATGTTATTCTGAGTATTTCTTATTCTTATATTTGCATGGAAAACCCTAGTATTAGCTCCACCTTCCTTAACCCATTTTACTCTTGATTTTGCCCTCAATAGTTCATTGTATTGCTGTGCAACTACTTCATGCTTGACTCTAGCTGTGACTAACTTATTTAGTAGATCAATATTTTCTGGATCATTATCAGATTGAATTGAAGAAGACATAACCTTTTGTTCTGTATCAATTACTTTTAATCTTAAATCACCAAAGACTTCCCAATTCCACTTTCTAATCACTTGCTTTAGTCTCTTTAACTTGAATATAAAAGAAAATGTTGGATTACCATCCACACCTTCACTCCAAGATTCTCTAATTAAATTAAAAAAATCAGGGTGAGAAGTCCACACTGGTTGATATCTAAAAGAAGCATTAATTGGTTTTGATATATTCACAGCTGCACCCAATAAAGCACCATGATCAGAGATACCCCTTACACCAACTTTGTAACTCCACCCTTCAAACTTTTCCAACCATTCTAGGTTGTAGAAAGCCCTATCCAAATCACACAAAATTCTTTTCTTACCACATCTATTTTTGCACCATGAAAATTTGATCCTATTATTTTGAGCTTGAAGCAAATTACAAGACTCTATACAATCTCTGAAATCTTGCATTGATACCCTCAAAGGTCTTCTGCCACCTAATTTTTCATCAGTGCTCAACACAACATTAAAATCCCCAATGACCAACCATGGAAGTTTCATCTCACTGATTTCTAACAATTCCTCCCATAATGCTCTTCTATCCACTGTAAGACAAGCAACATGCATTCCAGTTACTAGCACATCCCCCACCTTTACTTTAATAGCTTGCTTTGAAGTAGATATCACTATTGGTTTTGAAATAGAAGCATTCCAGAATAACCATAAATTTCCTTTTGCATTATCACTAGAATTATGAATTAACAACTGACTCATACCAGGAAGTCTAAGTTGCTTAATACCTTTACCAATTACACTTATTTTAGGTTCAGCTACCCACAATAAAGAAGGACTAGATTTTTTAACTAAATCTCTTAGTTTATATTTGGCTTGAATTCTTTTCAATCCTCTGATATTCCAGAAAAGTACTCTCATGGGTAAAGGGTTAACTGAGAAGTATTGCTATTTCCCACACCAACACCAGTTTTAACTGAATTATTAGCTTGCTTCCTAGTTGTAACATTTGGAGCTCCTTTAATGTTTTTACCTTTAACAAGTTTACTAATTACCTTAGAAAAAGTAGTTTGTTTTTCAACAACCTCCACTAGATCTTGAAACTTACTTGGAGAGACAAAAAATTTAGCCGCACCAGGACTGTTGCTTTCTTTTCTAATTTTTGTGTTGGAACCTGTTACTTCCTTCCATTTCTCAATACTTGAGATTTCAGTATTTATGTTAGATAAAACTTGAGTTGTTAACAATTCCTGAGCATTATTAATAGATTCTTCAGTATTTATGCTAGCTTCACACCTTCACCCTACCCTTCTGGATGTAGTGCTGGAATACTTGTACTTAGATCAATAAGTTTGTTAACTGATAATGCTGGAAATTCCTTAGATGATTCTAAAGTACCAATATATCCTTGAACCATATAAGTAGAAGAGTTATTATGAGATGAGTCTGTAGAGTTCATAATAGGAGTTTCCATCCCTATCTCAACAATTTCCCCATCCTCTCTGTATTTTTAAGGGCTCACAGGTTTATTACTAGAAGAAGGAAAACAAATATCAAACCCAGCATGACTCTGCACTGTAATTTTCTTTGGAGTGTATCTCCATTGATTGTTGTTTGCCTTACCTCCTTGTTGTGTATTTTTTCTCGCCAACCTGCATTCAGTCACCAAATGTCCTACAATGTTGCACTTACTACAGAACTTTGGTAATTTTGAGAGTCTAATTTCTTGCTCAAACTTACAATATTTAGATTAAACCACCACCTTATTAGGTATACTATTTGCTAAATCAACTTCCACCATAATACTAGCATAATACCCAATTTCTTTCTTCATTGTTGTCTCATCAACCTGATTGGTCTACCAATTGTTTTAGCCATTGACATAAGTATATCTTCCTTCCAATATTCAATACTAAGCCCTGTAAACATCATCCATACAAAAGCACTAGAATATTTTTGCAATTCAGGTTTAAAATCACGTTCCCATAATCTGAGTTTAAGATATTGAGATTCAACTTCCCAAAATCCTTCATATACTAATTTCATATCCTCTTTATTTTCTAATTTGATAATAAAAAACCTTTCCCAGTTGGAATGAATTGACAATTACCTTTCAGAGTCCATTGTTTTCTCAAAATAGCTTCAGCAGCAGAGATCTTCAATTTCACAAAATTCAATCTTCCAATCAAACTAAATCTCCATTCATTTACACTCTCATCAATAATCTCATCCGGAATGAACACTGATGGACTAAAAGTTTGAGGAACATAACAATCATCCGAACTATTTTTTTTTTTTTGAAAACTCAGATTGCAAACGAGAATTTGAATTTTTCCTCCATTGACTTTCAAAATTTCGACATATTTATTGTAAAACACCTGAGATCAAAGAGGAAATAACACTACAACAACCAAATTAATCCAGTTAAGAATCTTTTAATTAAGGTAATTAACTTCATTTTGTAGGGAAATATAAGAATTAGTAATGTGCATTTACTAATTAGATTTTCCAAGAGATTTCGATCATTATTTTTGGACAGAGAATTTCCAGGAATTATGGAAACCAAATTTGTGCTTTAATGAATATCTTGAGAATATTTTCGGTTTTGGAAATTCCTTGGTGTCCAAACTTCCTTGGCTATAAATACTTGAATTTTTCCTTTCTAGCAAACTAATCCTTCGTAATAACATACTTCCTCTTTTTTTTTATTACTGGTGTAGCTGCCTATTTGGAGAGGAGAGCAACCTAATTAGGCAAAATCTCTTACGGCCGCTCAGTTTAAAGTCTTCTTTGGGATTAAGAAGCTCTAGCATGTACCGTTGGTGGGAAACTAGATAATTGTGGTTTATCTTTTGTTTTCATTGATTTAATTGACTAACGGTTGTTGAATCTTTGATTGTACCTAGTTTATTTATTCTTGAGAACATTCTCTTCTGATATAAGGCTCACTCAAACTAGATCAAATATTAACGCTTCTACGAATATGTATGATAGATTCATTGATTTTCCATTGTTAACAGATTCTATTCTGTGCGACAAATCAATAAGGAATCAAGTTTGTTTTTGCAGGTTGTTACTTAGAAGATTAAATCGAAGATTGAAGACTTTGAATATTTAAAGACTTCTGTTCTTGTGTTTTGATTTTTGGTGTAAGTTTATGTGACTTGATTTTCGGGGATCAAAGAGGTTGTTTATTTTCAATAAACATAACCCTTTTTAAGATCAACAAGTAGTTTGTGATTATATCATAAACCTTGTAATCAAGACTGATTATTTCAGTGATCATTGTCTTGTTTGATCTTGTAATAGAGGAACTTCGGATCTGGTAACATGTCTTCAAAATTGAAGATCCTTAACTATGCTTATATCGTATATTTCGATATTGTGATTAAAAAGTGAGTTTTGTTACCAAATAGTTTATCCTTTACTGCTTGGAATACGATCCAAAGGAATCTTGTCTTAAAAGATTGAACCATTAGAAAGATATATTAGATTTAAATCCTAAAGAGAACGCTTGTTCTGCTAGGATATCTAATATCAAATATCTATTGAGAACTTCGGTTCTGCTAGATATTATCAAAAAAAATATCTATAGAGAACTTCGGTTCTGCTAGATATTGTCAAAACAAGAATACTGCTGAAGCTGAGTAACTAGGATTTTAGTTTAATTAGTAGTGTCTACACGAAGTTGCAGGTTTATTTTTTTGTAGCGTCTTAATTCATAGAGTATTCTATTCAGGACAAGGTCCCAGGGTTTTTCTGCATTTGCGGTTTTCTCGTTAACAAAATCTTGCTGTGTCATTTACTTTATATTTCCGCATTATAATTAAAATAAATCACACAAGCCATAATTCCTATTTACTTTATAAGTGAATCATATTGTGTTTGGTTAAGTCCGAACCTTTGTATCAAGTAAAATATTTCGTTATTGTATTATCTCGATCTCGTATCCATAGACGATCACACGAAGTGTGAATCGATTATTTGCATTGTCTCGACTCAGTCCATAGACAATAACTTTCGGAGAAAGGACTTATAGGTAGGAAAAGTTTTAGCTTGATGTATATTTGGGTACCCTCGCCTTTTCACAAGGGAGCTTCTAGTGTTTACGTATCATCTCCATTAATCTTCGTTTGGAGGTCAAAAAGGAACAATGGCTTGTCATCATTTTCAAGGAGCATATCAAGTAAGGTTTTCTCTTTCTTATTACTCTCAATTCTTAGGGTTAATGGGGAAAATCAATAACGGTGATAAGATTTCAAAAAAGATGGCAAACAATCATAATTCTTCTTTTATGGGTATGAACATACCAAGTGATCAAGATTATATTAAAATTAGATTTATCAATGATTCTAGTAGTAAAATCATTGAAAAGATTTCTTCATGTGGTTTCATTCTTGAAAAGAAATTGGAAAATGGTCATAAAGAAGATTTGATTTGCTTTTAGAAATATAATGTTGGTATCATCTTTAATGGTCTTAGAGAAGGTTTTGACACTCTCACAAGAATCTTTTATGCTAACATCCATGATGTTAATATTAATGACTTAGAATTCAAGACTATGATAAATAGAAAGAGGATTCTTGTTGATAAAGAGTTGATTTCAAGGATTACTCAAATTCCATTGGGTAATTTTTTCCTTCATTGCCCAAGAGGAGAAAGACCATCATATGAAACCATCTCTAATGGTCTTTGTGTCAAGAATGTTAATTGGTTTGAAGGGAAACTTCCTACCCATGATCTTAGTCTTGCTTTGATGATTTTCGGAAAATTTGGCATTTCTAATCTTTATCCCTCCACGGTTGAGAACTCTCGGTGGAGTCATGATTTTGCGGAGTTTTTCTATTTCCTTGAATTGGGTGCTCAAGGTATTGATATTTATGGATTCATCATTCTTCAAATGGTCTCGATGATGTCATCCAACAAGAAGTTAGGCTTTCCATGATTTATAGAGCAAATATGTTGTGCTCATTCTATTGCTCTCATTAGAAATTTTGTTGGAACTCCCAAACTTGTTCGCCCTTGTACTTTCAAACGTATGAAGGAGAATTCTTGCAAAAGACAAAGACGTGATTCCCTTGATGATTCTTGTGATCCTACCACCATGAGTATTCTTCATCAAATTCGCAAGGGTATTCGTAAGATCAATTCCAAGGTAAAATGTGTGCAAAAACAATTATGTGTGATTGCTACAAAGTTTCCTGAAATCAAGGAAGAAATATAATAAGTTCAAGCCTCTTGGTTGGAGTCCGATGATGAAGATGATTATTTAATTTTTATTATGTCTAGGAAACTTCTTATGAGAATTTATTCTTGTGTTTTAAGAAGGATAACTAGGGTTTGTAATACAAATTATTGTGATTCATCTTGCAATGTTTTAGATTTATTTATTTAAATTCTAAGTTATTTGGAAGATGATTTTGCAGTACTAATCCTGGTTGGTTTCATAGATTGCAAATAATGTTATGGGATATGTGTGTTTACGTCCGTGAACTATATATGATTATCCCATATATGTCTAGTTGATTCTCTTGAAATTATATAGGAGTTAGTCCATACAGATTGCCTAACGAAATATTGGGTGTGGTTGTTAGACCGCCGTTTTTTCAGCTTGTCCAAAATTTCTGAAATCTCTCAATAAAAAATCTCCAATTAGTAAATGCACATTACCAATTTTTTATTCTCTAGAGACATGCATTCATCAAGGAGTTTATAAAGATACATATAACTCCTATAATATTCCTAGTTACTAAAGCATATAAAACCAAAAACCTTAATTAAAAGATTTTTAATTTATTTCGGCATAGGATCTCCTTGAGTACTAAGGAATATCTTTGAACAATAAATGATAAAAGTGATTGTATGTGTTCAAAGTATGTTGACATCTTTTCACTGTAAATCTCTAATCATATTTATTGCATGGATTAACTTTCTTGGAATCGGTTATACCACACTTCCAAACAAGTTTAGAATTGGTTCTTCTGTATTCCAAAACTACTATGTGATTGATCAAATATAAAATCACATACATAGGTCTAATCGGTTCTAACAATCACTAGGATCGGTTATACCTCAATATGAAAATACTAGTGATAGGTCATACAAGTTACCAGGACCGGTTACATCAGTTACCAGGATTGGTTACATCAATTACCAGGACCAGTTGCCATATTCTCATGGTATTGCTTGTGATCGATCACACCAATTACTAGGATCGGTTATACCAATTACCAGGAACAGTTACCAATTACAAGGATCAATTACACAACACTCTGTGATCGGTCACACCATTTACTAGTATCGGCCACACCAATTGCAAATATCGATCATACCATATCATGGTGATTACTTAGGATCGGTTACACCAATTAATAAAAATTGGTCATACCAAATCATAAGTTATTCATTGTGATTAATTATACCAAGATACATAACAAAGTTACGATAGGTTCTACCATCTCGCACATATTAGTAAACGAAAGATTTGCAATGAATAGCCGTACCAATAAGCCTAACGATTTCCCTTTCGATTCATAAAACAAGTTCATGAATGTACTTCCTTTAAAAAAATGTAAAACATTGTTTCCTATGATGATATCTTCACCATAACTCATTCACATAATCATAATAGAATATACAAGATTATGTCGATGTCATATCTACGAAGTTCAAAAGATAAGCGTTATACTTCGTAGTCTAATTCCCTAATATTATGATCATACAAATATGACCATGTTACATTACTAGAGTATCATACAATATGTACAGTATATACAGCTTTGTAGTTATGTTTTCAATATAACACAACTTGAAAGATACATTAGGAATGAAACAGTTCAAGTCAATATTACTAACCTCAAGAGGAAGGATAATGTTGTCGTTGTAGTTCGCTTTGTTAGAGCATAGCTCGGTTGAACCCACCAAGCATTGGTATTTTAAGTTTGGTTGTCATATTTTAGTGAACCAAAACTTATTTAAGAGTCTCTTGATTTAAATGTACCAGAGTCAACTTTGTATAGGTTAGCTTGAAAGTATTAGGGTGAAACATTACAAGTATTGCGAAGACTTGAAGAAGTGAATAAGTACAGAGATACAACCACATCATCATCTTTCCACTTAAGGTTAGTGATGTTTGACTTGAATTGTTTCATTCTCTAATGTATCTTTCAAGTCGTGCATATTGAAAACATAAAACTGCGAAGCATGAACACTCTAGATAGACATAATATTAAGGAATACAATATGAGGTTTATTGCTTAACCATTAAACTTTGTATCTAAGACATCAACATAATCGTATGAATGCTATTGTGATTATGTATGGGTATGAGGTGAGGATTTCATCCTAGAAAATAATGTTTTTACATGTGTTTTAAGGAAGTAAGTTCATGATATGTGTTGTGAACCGAAAAGGAAATCGCTAGGAGTTATTGGGGTTGTTCTTCATTGCATATCTTATGAACGACCAATATGTGTGATTAGTATAACTGCTCATGACTTGGTTGTGTTCTTGGTAATACTATTCACATGAGGCCTGACTTATGTATTGGTATGACTTTTATTAGTGAAACCGATCTTAAGTAATCACCTGGGGTATGATCGGGTTTGTGCATGTGTGTCTGACCAAATTTGGGAGAGGGGAACCGATCCTAGTAAGAGGTGCAGTACATCACAAGGGGGAACCGATCCTTGTATGAGGTGCAGCAAGGTTTATAGAAGAAAGGGGAACCGATACTATGAACATGTGCAACACGTTTTTAGGCAAAGGGGAACCGATCCTATGGACATGTGCAACACATACAAGTTAGATACCAAATATATGTGGGGAACCGATCCTAGTACCTAGTCAGCCGAATTTTGGTAAGCTAGTGTGACTATGCACAGTACTCACATGGAGGTAGAACCGAAACTTGTTTTGGTAGAACCGTTACACCCATGGTTTGTGATTGAGTGTTACTTGATCAATCACATAGTTTTTGAAAGTCAAATGAACCAATTCTAAACTTGTTTGGAAGTGTGGTAAATCGGTTTCAAGTGAGTAAGTATGAAATAAGACTTGCAAGAGAAAGATGTCGACACACTTTGAACACACGCATTAATGTGTATCTTTTATTGTTCAAAGTTATTCCTTAACATCTAAGAAGGAAGTAAATCCCAAGATCGAATTTAAATAAGTTAAGAATCTTTTAATTAAGGTTTTTAATTATATATGGAAAATAAGAATTAGTAATGTGCATTTGCTAATTAAATATTTTTCAAGGAGATTTCGATCATAAATTTGGACAGTGCATTCACAGGAATTATGAAAACCGAATCTGGGTTAATATGGAAATATCTTGAGATTTCGATTTTGGAAATTCCTTGGTGTCCAAACTTCCTTGTCTATAAATACTTTGAGTTTGTATTTCTAGCAAACTAATCCTCCGTGATAGTAAACTTCCCTTGTTGTACTATTACTGGTGAAGCCGCCTATTTGGAGAGGAGAGTAACCTAATTAGGCGAAATCTCTTACGGATGCTCAGTTTAAAGTCTTCTTTGGGATTGAGAAGCTCTAGTGCGTACCGTTGGTGGGAAACTAGATATTTTGGTTTATCTTTAGTTTTCTTATTGATTTGATTGACTAACGGTGGTTGAACTTTGATTGCACCTAGTTTGTTTATGCTTGAGAATCTTCTCTTCTGATATAAGATTCACTCAAACTAGTTCAAGGTTTCAACATGGATATTTAGAATGTTGTTAGATCTAAAGATGATCTTGTGATAATCCATTATTAACAGACTCCGTTCTGTGCGTGATTGATCACAAGAGATTCAAGTAGTTGTGTGCAGGTGTTTATTAAAGATCTAAGAAGATTTGATGACAAAGAAGAGATATAAGATTTTGACTTGGTTTTATAATCTTTGGTGTGAACAATACTTGTTTTGGTAAAAGAGGATTCAATTAATAATCTGTTTATCCTTGTGGTAGATTGGATTGATTAATTGAGAAGATCGGTATCAAAACAGTTCTTTGGGATTATGAGTTTTTGGCTTAATCTTAACGATTACCTTTTGGTGATTGAACATAAGATAGATCTTGGAACCTGGCAAAGGAGTTTATGTTAAGATAAACAGAAGAGCCTTTGTGCAACTCATATCACTAGGTTGAAGAGAGTTTATACCAAATAGATTTGTTGTTCCTTTACTGTTTGGAATAGGAACCAAAGTAATTGGTCCAAGTATGTGACTTGTTTACAGGTTGGAGGCTGGGGAATACAGACATAACTAGGTGAACTATAGGTTTAGTTGCTTGGTCTCAACTATACGAAGTTGGTTTATTTTGTATAGCGGCTTAATCCTGAGAGTATTCAATTTTGGACTAGGTCCTGGGGTTTTTCTGCATTTGCGGTTTCCTCGTTAACAAAATCTTTTTGTGTCATTTACTTTATATTTCCGCATTATAATTTTTTTATTATAATTAAAGTAAATTGCACAAACATTTATTCCTATTTACTTGATACGTGAATCCTATTGAGTTTGGTTAAGTCCGAACCTTTGTATCAAGTAAACATACTTCGTTGTTGTATTATCTCGATCTCGTATCCATAGACGATCACACGAAGTGTGAACCGATTATTTGCATTGTCTCGACTCAGTCCATAGACAATCACTTTCGGAGAAAGGACTTATAGGAAGGAAAAGTTTTAGATTGAGGTATATTTGGGTACCCTCGCCTTTTCACGCTTCTTCTTCACATTCTTCAGGTCTTCGGAGTAATACTTGTATGTCTCAACATTCCTAGACATTCTAGTCTAACCTAAACGAAGTTGACTCTAGTATATAATCAAGAGACTTTATATGAGTTTTGACATACTAAAATATGACAACCAAACTTGATATACCAACGCTTGGTGAGTTCAACTGAGTTATGTTGTAATAGTAGGAGGGAAGCTGAGAAGTGTATGAGATCAATGATGATCGAGGATTTTAGATGTGTTGGAGATTTCTGCAAGTGAACTATTGAGTTCGAGTAAGTTCTAGTTGATTGAATTCTTGAGAGTGATTGCTCAGATGAGAATTCTTCCTTATATGATGATTCTTGGTTCCTTAATCATGGATTCGGAGACTTATTTATATTGCAAGAATAATATACACATTGATCCTAGTAAGTGTGACGGTTGCTGGAGTGAAAGTGTGGGAAATTGGAAAATCGTGGTTAAACCAGTTACATGTCATGCGGAGACTTGGTTGATTTTCCATCCACTACTTTACTAACTCCTTCAAATACTTGCACAACTTACTCATCGTGGGTGTACACACGTGCCGTAAGCCGCCAAACCAAAACCCTAGTTAATATTCCCCCATGTGACGTGATTGATGTTTCATGATGTGGAGTCTGCAAGGAAGACATGTATTTAATTAGTCTGTTGTTGACTTGACTAGAAGATGAGTCTTAGCCTTGATGAGTCGAGCATAATAAATGGATGTGGTATGCTCCGGGACTCATGGATTGAGCATAAGGTGTCTGCTGAGACACGCTTAGACGCTGAGTCTTGATGAATTGTGATATATCATTTTACCAGTCGAGGTAATAATGATATTTTGGGAATTTGGATGATCATCCGATGAGTTTGCTCAATCAATGACTTATTCTGATATGTTCAATAGGAAATCAAAGATATTGTTGAATTATGCAGAATGCTCATTTCTGATCTAATATATCATAAATGATCGAACGACAGAGTAGGAATCGGAAATATTGGATGATCGTCCGTTCGAACCAGGTTGCTCATTCGAGCGAAAATGTCAGTAGTAGGGCCAAACATTAAATTAGAATATTGATTGCTAGATCAATAGAATTCTCGAATGCTGATAGTTGAATCAACATGAGGAATATTGCTCGGACGAGTAACTGATAGTTGAATCAATGAGTTCTGAACCCATTTGAATGAACAAAATAAATGTTGCTAGTTTAAGAAAATATTGCTCGTTTGAGCAATATTGCTCGATTCATGAATTATTTGTAGTGAGGCCAAATAAAATATTAATTAAAATACTGGTAGCTGGACCGAATATTATATAATTAATTAGTATGTTGATTGCTGGATCAACATAAAATTGTTAGTGTTCGAACTTGCTTGGAATTATGATTTGCAAAGCATTTGGCTTGAAGCCCTAATTTTGATCGATTGTTGATCAATTAATGATCTACTAAAAATCAATCAATGAGTGATAGAGGGACCGGATACATAGGATGATGATCGACCATGTAGCGCCCATGTGCTCAAATGAGCATGCACCAAAGTCACCAGTATGTGAAAGGATGATTAAATGCTCATTTAATATTATTTAAAATAACGCTTGTCTGAGCATTAGGTGGTGAAACATAATAATAGAGAGAGGAGCAACCGACCCAAGGGGTATGAAACAGTCCCTGGTGGTCGTGGGACCAACTGATGGTCGATTGACCAAATTTCAAGTTATTTGGAAAGAGTTTGAACTCAATATGAATTATGGAATATTAATTAGGTCAAAATCATAAGAAAGTGTGGTACCGGATTCTGTAAGCCAAGGGACCAAACTTGGCATGCCCGTGTCACCATATTGTCCGTGACTCAATCCTGAGAATTTTGGTATTTTATGGTGCGCGTTTGAGCAATATTTTGGATTTTCAGAAGAGTTTGATCTTGACTAAAATTCTCGATTTTGCTTAAATGAGCAAATAGAACTTTGCTCATGTGACCAATTTTTTTAGAATATTAAAATAAATGATAATATTTGTTGTGAGAAGTCTGAATGGTCGTGTGACCATTTGACTTTTTGGCTTTTGATAGTTTGAGCAATATGGAAAAAATTAGGTTTTTTGCTCAACCGAAGGAGTTTCATGAGATGGGAGAAGAAATAATAATAATAAAAAAAATAAAGAATTGAAGAGGTGTGGGACCGGCCACGACCAAGGCATGGCCGACCGTCCCATGTTCCCGGTCCCGTGCTTTTCCCTATTTTATATTATTACTAGCCCTTAACCCGTGCCGTTACGGCACGGGACATGATGTTTGTTCATTTTTAATATATCGTATAATTTGTGTCCCGAATACTTATCAACTCCTTATGATTTAATATGTGTTTGTCATAAAAATAGTTGGAATTTTCCTCTCTTTTTTTCTTTATTTTTTTCTTTGATATTTTACCGCCGGAGATTTGCTCAAACGAAAGAAATATAATCTTAAATTCCAGACACTTTTTTTATCTAGGTTCATTGCTTATAATGAGATAATGCTCTACATGAACATGGAAGTTTAAATATTTTTTGGAAATATGTCATTAGCAGCGCTCATCTCAGTGAAATCAACTAATCAATATCGTCCATAAAAGTCTCCACATGCTCCTATTTCGCTCCAGCTGACTCATCTATCATGGTCATGTTGTCGATCCTGCAAATAGGCAGAGAATAATATTTTCTTGCATCGAACGACAGATACAAACTATCCAATGTGACATGATTTTCCTATAATTTTTCAACACCCATTAGATGACAATGTTTAAAATGTGCGCCCATTACCTTTTCGAAGGGATTGTATATATGCGAACCTCTGCCATTAAATCTTCAACAAAGTATTGTGCCCAGCAATTCGTCTTAATGAAGGCTTTGTTAACTTCAAAAGTTTTGGACATTTTGCCACTTCCGTATGTTCCTACCTTCACTTGGAATACAATCTGGCGACACATTACCTCATAAATAACCTTGAACACATATTGTACTCCCTGATCATATTTCAAATTAATAGGTTGTCAATAGGTCCTTTACCAAAAGTTGACATATTTTACGTTGAATATTTATAAAAAATAATAATTATGGTATCGTGGATCGTTGCTTTCTAAGATTGAAGTTTTCAAAATTGGCCTCTTCAAGTCCCACGGATTTCTAAGTTTATATATCTTGTTTGTTTTTAACATTTTAGTTAGCCATATTATGTTTGTTACTAACTTTAAACTTGACGTCATCTTCTACTGTGAACTTTATGTGATTTCAGAATCGAAATAGTTATACCTATTTCATTTGTATCAAGTAATCCGTTGTATATCCCAACAATTCTTCTACAAATATTCATTTCTTTTGACGTTTCCAGACCATCAGTAGCCATTATTGTCAAACGCAATCTGTCTAATTTTTGTTGATGTTATGTATTTGCAATGTTCATTTTTCTTAAATAAATAGATTGTGGAAAAACTAAAAAAAAAAAAGAACATAAGTATTACATCGGGTCTAAGTTACTATATCCAAAATACTCCGGACACTGCTTCTGGTGCCTTGTTTCCTCAAATTCCTCGTTGCATTCTAGACAGTACATGCAACACCAATCATTTGCGAAGTGAGATATTTGCGCAAGTGTGGTCAATGTATCACTTGCCTGTAATAATAATAACAACACATCAATTTTTTTCAAGGCATCCAATTGTAAATGGTATGAATCTAATAGATTTGAATTATACTCAATCTTAGAAATCACCTTTTTCCCACATAACATAGCAATTGAGGAAGGACAGATCTTGACCACTCTTTACATAGGCAGAGTTATCCAAACTATGTTTTTCAATTGTCTTACGTGAAAATTATTATTAATCCATATTTTAGTCAGCTCCTATCGAAGCCGATCTAATTATTCCTATAGAAAGTTAATCTTAAATTTTTGACCTTATCTCTTGACCAAAATATTGAAGTATTCTCAATCATGTTCTACTTTGTGTGATCTACCCATCTGTGTCTAATCCACCTTCTAACCCAGTGAATGAAACCTATACATATTGATCCGTAATTGGATATTGTTGATTTGTCATCAAGAGGTCGCATGATTTGAGAATGTAAAATATAAAAATATTCTATAAATATTGGAGGCGGAATTCATATTTATGATTTAGAGTTTTTTATGATGATTTTGATGAACAAACATAATTTTCAAACAAATATTTTAGAATGCAAATATATTTTCCCGGCCAATAAGGATTTATATCGGGAAATGAGTGAAAGTTGTTGTCTTTGTAGGTAGTTGTCGCGAAACAACTCGACATTGATGGTCTTTTAGGAAAAAGAATGTAATAGTACTTGAGAGAGCGATAATGTTCTCTTACGCGGGTACACCAATTTCCTTTATATAATATACGGGTGATCGAAAAATCATAATCATATTGTCTTATACGTTCCGGTATCATCCTCGAAATATTTGGTTTTTGTCCTTATCAATCGTGCTAAAAACAACCAATTACATCTTTCACAATACAATGTTGCATGTTTTGTGATGATTATTTTTTTACTTGGTCAATAAAACTCACTAAAAAGCAAAAACTATTATTATACACTACTATTACCAACACCCACCACCAAAAACCATCAGCCACCACTATTTCTTCCACCAATAGTAATGTTACCGCCTCCACCATTCACAAAAACCCGCCATCGCTTATACTAACCCTACTTCCATTACCACCATTAGAATTAATATAGTTTTTAGTAAAATTATGTAATTATGTTAGATTATTAAAGGGACATTTATAATATAAATTTAATTAATAAAACGTTTAAAAATGGTTAAGTTGAACAAACCCCATCGGTAAATTTATCTTTTCCAAGGACAAATCCTGACCACTCTTTACATAAACAAATCGATAATAAATAATTTTATATGTTCTGATCTTGATTCGTTTCGTTCGTTTAGTTATTACATAACATGGCAATTGATTACACCAATTTTTTTAAATGAACATGTGTTTTATCGAGTTTATTTTAATGTTAGAATGATCAACCACGTTTTATACTTTATAATATAACGTTACACATTTTGTGGCGTTACGAAATTAGCATAATATGTTTTTTTTCACCAATACCCGCCACCATCATAAAACCATATGAATCCACTTTTTTTATCCACCACCACCTAGTGGTGGAGCCAAGGGTCGACTAACCAGGCTCTAACCCCTTAAAATTTTAATAACTACATAATTTTTTTAGTTTATTTTATAAATAGTACTTTGTCCATATATATTTATGGTTTAGTCCACCAAAGTTTACATTTTTTTTTAAAAAATAGGCCTCCTCGATGTCAATTTTTGACTCCACCACTTCCGCCCATCCCATGTAGGTTGTTGGACGCAATTCTAATTTTCAATCACAAATGCCATGTATGAGGTTTAGATTGAACAAAATTTCATCAATTGATTGGTTTCATTAATTTTTTTCCGTGTATATATTCTTTTTTGTATTGCAATCAATTTTATTTTAACATTAAAAAATCATTATGTATATATTATTATGAATAAATTAGATTAATTAATTAAACTAAAAATCATGATTTATACGATATAGTACCAAAGATAACAGGGGTACCATTTGGGGTGATCCAACTACGATCATGAAAATATTGTCTTGTATGATATCATCCCTGAAATATACGGTACCTTCCTTTATCAAAAGTGTTAAAAACAACCAACCACATCTTCCACACTACGATGTTATCGATGTTGTAACGACAACATAAAATTAATATTGTCCATGACTACTCACCAACATTCACCGTCACTACTTCTTCCACCACAAACCAGGGGTGGAGCCATGATTTTGAGGAGAGAGGGAGAAAAATTTCTTGGCAAGTTGGATACCTGTGAAAAATGGACTTTGTATCCCATTTTACGATAAAAGAACAAAAATAAATATAATTGTGCTTGGCTCCGCCCTTAACCACCACTAATTTTTCGGCCTCCACCTCTTCTACTGCTCATTGTCGCAGAAAATATCTATTGATATTATTTATCAAAATTACTTATTAATAGAAATAAATATTATAATTAATTAAGAAAACATTTATAATTAAAAAATGATTAGTCATTTATTATGAGCAATCAGTGAAACACTAATTAATAAAACACTTTATAATGAATAGATTATTTATTATGTGCAATTAGTGAAACACTAATTAATAAAGCAATTATGGTATTTAAGTTGAACAAACCACCACTGTTGATTTATCTTTTCTATCAATTCCAGCCAAGGTGGAACACTGGTTAGAGGCCACTCTTATGACACAATAGGTCATGAGTTCGAACTTCCCCGTTATAATTTTTGAAAGGGTTATTTAACAAATGGTACACATGCTTCAAAAAAAAAAAATGGTACCCGCAAATGACCAACACCTAGCTTTGGTACCCAATATTTGAAATATTAACGGTTGGTACCTAAAACTGACGTTGACTTTCAAGTCAAACAGTTGACTAAACTTTGTTATAATTTTGTTAAAGTAAATTTTGATATTACCATATTGGCCTTATGATTGCTAACAATGCCTACACTTATCCAAAGTCTCATATATAGTATGTGTCATAATCTCAATCTGCTAAACTAGATTAACAGTCATGATGGGATCTCAAATATGAGTGACCGTCGGCGTCGATTAACCATTACCTTCTACGACACAATTGCGTTACATTTCTGCCACCTCATTTTCCCTACAGCCGAGCAGACCTCCACCACTGTGTATACTGCCATCAATTTGTGTTGATCAATTGAGAGGATTATGAAGAGAATGAGGAGTTACATAGATTTTTGGAATCTCAACTCCTTTAAAACACTAAGTCATATGAGCTCCCACGTCGCCCGGTGAGTATGACACCCCTCTCAAATTAAATTAGATAAAAGCTTTGGGCATTAGTAATTCTGGAGAGGACATTTGGCATGACTTTATTGGTCGGAGCATTAAAATTTGAATTACGCTCCGTTTACAACCTGTATTTAACTGGCCATTTTTAACACCGTTACCGAAAACGTGGGTATACAACACTTATGTGGGTATTTACACCTAATTAATAATTTACACCTGCTTTACACCTAAACTTAACCGTACCTAAAGTAGGTGGACAAGACTCACGTTAACTACTTAGTACTTTAAAAAAAAACTAAACTTTGTGTTTGGAAGGAGAATTGATCCCGAGACCCACAACTCACACAACCGTCAACTAACCACTAAGACATTAGCTCTTGGATGATCAACTATACACATATTTTATTGATATACAGGTAAACCACATATTTGTGTTATAACCAAAATTTTCTCAACTTGAAACCCAGATCAGAAAACGGCACACCAAATCGAAAACCCAAAGCAATCGCTAAATCAAAAATCCAAAGCGGCGGGGTTGAAATTGATTTTACTTGCGGTACAATAATATGTTATTAGCAAGTCCAATAGAGTCCCGAAAACATAAAAAGCCACGAAGTATAAGAACCTTTTTTCCGGTTCGCCAAGCCACACCAAATTAAAAATCCTAAGCGTCGGGTGTAGCGAAGGCGAGCCACACCAAATAAGAAATCCTAAGCGACGAGGCAAGGTAAAACCGAGCCATACCAAATCAAAAATCCTAAACATGCATTAGGACGGGGTGAGGCGAAGCCGAGCCACACCAAATCAAAATTCCTAAGCATGCATCGGGACTGGGAAAGGCGAAGCCGAGCCAAACCAAATCAAAAATACACCAAGGGACGAGGCGAAGCCATGACACACCAAACAAAAAATAGGATATATGATTTTCAGGTCCGCCCGGTGCGTAGCACGGGCACAAAATCTAGTTACGTATATATCATTAAAGATTTTGATATTGAAAGTTTAATGATTAGTTGAAGAAAGGGGATATGCTGTTATTTAAATGGTGTCTAAAACATGGAGATTGCTGATTATTTTACAGGTAAGTGATAGATTTGACATAGAAATTATTAGAAAAAAGAGTTCCGTGTCATGGATACATGGGTGTTTGTCGACGGTTTGTGAAGAATCAGCAGATGGGTTTAATTTTAATCGAGAAATAAGGGAAGAAGAAGATGTTTCTCCTATTGATGTTCAAGTGCAGAAAATAGTGGTTCTGATGGATATTTGCTAAAGGTTGTTGCTGCAATGATGGGGTTTGGATTGATATGGCTTTGGCGGAATTTAACATCCAGGAGATGTGTCTGCCATTTAGTTTATGTCTGAATCATGAGAGACTTGAACTGAATTTATGGCCGTAAAAATAGAGATGGGAAGTGTTGTTGGAAAAGATGGTGCTAGCTGCCATGGGTCGGGTGATTGAAAAAATAGTGTTAGCAAGAGGCAATTGAAGACAACAAGAAAACATGCGGAAATTTTAAATCGAAGATGATGAAATATATAAAGAAAAATTGAAGAGGATTCTTAAATGGTTTATAGTCCCTGTATGATTATGAAACTAAGTTCTTGTTAGAAATCGAATTTGCAAATACGGTAGCAAACTGACATCTTCATCAGCAAAATGACGAACAAAAATTATTCGTTGAAAGTCCTGAACGAGCAGAGCACCACCAACTCAAGGTCAATTAGAAGCCGTTAGATCAATGTATTTGTAACCATAAGATCAAATTGATTTGATCAAGCATTTTTTGAAAAGCCATACGGAAACTTAACCACGTTAAGTAAATATCATTTATTAATTTAATTACTTTGGTAACAGATGGTTTAGTCAATTGTTTGACTTAACAGTCAACGTCAGTTTTAGGTACCAACCCTTAATATCTCCAATATTAGGTACCAAAGCTAGGAGTTGGTCATTTGCTGGGTACCATTCGTTAAATAACCCTTTTTGAAATTCCATATCTTGACTTGGGTATTCATTTTTCATTCATAATATTGGAATTAATGCCACGCGTGCGAGTTGTAAGGGGTGGTCAGGAGAACCACAACCCTTGATTTATCTTTGCCAAGACAAATCCTGACCACCACTAACACAGGCAAACTTAGCCTAGCCTTGTTTTGTACTAATGATAATATAACGTCACACATTTTGTGGCGTTACGAAATTAGCATAATATGTTTTTGTTCACCAATACCCGCCACCACCATAAAACCATATGAATCCACTTTTTTGTTATCCATCACCACCTAGTGGCGGAGCCAAGGGTTTAATAACCTGGCTCTAACCCCTTAAATTTTTAATAACTACATAAATTTTTTAGTTTGTACTTTGTCCATATATATTTATGGTTTAGTCCACCAAAGTTTACATGTTTGTTTTTTTTAAATAGTCCTCCTCAATGTCAATTTTTGACTCCACCACTACCATTATCACTGGCGCCCATCCCATGTAGGTTGTTGGACGCAATTCTAATTTCGAATCACAAATGCCAGGTATGAGGTTTAGATTGAACAAAATTTTGTCAATTGATTAGTTTCATTATTTTTTTCCGTGTATATATTCTTTTTTGTATTGCAATCAATTTTATTTTAACATTAAAAAATCATGATTTATACGATATAGTACCAAAGATAACAGGGGTACCATTTGGGTGATCCAACTACGATCATGAAAATATTGTCTTGTATGATATCATCCCTGAAATATATGGTATCTTCCTTTATCAAAAATGTTAAAAACAACCAACCACATCTTCCACACTACGATGTTATCGATGTTGTAACGACAACATAAAAGTAATATTGTCCATCACTACTCGCCAGCATTCACCATCACTACTTCTTCCACCACAAACCAGTGGCGGAGCCAGGATTTTGAGGAGAGAGGGAGAAAAAAAAATCTTGGCAAGTTGGATAATGTGAAAAATGGACTTTGTATCCCATTTTACGATAAAAGAACAAAAATAAACATAAGTGTGCTTGGCTCCGCCCTTAACCACCACTAATCTTTCGGCCTCCACCTCTTCTACTACTCATTGTCGCAGAAAATATCTATTGATATTGTTTATCAAAATTACTTATTAATAGAAATAAATATTATAATTAATTAAGAAAATATTTATAATTAAAAAATGATTAGTCATTTATTATGAGCAATTAGTGAAATACTAATTAATAAAACACTTTATAATGAATAGATTATTTATTATGTGCAATTAGTGAAACACTAATTAATAAAGCAACTAGTATCTAACCCGTGCTACGCACCGGGAACGGTAGGATCGGCCAATCTAGTGTGGCGGGGCTTCACCCCGCACCCGTACACAAATGCATTAATATTTTTGAATAATTTGTGATTAGTTTTATTTTTAAAGGGATGAGAAACTTTGATACCCATTAGGTGTCTTATTGTTTGATGGTTTAAATTTGGTATTAAAAATTCATGTTAATGTATTGGTTTTACGGGTAGATATAAAAAAAATCAAAAAGAAGTTGGCTCCATAATTAATTTAAATTTTATATGTCTATATTTACTTACAATTGAACAAAATTATACACTTATTTATTTATTTATGTTGATATTTAAGAAGTTGATTAATGCATTTAATTTTGGATAGGGGTTGATTTTTATGTTAGTAGAAATAGGGGTTTCTAGAATGTTGCATTTACTGAAGTTTATGTTTCATGATTTTAATTACAATGTTTCGTTTTTTAAGATAAATTGGTTTTCCCATGGTAAGGAAAGTTGAATTTTCGGATTTGATATCCACCAGAAGGATCAACAACCTAAAAATAATTTAAAACATGTTGCATTTTCACTGATTGAGTTAAGGAACGTTAAAAATTAAGAAATCTATCCCAGTCGTTCAAAAAACTATTAAGTAGTCAATGATATGTTGACCAGTCAAACCCATATCAAATTTTTCTGACTGGGTCCTTTGTATTGTGAATGCACTTGTCCACAACACGTGTTGCATCATCCAGTGACATCAAAAATGACTTTTTATTAATCATTTATCGTCGAGAGAAAGTGGGAACAAAACCTTGTCATTTGGAAACTACATAAGAAAATTAAGTCGAGAGAAATTGTTTCCGAACAAAAGATCAAGAGAAATCGAGAGGAGAGACACATCGAGACAATGCCGTTTAGTACATAAACTTTTAAAGATGTTTTGTCACAATTTGAGAAAATTTGAAGACAAAGTCTGGCTTGTTCTCTATTACAGCTGACAAAGAAGCTTATCGGGATTAAAAATTGTGTATACCGGTCAGTGCATCAAACACACCTCCATGTTTTACTATATTTCGTAGTTGTTTGTTTAATCCCCCTCTTTAATGCAAGCAAGCTAAATCAAAAATCCTTACTCATTTTTAGTTCATCTAACGGAATTTGGTTAACCAAACGGATTTCAATTCACCAAACGGAATAGGGACCAAAACGCTTAACGGAGTAGGGACCATTTAGTTAACAAATCTCAATATGGACTGAAATGCCTAACGGAATGGGGACTTAAAAATAATAATATGTGAAATCGTTAATTTACAGAAATGTCATTTTTATAAAAATGATGATAAATATTTTAAAACTTCATATCTTCCAAATGGTACGTCGGACTTTTGTGAATTTTATATATTTGGAAAGCTCTTTGAATTACCTACGCAATGAGTTTAAACAACTATATGTTGTCGTACCGAGAAAAAAAACCTATTACTTTTTACATGTTGCCTATATGATGCCCAAACACTTCATTGATATACTATAAAATTAGTTTTAGATCTTAGTTTCGGATACGAAATATTACCGCCGCTTCATTAAAAATGATATTTCAATTTCTTTCCTTTTTTACTAATAATAAACCAAATTGAAAAACAAAATGAAAGTACTACTTTTTCAGAAATGGAAAGAAAAATTAAGAAAAGTAATGTTGTCGACGTGCATCGCACATGCTCACTACTTGTTTTCGTTTAATTGTAATATGGATTTTTGGTTTTGTGCAAAATTTAATTTAGGGTTTATTGGAATTGGTGATTTCATCTAATACATGCAATTTAAGGACGTAGTAACACGTATTATGGTTTCCGAATGATGTTTAATTTTTTCTAATTGCAACATAGGTAATTGAAATTTGGATTTATCAAATTTGTGGAAGAAGATGCAAATATACATACATTTCAAGCTAGAAGTGTCAATTATTTCTATATGTATACTATGTGGAGGAATGCTTTCCGAAATAATCCGAATGCAAATTATATTAACAATATCCATCTTAATGTGTCTCTGTAAACAATTTAAAGAATTGTTTCTGAATGGTTTTTAATTCTGGCAGTTGATTTTATCTATGTATCAAGTGGAAGTTAATTTTCTTTAATTTGTTTTTTTTCTCTTAATTATCTATCCGTCACTTTCATAATGGCATTAAGTTGTGATGCTCAGTTATAGAGCTAAAAAAAATTTATTACAGGAAGAGAGAATTACATAGGGGGGGATTTTCCTGCTGAGGCGTGGTGTGAATGTTGAAAAGTCATTTAAGAATCTTTAAAAATTGGAAAGAGTCTCTATTCCAGGTACTGTCACTACCTTTTAAGGTACTATGTTAAGCAAAATTGTTATCTGTAGAATATGAATATAGAAGATATACATGATCGACTGTTAGTTTCCTCAAGCTATAACTGAATTAAGCGAATATGAATATAGAAAAAGCTAAACATACCTTATCTAAAATGGTAAATGGTCCCCAAGAAAGTACATTATTATAGAAAGTACATTATTATAGCATTGTTAATTATAAGACTTGAATCCCATTTAGTTTAAAATTTTCACGGTTGGTTTTTGGTTTAAAGAAATTTAATTATACACTATAGTAGAATAATAATATGTTTCAAAAGCTGTGTGTCTTAAAATAAATAATCATGTTATCCATAATTCCTACTAATTAAGTAACCACTCATTTGCCATCTTCATTTATCTCGACCAATGATGGCATGTTAGGATCCCTATCCATAATATCATCCATTTTACTATTATGTTCGTCCATCCTTATCAATGTTGACATGTCACTGTAATTGTTTTTCCAGGTCCTTCTTAGGAGGTGTTTGGAGTTTTTCTTTATCAGGAATAAATACATCGCTAGTTTTTTTTTTTTTTTCGTGAAGACCTTTCTCTAGTGATCTGTATGGACGTAACGATTGGTCTCCAATTGTATTTATATCCTGCAAAACATATACTTTTATAATTTGTGTCCAAATCGGTTTCACTGAATTTTCACATGATTTGTATTGGCATGTCTGAAATAATGCTAGCATGTAGTTACCTTTTCTTTTCTATTCTATAGATATGCTTTCTCTAAAGCATCATCTTAATGAAATATGTCATGTGCTGTTAGACTTTGATAAAGGAAGCTATTTTCATCAAGAATGAGTCTAAAGAACATTGTTTTCCCTATTGCATCTAATATTTCTTCAACGCAGTCTGCCATGTTTTTCTGCAAAAGAAAATCATTACTCAAAAGTTACCTTGACCACAAATTTGCTTATTTAATACATTTTAGTTACCTTTACATCCACCATTGGAAATCACAACATTTCAGTTACTCTAATGTTGTCTGTAACCATTTTAGCCATTCGCCTCATTTCTGCGATTACTGCACTGTTGTTGCCGTCATATATTATTAGTTGGAGAATGTAACTGTCACATAGCATGAGTTAGTTTTGTATTTTTATTTTATTTAAACGTAATAAGATATATATGAACTTTTATCGTTTAATATTTCTGCTTAATACTGTGGTATTGGTGCATTTACCATGACTACACATGTATTGCACCATGGTTTTCCTTCCATGCTGTAGGACCAGAATATCACCATGATATTATTCTTTCGAGATTTACAACACTTCTACAAATTCGTCTGCGAGTTCTTCAACAACATACTGCGAGTGTCGCAGAATGAATCAAACAATGACGTAGCAGATGACGATAGGTGAAACATGAGAAGAGTATGACAATTTTGCGAGGGTTATATCATCTGCGAGAATTAGCATTATCGCTGCTTCGAGAAGATAGCGAGTCAGATCCGAAATTAAAGGACATCTTAGATGTCATCCATTATGTAACTACCCTATATAAAGAGACCCAGTAGATTCAGAAAAGAGAGATGAATTTTTTTAGCGTTAAGAAATTTTTGAGGAGAGAAAAAATCCAAGAGAACGGTTGTATTCTTGATTTCTTCCATTTCTTGTAAACATTTCTGAGAATCAAATAATAAAGTGTTGTTTTTAATCTTCAAATATGTGTTGATTATTGTGAATTCTTGTGAAGGGTGTAGTGTAGGTTTTCCTGCAACTATATTTTGGCGCCCGAAACAAGGATGAATTGATGATTATTTGAAGAAAAAGGTAAAAATTGACATTGTGATTGGAAGGAATTTGGAATAATTAGTGAAGGATTTTACACAATTTTCAACAGTTCACTAAGATTAATGGCTAGAAGAAGAAGAAATACATCAGAACCACCAACAACTGTAAGGAGTAAAAGACTTGCAGGTGGAGAAACAAATTAAATGGGAGAATCTTCAAGGATAAGAACAAGAATAAATAGAACAAGGAATGATGGAGAAAATCAGGTTCGACAGCCAAATCAGCAAACACCAATGCAAGATAGAGCTGTGGATTATGATAGAGTAAGCGTGCATACTTGGCGATCAGATTCAATGGAAGAACCAGAAAATCGACAATTAAGAGATGAAAGATGAGAGGGAAGAAATCAAGAAGTAAATGGATGATTAATACATGGAGATGGCGCAAATGAAACATTAGAAGCATTAAGACAAAGAGAACAGGAGGAAAGAAGGATGGAGGCGGAAGAACGCGTGAATCTAACAAGACAAAATCACGAGTTAAGAATGGAGAATTTGAGGTTGCAAAGTATGAGATCAAGAAGTACTGCAAGATCAAGTTCACGGTCATTTAGAGAAGAAGTAAGACGAAATTCCCCTATGAGAAATGTTGGCGAAAATATTCAAGAGGGAATGAAGAATCCAAATGGAGAACAGTATTATGGAGGAGAATAAATGATTAATGATCGCTACGTTCCACGCATTGAAACTTTGGATGGTAGACGTGATAATAGAAATCAAGAGGGTGGAAATAACCAAAATGGTGGAGAAAATCCAAAAGAAGAAAGAAGAATACTACATGAACGAGAAATCCAAAGAAATCCAAGAATAATAAAGGATGAAATTGAGAGACATTATGTTGAACAAGCATGTCTAGCTTGCGAGAGAGAAAGATTCATAGCAGAGGTGGAAGAACAAGAATTTCAAGAAGCAATACGTCAAAATAATCATGACAATCGAGAAAGAAGACGCGCACGAAATCACAACAATGATAATATCAATGAGGAATATGATAGAATACAAAGAAGAATAGAAAGACAGCGGAGAGAAACGATGAGAGATGAAGAAGATCGCAGAGGAGACAATGGAAGACATCAGCAGTTGCAAATTCAAGAAGGAGGTCAAGAAGAAAATCGCAGGAGAAGGCAGAATAAAAATACTGAAGAAGAAGCACAAACTCTCGCAAGGAAAGAAAGACATGAACGCAGAAGAATGGAAGCTGCACTGAAAAGGCCAATGGAGAAAAATTCAGGCGGGAATGGACAAATATTAAGAGAGTTATCAGAAATTAGGGGAATGTTGAACAATAGAAGAGAATGATGCAGAAGGAAACTTGATGAGGCCATTGAAGAAGCTGCGAAAACTCCATTTACTCAAGTAGTACAACTAGGAGGAATACCCCCAAAGTGCAACTTGCCAGTGTTAACCAGTATTTTTGATGGAATTGCATGTGCCATTCAACATATTAAAGCCTATGTTAGGTGTATGCTACAATGGGAAAACAATGATGCTGTATTATGTAAATATTTCTCATCAAGCTTAACTGGCGAGGCGCTAAAGTGGTTTGAGGGTTTACCCAAGAATACTATAACTTCTTTCATTCATTTACAGACTACATTCTTTGGGGCATACATAAGTAACAATTCTTCGCGACCTAGAATTGAAGATGTGTTTGGGTTAAAACAGAGAGTTGGCGAGAGTTTGAAAGATTTGACATTAAGGTGGAAGACAATGTGAAGTGAGATGGATGGTGCCTGGTAGGGTGGATGAGAGATACCTCATTTTATCTTTCATCAATGCTATGTTCGCAACCAATTTGTTATATATCCAAGTTTTCAGAGTCAAAAATACAATTACAATGACTAAGCTGCGAGAACTACAAGAAGAATACATTACTTTGGAGGAGAAACAGAATGAGATGGAATCATATCCAGTCACAAACACAAGTCTAATAGCATCGAATGAAAGCTTACTTCCTAATATGATTAATACTGTGGAGAGCACCTCGCAACCGCAACAAGAGAAAGTAGTGAATGATAGTCAGCAGAAGTTAGTAGCCATGGGAAGTCGAGATCAAGAAGAGTTTGAAAGAGAAAGGAATTATTATAATCGCAGTAGGAATAATAAAATTCAAAGACTGGATCAGCCACATGAAACTTATGGTGGTCAAAGACAAAATTATTATAGAGGGCAAGGAAGTTAGAAGATAATATGGGAAGAAATTTAAGATGCCACCTCTAAATGCTAGTATAGAGAAAATTTGGGAGGCTATCATCCTGATGGAAAATATACCATCACCCTGGAATATGGGAAAAGATCCACATCCAAATAATCGAAATCAAGAATTTTATCCTTACCGTCATTTTCATGGTCACTCAATAAGCGAATGCAGGAATGTAAAGAGAATAATTTTGAGAATGATCGATCAGGGAAAGTTGAATTATTTTCTAATAGGACATCCGCAACCTCATCAATTACCACCAGCACCAGATATTCGCAGAGTGAATACCGCAAAAGGAGCAAAAACATTTGTGATAGAAGTTGGAGACAAAGCGAAGAATCTGTTCTGTAATTCCATCATACATTCATATAAGACTATTGAGGATTTACACGACAATGTTCTAAGCAGAGTCTTCGTAAGAGACACAGATGGAAGAGAGATAATGAATATTGTGAGAGCCTCGCCATTAGAGGAGTGGCAAAAGCAAACTATTTCTTTCACTGCGCAAGAAGTACCTGAGCCTGGCGAAATGCATGATAATCAGCTAGTGGTAAGATTAGAAATCAACCCAAAACAAAAAGAAGAGGAAAATGAAGAAGAAAATGAGGATGATGAAGTTGAATATTCTTGGTCCATTAACAGAGTTTTAATTGACACTGGAAGCTCAGTGGATATATTGTTTTATCACACTTACAAAATAATGGGAGGAAGAGATGAGGATCTGATACCGTCAACCTATAAGATCTATGGTTTCAATGGTACCTCCAACAAGCCAAAAGGGGAGATTACCATGCAGATTCCATTAAAGGGGTTATCTTCAAAAGTTCAATTTTGTGTTGTTGACATAAAATCGCCATATAACGCCTTAATTGGCCGGCCATGGTTATATGGGATTCTAGGAGTAGCGTCAACTTATCACCAATGCATTAAGTTTCCTCATCCCAGTGGTGTTGGAGTTATAAAGGGAGATTGGATTGAGGGAAAGAAGTGCTATGAATTTGACATGGAATCTTGCGAAGAAAGAGCTGTGAGGAATAGAAATTGGAAGCATAACATCAAACAGAAGCAAAGAAGTGACAAATTAATGGTTGATACAATAGAATGGCGAGACGATGGAATGCTTCAAAGTCAACTCACACTAAAAACAATTGATGGCGAGTGCCTCGCAAATGTAGAGAAAATAGCAAAGCGCAACAAAAAGGCAGAAGCAGAAAGTAGTAAGTAGAAAGGTAAAATTTCTTAAATCGTGAAATTTAAGAAATATATGAATGATTTGTTGAAGAAAATGTTTCAAAAGAATATTTCGTTTCAATGAAAAATATGAAATTGAAAAATCATACAACAGCTGAAATGCAAAAAAGAGATAATCAAAGAATAGTGACATATAAGAATGGGGCGAACCTTTATGGTGTACACCTTAGTTCGCGGATACAATTTCGCAAGAGGAAAATGTAAGACCTAAAGTACGTCATATGAGGGGGTATCTCTTTGCATGACTCAGGGATAAGGTTATACCGCTGCTGGAATCTAAGTCATGGAGATTAGGGTTATTGAAAACCCATCTAGGAGAGATACCTTGGATTTCCAACTATATATATATATATATATATTAACAGTTGGACGACTGAGGGTCTCTCCTAAGGAGTGCAAAATATGATTAAGGCATTGAGGTACACGGTTGAGCCAAGAGTGCCCGGGGCGTACCAAACTACCCTGGCCATTCTTGGCAAGTCTTGACTATAATGCATTCGGCCCAAAGAAAACCCCACTTAGGGTGCAGTCCCGTAACCATAAACCATATATGCAAAAGGGATAAGAGGCTGCGAAAATAACTGGTTGTTGTAAAGACCGAATGGGAGGATATAGTCTTGTATGGCCGATGTCACCTCCTTGAAGGGGAAACTAGGGGGAAGATAAGGGCGGCACCCTCCATTAGGGAGCTGATAAGTGTATAAAGACGGCGATGTCATGGGGTTTTACGTTCGCAAGAACATTTAGGCCTGTCATATTTTCGCGTGAAAAATACCTTACAGAGGCAACAAGCCATGAGAAAAAGTTAAGATGAGATCAATAGGTTTTTACATGAAAGTGTAAAGACGTCATGCGATTTCATCGCAAGACGGAAATGTCATGGGGCTTTGTTCTTGCAAGATAACTTAGGCCTATCATATTGTCGCAATAAATTGAAAAAACAAGTATAAGACAAGATCAATGGGTTTTTACATGCGAATGTAAGGACATCCTGCGATTTTGTCGCCAAAAATAAAAAGTGGCTAAATAAGACCTTTAACTAGGAAGGCAAAATAAGACCACAAGAGATCACAAGATTATGCAGACATGACCTGCGCCATTTACGCAGAGGTTGAGGCAAAATTTACAAACAAATTTTATTCAACATTAATCTGCTCAATCTTTCATATTGCAGATGAATAACAGAGGCAAGTATGAGAATAAACAGAATGATAAAATTATTATTCATCTTTATATGGCAGATTTACGCAGATAGTTAAAAATTAATAATCATGTTGATTAACCATATTGCAAAAAAGAATTGTTTTCTAATTTATACAGATAGAAGCAAAAGAAATCTATACATCAAGGAACCTTAGAAGCTGGAGAAATTCGGAGCAATATCACAAGAAGAAGGAGATAAATGTACAAATATTACAAGAAGATTAAAAGGGAGAAACAAAACTAGTTAGATCCATTATCATCCTCGCCAGATTTTTCTCCTTCTTTGTCTTCACCATCATCTTCACTATATCCTTCATCTTCGCCAGATTCTTCGGCTTCACTGTCAGAGATAACAAGGTTTGGAGTATTCGTTGGGACTTCTTCCACGAGGCAAGGATACAAAAAGTGAGAAATGTTATGATCATCACAAACCCTCTTGACAGAGTCATTGCGAACACCAACAAGGATATTACTAAAATTCGCAGAAATGATCTTTAATTGGTCTTTCAATCTTGAATAATTTTCATTGCGAGAAGCAAGAGTCTTTGCGATTTGACCCTTGTCGGCTTCAATTTCTCCAATTCTTTCAGAATATCTCTTCTTAGCTCCTGCAAGTATATAACAACAAGTTGGAAATTTTGAAAAAACCTATAAAGATAAGAAATTAATGAGGAAGAACAGTTAACAACCTTCTCTTTCAGAAATCATGTCTCTAATTAAGGCCGCTTGTTCAACATGAAGACTAACATCTACACCTAAGTTAGTTCTGGCGTTGTCAAGAATCTTCGCAGCCCAGGCAAATTCATCATCATTATTAATAAGAAGATGGGAACGAATTTGGTTTTCCCTTTCAACAAGAACCTTTTTCTCGCAGATAAGTCTATCCCTTTCAATTTGGACTTCAAGAAGGGTTTTATGAAAATTCGCTAAAGTTTGAGCTCCTTGTCTAGATATACGATCTTTGTCATCTGAGAGATCACTGTTCTTGGCCCTTAAAGTTTTAATCTCTTCCTTAGAATTGTGGTAAAAGCATTTGAATTTGTTTACCATGTCTAAACAAGATCTATGGTTAATTTCTAAGAGGCGAAGCTTAGATTTGAGTTCATATATGGAAAGAGAATTAATTCTATCATTGGAGGGATTATTCAAAGAGTTATTGAGAAGCTCTAGAAGAACATCATCATCTATTGGTTCAGGAAAAGAACGAAGGGTTTAAGCCTCATCAGAGAGACCATAAATGTCCGCGAGAATGGTAAATCAAATAAGAAGGAGTAATGGAAAGTAGAAATATGAAAGAAAAGAAGAAAATTCTCATACCTAAGAGTTGTTTATTGGCACTTTCAAGATTGGATACTTTGAGCAGTTGATGAGAAAGATCATTCTCTAGTTATTTTTTCTTCTTGCCAAGATCAGCAGAGGCACATTCTAATTCTTTATTTTTCTTGCGAAGACTAACAAGTTCAGATTCTATCTATCCATCCTTTTCACGGAGATTAGCATACTCAGATTCTAACTCCTCATTCTTCTTGCGGAGAACATTGTTCTTCTTGTGAAAGGATGCACGCCTTTTCTCCAAGTCTGAGGAAACAACAAAAGAAGCTCTTCCATCCTGCGAGGGAAAACAAAAAATTATCAAGATAAACATAAATTAAAATCCTGCGAAGAAATGAAATTATATAAATATAGCGAAGAAATGAGAACATACCAAAATGCTTAGTGAATTTAAGAGGCTGGGAGTCACTGATCTTGAAACTCCTTGAAGAGATTCATTGTCCACTAATATGGAAGCATCGCAGACCTTTGCGAGAGATTGGCATGTGTCTCTAAGAGCATTATTCCCCATACCAATCATAGTATCAGAAAATATGTTGGATAGCTGAGACATAGAAGACTCAGGTTGGGAAGATTCCTTCGCGGAAGGGATATCAGCATCAAAATCATCATCAGTATCATCATGAGAACTTTCTTTATTAGATTGAGATGATGAAGGGGAAGTAGATTGGATTCTTCTTTTCTTTGAAAGAGGAACAGTGGATTTCTCTTTGAGAAGAACAATAGATTTATCCTTGCGAGAAAAACCTTTGCTTTTACCCTTAGTCTTCGCGATCTTCACAGGTTCTATTTCTTCAATAACCTTCAAGCACAGATAAATGTAAGAAATAGAGGCAACAATATATTATTAAGAATCATAAAGGAATATTTCTTACCTCATCTGTGAGTGATTTGAGAGATAATAAAGTACTAGGTTTCCCTGACTTCTTGTAATTAGCCTTCAATCTGTTAATCTGGAAATATTGGAGTAGTCAGCGAGCATATACATAAGAATATGAGGAAAATAGAAATAAGTATAAATTCGGGAATATACCTCCTTATTCTTTTCAGGCCAGCAGAACACCCATGGTTGGTAATTTGCGAGGCTCGCGGGTAATGTATGAGAACCAGAAATGTATGGACCTTCTAACAATAAGGGAAGAATATACCATTTGTCATCACTGGAATGGCAAGGGGATGTATTATTACCCGGATTCCAATCAATGTCCAACATAAGATCTTTGTCTTTAGAAACATCATCCTTCTTTTGTAAGTGGACACCCCAACAAGTGGTATCCCTCCTCATGGGGATTATGTCATAGTTTATGAAGAAATCCTCTACAATGTACTTTGCAGGAACAATTGGAACATCTTTGAATTTAGGATTCTTCGCGGTATCAGGGTAGCGAGATTCTTTACCAGCACCGCGAGTAGCATACTCAAGCATTAAGCGAATGCAATCCCCACTCAACTGATATATCGCCCGCGAGAACTTCTCATGAGAGAGTATTTCATAGAATAAAGGAAGCTCAGGGTCATAGAGAGGAATAGGAAGATCAACTTCAAGTTGACCTAACAAGACTATAATTTTCTCGCCATTACATGGATGATCAGAAAATAATTTTACATAAAGCTCAGCCATAGGGTTTTGATCAGCAATGGTAAATAAAGTAAAACCTCTGTTATGAAGTTCTTCTCGAATTTTCTCAAAGTCTTTCAGATATTTACGACCAGCTGGAGGCATTTTCTTAGTATGGGAATGAAGATTGAAAGAGTAAAAGATCGAAAGAAAAAATTGCAACAGTAGCAGATCCGGAATTCACGGAAGAATAGTAAAATTGCAGAGAGAAGAAAGAGGAAGTAAAAAGAAGGAAAGAAAAGAATGAAGGAAGTATTTATAGAAGGCAAAGATTCTCGAGAAGATAAATATATTCAATGCGAAGAAAAGACGTGAACGGTTGAAACGTAGCGGTTGAAAAGGACGTGTCAGGAATTGAGTGGGAGAAAAAATACGTGTAAAAAATCTGGCAAAGGATGCAGAAACATGTCAGAACAGAAGAATGTGAAAAGATGAATTGCTGCGGCATTTTATTTCTCATGATCTTTTCTCCTTCGCAGAAAAGTCATGAGAAGAGGCAAGATGTAGGACCAGAATATCGCCATTATATTTGTAGGTGTAAATTATACACAGATCCAGGTGGAAACATCCTAGGCCTGGTGTACCTAAACACGAAAAGACGTGAAGCATGGAATGAATATTAGTGGCGCGAGATTTCAGGAGCCACGTGGATCGGGCGTGATCGCTCTACAGCTGTCGGACAAGACTTGATTCAGACTTCTGAAAAAGCTGTCATGACGAGACGCGGCGGGACAAACGAGGTGCTATGGTCAAATGGATAAGAAATTAGGGGACACGTCGGCTAACCATAAAAGCAACGATCGAAGATGGGAGACATTCAGAAATACGCGACATCGTGTCAAGAGAGCATTGGGAGATGTCGGGTCGGACGAAAGACAGGCGAAGAGCCAAGATACCTTGGCCATGTGAGGCGACATAAGTCGTCCCGACAATAGAACTGCTGAATTGATGTAACATGACCAACACCATATCTTGGGTGTATGGAACTTCTCCTATAAATAAAGGGACTTGTATTCATGAAAGTTAGGTTGTAATTTTGGGAGAGGAGAGGAGAGAAACTCGAGAAAACATTAGGAAGAAGTGAGTGAGAATTAAGTTCACCTTGTAAAGAAATCCAACTAAGATCAACACCTTTGTAACACCTTGAAGTAATAAGATTCATCATTTCACCCCCGTGGACGTAGGTAATCATACCAAACCACGTATATCTTGTGTTCATGGCTGAGTGTTTACTTTCATTTGAGAAGAGTAGTGCGTTTCTAACCTTTGGATGTAGCTTGTAGTAAAATGCATCTACATTCTGGCGCCGACTAAGGGGACACGACTAAGATCTCCGGATACCTTGCCATTAAAGTCTTCAGAGACGATCATGACTCCTCAATACACGTTAATGTGTTGGAGTAGAAGCTACGATGAATTCTGTTGGCCGAAGTAATGGTTGTTTTGAGTCATTTACTGAGCATTTAAAGTCAGAGCAGTAGCAGCGTCTTCTTAGCGTCTTTAACAGTTTGATCGGCAGAGAAACTTCACGAGCTCACCAGCGACTAACAGTTCGGGTTAGAAGATACGTGAAGAATCTGTTGAAAGGACGACTGTTTGTTCTTGATAGATGTGTGTTTATTAGCATTAAGCGAGTTGTTTCTAGATGCGGTAAGAAGTCGGATGCTCAAAGTTACCAAAATTTAGCGTTTTAGATGTTTCATCATGTAATGAACTGTCGACCATATATAATTTTTAGCTGGCGGTGTAGCGTAAGTTGTCGGAAAGGTCATAATTAAATCTCGAGAAAGTGGAGTTGGTACAAGTTTAATTCGATTCTAGGGGTTACTTGCCGTACTTTTTAAGCGTCACGTGCATAAGATCAATGATTTGGAGCATGTAGAATAAAGGACAAACTAACTTAAATGCATAGGTCGAGTACAGAGAGCGACGTCGTACGGAGTGATAGTGACGGGGAAGTGAGTTCAGCCACAAATTCAGCATAAGAACAAAATAGGATAGATAAACGGAACCCACCTGATAACCAAAGTTGACCCTACACAGTGACAGTAGTCGTAGAGTCGAACGTTTCGCCTTTTTTGTCTGAACTTTTTGTTAGAAAAATCAGGTCGAAGTAAGGGGTTCTTTTTTTTGTATTTGCTGACGTAGGGACGGGCGATACTCGGCTTATCACGCGACGTGACTAATGGCTAGCGCTTCAGGGACGATAAGGATGTTGAGGAATCGCACAATCACTAGCAGCAGCATGCATGCGGGGATAACGGGGCCGAGGCAAGAGGACAGTCGACAACCACCGCCCGAGGAATCTCATGCAGCTGCGCGAGGGATGCCTGTTGTAGACGAAGAAATAGATTTGGGGCGAGACGATAACACCTTACCTCTGGACCAGATTATATTGACCCAGAGGAGAGTTGACCAAATCGATGGACTCACAGCTTCAGACACCGATGACGATGAGGAAGCACTTGCAGCGCGAGCTCAGAGGCAATGGACGAGGCATCAAGTTGAACACCAGGAAGCTTTGGGAAGGGAGCAAGAGCGTCTTAGGCAGATTCAGCTGGGGCGAGCAGCAGCAAGTAACATCGGCCCAACAACCGTTCACGCGGTCGATCGTGTTGCCAACCCGATACCGCCACCACCACCCACATCAGCACCATTACAACCTCGGCCACACCAACCCAATGGACACTCCAGTCACGAAAGTACGGACCCGACGTTGTTGGCCATTTTGGAGAGTCGGAGGAGGAAAGAGGCGGCACTAAGGGAACTCCGGCAGAGAAACCTAGCCTTGGAGTATGAGAACTACCAGTTGAGGAACCAACGGATCAGATCGAGAGGGTCGTCCAGTCGAGGTACAGCAGGATACCGCGGCCGATCCGGTCACTCACCAACCATGATAGGGCCAAGTAACCTTAATCAGCCCGATCTGTCGGGTCAACTACCATTACCTCCGGTACCCCCCACGCAGAGATATGGACCACCCAAGGACTCGTCCACCGACGAAGAAAGACGAGGAAGGGATGAGCGACAAGATCAAACAACTAAATCCAAACTTAAGGAGTTGGAAGCAAAAATCAAAGAACTCTCGGGCGGAAGCGAAGAGAATAAGTTGGCCGAGATTATGAGTGAAGCCGAGAAAACGCCTTTCTCTCAAGAACTGGAGCAAATTCCGTTCCCACCCAAGTGTACTCTACCTTCATTCCCCTCTAGATTTGACGGAACGGGCGATGCGATCGAACATCTTAAGATGTATACAATGTCACTGATCCAATGGAGAAACAACCCGGTAGTTATGTGCAAATTCTTTCCATCTAGTTTGGAGGGCGAGGCGCGAGATTGGTTTTATTCACTCACACCTAGTTCGATTAACGGCTACGATGCGCTAGTCGAGGCCTTCCTTGAGACCTACATGCATAACAGCCGACCTCGGCCAAGAATGAACAAGTTGTTTACTCTCGCCCGACGATTCAAGAGCCCCCGAGAACTCGACCGACGGATGGAGGAAATTGTGTACCGAAATTGGGAAGGTACCGGTGGATCAAGCCATCTTTGGGTTCGAAAACGCGTTGGGGAGGTCGGACCCCATCTGGATTGCCATGTTTTCTGAAAAACCTAAAACCTTAAAGGAGATGAGAAGAATGCAAGAGCACTATATCGCCCTGGAAGAAATTCAGGCCGAATCAAGAGATAGAGGAGTACAAGAAGCCAGCGCCGAGGTTGGTACCGAGACTAAAACGGTCATGGACGACCATATCAGGCGATCAGAAAAGAGATCGGACCCGCCCCCAAGGAGCAGTGAGAAGAGGGAATGGATGGCCAAAGGGAAGAAGCCAAAGCAGGAAACCCGGTCGTATACCCCTCTAAACGCTTCTTTGGAAGAGGTTTTCAAGGAAGTTGAGAAGAGAAACGACATCAACTACCCAGCCTCGAGGGGAGTACAGTTCCAAGAGACCCGAGATCATCCCGAATACTTTCACTACCATCAGTATAGGGGCCATTCCACCAATAACTGTCGAGAAGTGAAAGATATTGTTCAACACCTCATCCGCGATGGATATTTGAGGCAAAGATGTCCGACACCCCCTCGGCCCGGAAGCAACACCCGATGCACCAGTTCATCAAGTCCGCATCGATAGGGCGAGTCAATTCGTGAGCACCATTTCACATTCGGCTATGCAAAACTACACCCTCGGCCCAGTAATCACCACTAGGATCCATAAAAGGGATCGTGACGGTAAAGAGATATTCAGCGTAGCCAAGTCCCTTCCCATGGAACCTTGGATGACGCTGCCCATATCGTTCTCGGCTAAGGATGTCCCATAAAACGGACAGGCACACAGCGATCCACTGGTCATCACGCTGTTGATTGAAAAGTGGGGAGTAAGAAGGATTCTTGTGGATAGCGGAAGTTCAGTCGAGGTGCTGTTCTACGACACGTTCAGAAGAATGAAACTCTCAGACGACATGCTCGTCCCATCAACATATCGTATCTACGGATTTAACGGCACATTAACCATCCCAAAGGGCGAAGTAACTTTAAGAGTTTCAGATGGTGGTGGCTACCTCGACACACTAACCACTTTCTGTGTGGTCGACGTCGCTTCACCTTATGAGGCCATTATCGGGCGCCCATGGATTGTTGGGATTAAGGGAGTAGCATCGGCCTACCATCAAAGGTTAAGGTTCCCGACTTGCAAGGGAATAGCGGAAGTTGTGGGTGACTCCCAGGCGGCACGACAATGCATGAAAGTTGATATAGAAATAAATGAAGAACGGCGAGCTCCGCAAAGGCAAGAAAAGAACAAAGCAAAGGAAGTGAAGGCGGCAAAATAATTGGAGGAGGCAATTTCACAAGCGGTCCTGGCACACGAAACTCGAGAGCAAGACCCTTTATAGCAATTAAAGGAAGCGTCCCCAGTCAGGGAGACTAAATCAAACTTCTCGACAGTCGAGTCGACTAAAGAAGTAAACTTGGGAACGATAGAAGAACCCAAAATAGTGAGGATCGGGGCATTACTATCGGAAGAACAAGCAAGTAAACTCACGATGCTATTAAAAGAAAACCTGGATGCATTCGCTTGGGAAGTGCATGATTTGGAGGGTATTGACCCGAAGGTCTGCTGTCACCACTTAAAAATCGATCCGAGGTTCAAACCGGTTAGACAGAAAATGAGGCGCGTCGCGCCAGAGTTACAAGCGGCGGTCGAGGTCGAGCTGAAGAAGTTACAAGAATCCGGAATAATAAGGAAGTCCCACTACCCACAGTGGATATCAAACATGGTCGTGGTACCAAAAAAGAAAGGGGGAGTCAGAATATGTATTGATTTCAGCGACCTGAACAAGGCCTGCCCGAAAGACAGTTTCCCCTTCCCAGCATAGATCAACTAGTAGAATCAATAGTGGGATACGAAGAAATGACCTTAATGGACGGATACATGGGCTACAACCAAATACCATTGGCGCCCGAGGACCAGGAACACACTTCCTTCTTCACACCGAGAGGATTGTATTGCTACACCAAGATGCCATTCGGACTTAGGAATGCTGGGGCTACGTACCAGAGATTGGTAGGCGACATGTTTGAAGACAAGATTCACAATACCATAGAAGTTTACGTGGATGACATGTTAGTCAAAAGTCGGAAATCAAAAAACCACGTCCGAGACCTTCGAGAGATTTTTCAGACAATGAGGAGACACAAGATGAAAATTAATCCGGCCAAGTGCGACTTCTGGGTCACGTCGGGGAAATTCCTAGGCTACATCATCACTCCCAGGGGAATAGAAGTAGATCTCGAGAAGGTACGAGCCGTCCTTGAAATTCCATCCCCCGCAACGGTAAAAGACGTGCAGAAACTAAATGGTTGCATAGCCGCATTGGGGCGATTCGTATCACGGTCATCATACAAATGTAAGGCCTTTTACGACATCTTGAAGAAAGGAGAAAAATTCCAATGGACGGACGCAAGCGAAGAAGCTTTTCAAAAAATCAAGCTACATTTAGCTAGCCTCCCGGTTCTTCAAAGGCCTGAGCCGTCAGAAAATCTCACTCTATACTTAGGCGCGACACCCTATGCCATTAGTGCGGTATTGGTCAAAACAGAGATGGGAGTGGAAAATCCGGTATACTTTGCCAGCAAAACTTTAAGTCCGGCCGAGAAGAACTACACCAGAATGGAGCAGATGGTGCTCGCGCTAGCCTTTGCTGCCTCCAAACTACGAACATATTTTCAATCTCATCGAATACGGGTGCTCACCAAATCGCCTATCGAAGCGGTCTTGGATAGCGCTGGGCGGTCGGGGAGAATCTCCAAGTGGGGAGCCATAATCAAACAATATGACGTAATATACGAGGCAAGAACCGCGATCAAAGGGCAAGTAGTGGCCGATTTCTTGGCAGACTTCCCCCTCAGTGATGAGGACGAGGTAGAAGATATACCGGGAATGGTCGAAGAACAAGAGGAGCCAGCGGACCTACTAGCCGCCAGTAGCACAACACGATGGGAAGTATTTGTCGACGGGGCATCAAACAAAGACGGGTCGGGCCTCGGGTTGGTGTTTACCACTCCAAAGGGGAGGAAGATCGTGCATTCGTTCAGGTTAGAATTCAAGGCGACGAACAACGTCACCGAATATGAGGCGGTGATCCATGCCTTATGGATAATTGTGGAAATGGGGCTGCATGAGGTTCGACTGACTAGTGACTCACAGCTGGTGATCCGGCAAATTACGGGCCAATACGCTACACACGATCCGGTGCTGCAAAAATATTGGGAGCTCGCCCAATCTTACATCAAGAAAATCCCAGATATTAAATTCCGCCACATCTTCCGAAAGGATAACAGACACTCGGACGCCCGTCATATATCGCCTCACAACTTGTAGACCCGAGCATCGAAGGAATACGCGTTATGAGGCTTCTTAACCCGTCTATCCCCGAAACACCGTGAGGTACGGATTGAGGTGGCCGTCAAGACAAACCGAGAGATACAAAGAAGGCGAACCGGAGAAAGCCAATACATCAATACTTAGAGACGGGTGAGCTGCCTAAGAGTCGGCCCGAGATGAACAAGATCAAAAGCAAATCGGGCGCCTACGAGTTAAGGGAAGGGATCTTATATCGGAAATCTTACCTAGGACCACTCCTACGATGCCTGAGCAGGGAAGAGGGCCATATAATCCTACACGAGATACACTATGGGGCGGCTGGAAATCACAGCTCGGGAAGAAGTTTGTCGGTTAAGGCAAAAACAATGGGCTAATTTTGGATGTATATGAACGAGGACGCAAAGCAAATGGCGAAAGCTTGCGAAGAGTGTCAACGTTTTGGGAAGAAAATCCATGCTCCCTGGCGTCATCGTTAAACTCAATCATAAGTCCGTGGCCCTTCGTTAAATGGGGAGTGGACATCGTCGGGCCATTACATGTAGGAACGGGGCAAAGGAAGTATTTGATCGTGGCCACTGATTATTTTACCAAGTGGGTAGAGGCGGCACCACTAAGGCATATTCGGGACAAAGATGTCTTTAAGTTCATTTGGGAACATATCATTTGTCGCTTCGGGGTCCCTGCGGCTATCGTCTCCGATAATGGAAAGCAACTGCAAGGCGAGAACATTGATCTTCTATTCAACACTTACAACATCCGCAAGAGTAAAGCAATCCCGATTTACCCCCAGTGTAATGGGCATGCCGAGATCACAAACAAAACCATCGTCGATAACATGAAAAAGAAACTAGATGGGGAATATGGCAACTGGTGCGAGGAGCTATACAACGTCCTATGGGAATACAGAACCATACGAAGAGAAGCTACGGGATTTTCTCCATTCATGCTTACCTACGGAACCGAGGTGATCCTACCAACAGAAGGGATGATTCCTACCACAAGAACCGAAGCTTGGAGGCGAAATGTGTCATCTGACCTGATCTTGGCTAAACTCGACGACTTGGAAGAAACAAGAGAAATGGCGTTACAAAAAATGGAAAATTATCATAGGAGGTTACAACAGGAATACAACAAGCGCGTTCGACCAAGAGAATTTCATCACGGGCATCAAGTATTGAAATTTTTGGCTGAATGGGTACGCGACAAAAAAGGCGGAAAACTAGCACCAAAGTGGGGTGGGCCATATATAATCGAATCTAAGGCGGGCGAGGGATCATATCGACTACTGCGACTCGACGGAACAAGAGAGCTCAAACCATGGAACATCCGATTCCTGAAACTCTACCATCCTTGAAAAGCGACGCGGAAAAACGGTAAGCAAACGTGTCCTCTATCTCTATGAAACCGTGAGGGGTATGGGATAGGGCATGAGCGACTAATGGTCATTCGTACTCGGGGCAATGCCAGTGTGGAAGTGCCGAGGTGACTTACACTCGAATGGTCATTCGTACTCGGGGCAAAGCCAGTGTGGAAGTGCCGAGGTGACTTACACTCGAATGGGCATTCGTACTCGGGGCAACGCCAGTGTGGAAGTGCCGATGTGCCTTACAGTCGCCTGGATATTCGAACTCGGGGCAGTGTGCAAGTCTCGAGGTAGCCTAAGTGTTCTGGTGGTTAGAAACCAGTTCCAAAGGTTGTTTAGATGCGAGGTCTACTCAGCTAGGTGGCCTACTTACATCTGAAAGGTCACCACCATCGCAAGTGGGCGTGTCCACTTGCCCGAGATCGGTTTGTCGATAACCACTCGGGATTTTCGGGCCTAGAACTAGGATGACTGGTACCCTTCCACTGAACCAAAGAGATAGTGATGAGATACCCCAATCAGGACATGGCATAGGGCCCGATGACCCTCCTTGTTGGGTGTGTTCGATAGAAATGGTTAGAATATTGACTTACTTGAACAATGATTGCAGGAATAACATATGAAACAAAGTAGAACTCGATTGCGTCATGCGACTATTAAGAAAATATGAAAAGCATCATGTGACCAAGCGAAACGAAGCGTCTAATGAAAATAAAACAAACACCATCGGTGACACATCACCCCCATTAAAACGAACAAGCAAGGTAGCGGAAATTAAAAAGGGGAGAAGTGTTTAGAGCGATTTACAACCCGATGGAAGGGGCAACATAGTGACGCAGCACCATAAAAAGAAAGTTTAAGCCTTGGGAGGAGCCGCGCCGGCCTTCCTCTGCGCGACCTCGAGCCGCTTCTTCTCCACCCAGTCCATAATGCCAGCCTGAACCTTCTAATCTAACTCTTCCGCATGGGCGACACGTTCATCCTCGAGTTGTTGGGTAATCTGGGAAGCGTTTTCCTCAGCATCATCTAACTTGGAGCTCAAATCTACCTCGGCCTATTTCAATCGGAGAACCTCCAGATCCAGCTCCCGAGAGCGTTGTTGCTCGGCTACAAGATCACAAAAATAGAATGTTATTCATCGGGTGCATTTTTGCAAGAATAAAGCGCAATATAAATCTAAAAGAGCAGCCTCAACACATCATCTAAGGGACCTGACAGGGCGGGTAACACCGACTGAAGCGACTCTACCGACTTAGACAGCTCATCCTCGGCCCTGGATAACTTCATGGTTAATTTGTTATAATGTTGCTCGTTGAACTCGTTACTAGGGAAATACTTCTTATGTTCGGCCCAACCGTCCATTAACCGATTACGCGACGCTTGGAGCACTGCAAGCTGCGATCTACTCCACTCTAAATCGCCCATAACCTTATCAAATTCAATCACTCGACCCTGTAAATCGCTATTAGCTCACTCCACCACATATTTATCTCTCAATATTCGTCGGCGGTCCTCGTGAAGGTCTCGATTCTGCAGTTGCAGAGCGTCTACCCTTTGCTCCAAACTTGTGGCTAAAGCAGCCTTTTCAGCAGCAAGGCGCTAAGAAGACCCCAAGTGAGCCCGTAAGTTGTCCATCTCGGCAGGATCATAATCAAACCGGCGATGTCGTTCTAACTCGTCCTCAAGTCTTTCAATTTCCTCAGTTTGACGGTCTATTTTGTCGTCTTTGTTTGCCATTCGTTGACGAAGATTTTCCACAAGATCCTTCTCAATATCCCATTTTATCTTCATAATCCTAAACTCCGAAGTAGCGTCTATACCTATACTAGATAACTCGGCTAAGAATAAGGATACCCGACTCAGGATACTGGCACGATAAACTCAATCAACACAAGTTAAGAAGGATCATATACCTTGAGCGTCGGCAAGCTTGATCTCCAGCTCATTCGCGCGACCCCTCTCATTCTGAAGTTGAAGTTGGAGAGATTCTATCAACTGCTTATCTCGAAGGCGATTGGCAGCATCCAAGCGTACGCGATTCATAATCTAACACAAATAGCTTGACTCATAAGCAACACTACGAGAAAGAAATCGGAAGCGGAGCATAACCATACAGAAGCGACTTGATCACCACAGTGTCAAGTGTCAGGGCAATGTCGCCATAACGGGGCACAACATTCAACATTTCCTCATCTGTATACTTCACGAAGTTAGAGGAAGTAAGTGCACCCAAGGAGTTCATGATCGGGCCAGAGACAGTAAAGGAAGTTTCAGCACTAGAAGACGATCCCTCAGTAATCCGAGACACACAAGGAAGCTCTACCAGTACATCGGTAACGATCTTCTCTACGACGGGCGTCTCCTAGGGCTCCTGTTGGTCGCCCATACCTTGTTCATCGCCTTTGTCGCCCGACACATTCTATCCAAACAGCTCATCCTCATCGGAAAGATCAATGATGGGGCCCGTTTTCGGCGGTGGCTTAGCAATTTGCTTACCTTTACCAGGATTACGCCTCAGCGGAGTAGGGTCAACATCGCCCGCGTCATCATCATCGTGCCTTGGGTGTTTCTGCACAAGTGTATCGTCAGAACATGTGAAGGAAAAAAACAGGGGCAAGTACATGTACTTATAAGAAAATCATTATGTTTGTTACCTTCCCCTGGTCTTCCTCAACCCTTGTGCCAGCACCTCTTTTCCTAGACCCGATAGTTTTGGTGGAGACGACCTGAGATTTTTAAACAACAAAAAATGACTAACTGACGCCCGAAGCTAGTAAGATAAAAATCAAGAAAAGTGCATACCTTATCAGCCTTGTCATCATTAACCACCCATAAAGAATAGGGCTCGACGGGAAAAGTAGGTAACGGGAAATCACCATGAAGGATCGGACCTCGGACTAGAAGCGGAACTCGGGGATAAATAGGGTCATTATAATGGCGGGCTCGCTTGTTGGAACCATGGCCGACGGGATCGACATCCAGCATCATCCTTTCAACACCCTCGGGCATAGTTTTGACCCGATGAGGACTAGCAGCAAAACCGGCAAGTTCTCCTAAGGTGGAAGTACCAGCTCGATAGTTGACAAGGAAATTGGCAACGGTATACTCAGGAGCGTCCTCGGGCTTGTAGGTTGACCACTCGACAGTAGAACCATGACCATCGCGGCGATCCCTCCACTCGTTCATAATTCGGAAAGTATTGCTAGTCCATTGAGCTAAAGCACGAGAAGGCCGAATCTGGGAAAAAATCTCGTAATAAAATGGGCTATCAGGGTTGTATAAGGGAAGACGAAGGCCCAGATCCAGCTGACCCAAGGTGATGACCACACAATCAGCCGATTGCTCGTGCTTCTTCATATCGGTTTTCTTCAAACTACCGTTTCGGCCCGAGAGAAGGGTCACTTCGTAATTTTGAAGATCGTACTTCTCCTTCAACTGCTCAATGAACTCTTCTTCAGAGAGATCCTTCACCCTTTTCTTGGACCTGCACGAAATAGAAGGAGAGCTATCAGCAAAAATAGATTTTATCGCGCGATCATCATACCTAGAAGGGCTTTCAAGCAAAAACAGAGAAGCAAGGGGGGAACATCAAACTCGGAAAAAACGTCATCAACAGACCTCTTTTCAGCCATGGAAGGAGAAGAAGCCATTAACGAAGATAGTGCAGAACTCGGTTCCCAACAAAGAAAGATGAGGCGATAGCAGCTACTGTATCGGTCGGTGAGGAGAAAACGACGAAAGAAAACCAAGAAAGCTAGGGTTTTTGGAGAAGCGCAAAATGTGAAGAAACTTGGGAGAAAACCATAGTAGATGAATAGAGAAAGAAAGGGTAAAGAAGAAGAAGGAAGAAAAGAGCGGGCTATTTAAAGAAGAAGAATTGTAACCGACGCCGACGGTTACCAGTCATAAAGTGGAGTTAGTGGGACGATGCATGGCGGGATTCACGGCATGAACAAAGACGTGGGAATTTAGGGCGATATTCTTCCACATGTGTCTCCCACACGAGCGGAAGAAGGGGCATAAATGTAGGTTTAAATTATACACAGATCCAGGTGGCAACATCCTAGGCCTGGTGCACCTAAACACGAAAAGACGCGAAGCATGGAATGAAGATTAGTGGCGCGAGATTTCAGGAGCCACGTGGATCGGGCGTGATTGCTCTACAGCTGTCGGACAAGACTTGATTCAGACTTCTGACAAAGCTGACATGACGAGACGCGGCGGGACAAACGAGGTGCTATGGTCAAATGGATAAGAAAGTAGGGGACACATCGGCTAACCATAAAAGCAACGATCGAAGACGGGAGACATTCAGAAACACGCGACATCGTGTCAAGAGAGCATTGGGAGATGTCGGCTCGGACGAAAGACAGGCGAAGAGCCAAGATACCTCGGCCATGTGAGGCGACATAAGTCGGTCCGACAGTAGAACTGCTGAATTGATGTAACATGACCAACACCATATCTTGGGTGTATGGAACTTCTCCTATAAATAAAGGGACTTGTATTCATGAAAGTTAGGTTGTAATTTTGGGAGAGGAGAGGAGAGAAACTCGAGAAAACATTAGGAAGAAGTGAGTGAGAAGTAAGTTCACCTTGTAAAGAAATCCAACTAAGATCAACACCTTTGTAACACCTTGAAGTAATAAGATTCATCATTTCACCCCCGTGGACGTAGGTAATCATACCAAACCACGTATATCTTGTGTTCATGGCTGAGTGTTTACTTTCATTTGAGAAGAGTAGTGCGTTTCTAACCTTTGGATGTAGTTTGTAGTAAAATGCATCTACAATATTATTCTTGCTAGATTTACAACACTTCTGCGAATTGTCTGCGAGTTCTTCAACAGCATACTGCGAGTGTCGCAGAATGACTCAAAGAATGACGTAGTAGATGACAATATCTGAAACATGAGAAGAGTATGACAATTTTGCGAGGGTTATATCATCTGCGAGAATTAGCATTATCACTGCTGCGAGAAGATCGCGAGTCAGATCCGAAATTAAAGGACAACTTAGTTGTCATCCATTATGTAACTACCCTATATAAAGAGACCCAATAGATTCAGAAAAGAGAGATGAATTTTTGAGCGTTAAGAAAGTTTTGAGGAGAGAGAAAATCCAAGAGAACGGTTGTATTCTTGATTTCTTCCATTTCTTGTAAACAATTCTGAGAATCAAATAATAAAGTGTTGTTTTTAATCTTCAAATATGTGTTGATTATTGTGAATTCTTGTGAAGGGTGTAGTGTAGGTTTTCTTGCAACTACACATGTACACATATTTTTCTCTACACCCTAGACATGCCATAGAGTACCACGGGGATCCCGCCTGAAATCCAATTATCGTTGCTCTTATGGTAAAAGTTGCACCTTGCATTGCATTTGATTCATTCATAAGATATCTTTGGTAGCGAAATATAATTTAAATTGAATTACTTTTTAGATCTCACTAAAACTTTTCCTCGTCATGTAACATTTTCAGTGCTTCGTTGAGTGCTATACGTTTTTCAAACATCAATTTTTTATTTGCTTGGTTTGAAATTCCTGAAGTACTTAGTTCTTCCACTGACATATATTTCCTGTTGCCAATGTGTCAGTGTTAAAATCATAAACAATTTATTACACATTAAGTTGACAAATTCAAATAGTATGCATCATAACATATATTTCCTTATAAATTTCCAAATCCTATGCGTCGAGATTTATGTAAATTCTACCCTCAAAAATGCTGTCCTTTCCTATGTATAAGAGGGTGAAAATATACATACATCGAGGTTTGGACATAACTTAAAAAAAATTGTCCTGTCGTGCTTGGCTTTCAATCTATGGTAAAATATGATGCTCAACTCAATCTTATACAAATGTTATACGTACCTTGAAAATGCTCAACCGTTGTTGAAGTTATTATTAATATTGAGTAACCCCATCATCTTCCAACATATAATCACTTAGTTGGGTGGTCAGATTTTCCCATATAGTTATCTTTATGGGAATTTCATTGCAGCTTAGTATTAGGACATCAGGTGCGGGTACATCAGTTTCGTTTTTATTTTTATTTATTTTTATTTTTTAAAGTTTCATTTTGAATCTTTGAAAGACCCTTTAGCATCCCAACAATATTTGTAAAGAATAATTATTCAGTTTGGATGTTCTTAAAAAGAATTTTTAACATTTAGTATGTAACCCATTCTATGCAACAATCTGGTGGGGATGGATAGTGTGGCGGGGCTTCGCCCCGCACACATCGCCCAAATGCATTGGAACATTATTAATTTTTTCATTTATAAAGTTGGATTCATTTGGAATCATTTATAAGTATAGCTTGGTACTTGGTTTGGACGATAATTTTTATATTCAGACGCAGGTATAACTCAAGGAAAGGGACATCGGCGTATACATTTATCTCAATGTATTACATGTTGTAAAAGGAAACACATGTACATGTTTGTACCAACACAGTTCATGAATTTTTCACTTGTAACTGCATAAGCATCATAAGATAAGCATCGACTTTTTTGTCCAAGAAGTCTACGCAAGGCCCAGATATTTAAATTTGCAAGTGAGGATATACCACTCACTATTGTATCTCCATCCTCTAGAACTTTCCTCCAACCTTTGAGACATGTGTAAAAAAATTCAATTTGAGTGACTGTCAAGGCATGATACCAATTCTTCGGCATTAACCAGTCCTAGATAATGTTTTTTTTATATCTAACAAAGATAACGACCAAGAGTCCATGACCCCGACCAAATATTTGTCGCGACGGTTGAATGCCGCAACAACAATTGCACAATTATACTTGTGACCCAACAATTATCTGTAAACATTTATAGAATGTTTTTAAGAAAATGGTTATGACGATATCATATAAGACTAAAAAGATTAGACTAAAAGTGTATCCATGGGATTTTAAATAGTATAGAAGTCCAAAAAAATTTCAATGGTTTCGTCTATGTATACACCCGCTACTGTAATGAGACAATATTAGGTAATATCAGAGACCAATAATCAGGGGTGTGCACTATCAAGCAACAACCAATAGTTCAACAACTATATGAGTACTGTGCAAGTAGATCCTTAGAAAGTGTTTGAACCAAAATGTATCTGTACTGACTTCCTTTATTCGTTAAGTATTCTTTATTCTTTCAACTCCATTATTATTAATCAAAACATTCTCATGCAACTAGAAATGAGATTTAATGCCAGCTAGTTACATGTGCTTCGAAAATTTAATATCCACCTACCCAAGTGAGGTAGCATGGTCAAAAGAGACATCCAAAACAAAAAATTCAACACATCCAATGTTTATGGTAGTTCTTCCATGGTATCGAACTCGAGTACCTCTATAGAATTTAGTTGGTCAGCAATGGGAAACATTCAACTGAAAATGCAAAGCAACTTAAGACCAACACCACCATCCTTCTTATTTTCCAGGCTCATCTGTAACTTTTTATTTGAAGAGACGCATAGTACAAACCAAGAAAAAACGGTATCTAGGTTCTTATAATTGAAGAATCTAGAATATTTTCATTAAATATCTTATGCATAAAAATAAAAGTAACGAAGATAAAGGTATCCAGAGTGAGGGATCGAATTGTTTGTATACCTCTATTGACTAAGTAAAGCCTTGCTACCTTGTAACTCTGCATAATCTGGTACATGATGCTAGTGTCTGTAGCGGATTTCTCAGTTTCCCGTAGATAATTTTTCATCTCCTTATCGATATTGTTCCCATTATTTGTTCCCCGGGTTAGTAGTAGAATATGACCACCTCTCTAAAGCTATGACTTTATTCTGCGCAATATGTCCATTTGAAAATAACATGAGACATAAAATAAGAACCCAAATAGGACTAAGTTTTCCTGATACACAAAAGCTTCATAAAATCGGTCTGATAATCTCAAGTCACGTGTGCATTTATTATCTACCTTGGTAAAATACCAACTTTTTTTCCCGCACTTTGTAATTTTGTACCCATCATACTATGTTCTACCTCCTAAAGTTTAATGACCGAAAGTTCCTCACATCTCCCAAAGTATAAGCTGAATTATGTAAATGAGATATCCAAGACAAAATTTAGAGTTCTAAAGATCGAGCTAACCAATGATAAATGAGCACTCTATTGGGCATATTTCTTAACAAATTAGGAGTTCTCATCCTTGGCCATGCAATTTTCTGTAACTTATCTTAATGTACATATAAGAAGACTGAATTATGAATTATGAAATGTATAGTTGACATCTATATATAAATTAATTTATAAAATGATGAAGCTCTTTGTTAAGCAAAATTGGAGATTCATTGCCCATATCTACCTTGAGATTCCTTTCAGCTGTTAACTTTGTTAAGAAAGAAGTACTGTTTGAAATGGAATACATGATATGTCACTGAACTACATTTGTTGGCCACTTTAACCTTTCCCATAGTCATGAAAATAAAACCGCATTGTAAACCCTTCAAGAGAAGAAATTAACCTCAAAGTTATCACAGTAAATCACAAATAAGCAAAGGCTTTGCTCCTTTTGGGCACAAATATGAATTCTTACAAAGTGAACTATAAACAACAACATTAATCAAAGTCACTATTTTTGTAGAGGTGGCATCCACATGTTAGTCTTTACATTGTTCTGTTCTTATGGAGCTCTAAATCCCACTCAAAATACATTATTGGCAAAAATTCCACTCAAATTACATTCTTGAAAAAATAAATTAGATTAGTAAATAAAAAGGAGCAAATCCCAACCTCTTATCGATCCAGTAATGTATCAGGAGAAATACCGACAAAGCATCGCCATCTCACCACAAAAAGTTCCACCACATCCAATCCGGCAAATCTATCCAAACAAACTACAAAGAATTTCGCAATGAATGTTTGAGTTAAACAAACTAAATTGTTGTGGTGATAGAATTGGCTTGCACGTTATCGGTGTACATTGTTCGACAGAATGCCAAACATGCAATAAATTAAAAACTTGGAAAACAATGCTACACAAAAATAAAAACAATAAATAGAAAGCGAAACCCGAGAAAAAAAGGCGCCAAACTAAGTGCACAACAGAATACCTCAACTGAAGCCCACTACGCTATCGAATTTTCGTTTTCTGTTGTCCGTCAGAAATAAAAAAGACTATCCCTCATCCATATTCCGTTAAACTATAATTTAAAAGCAATAACCAAGCCAATATTTAAAAGATTAAAAATAAAATAAAAAAAGAGAGAAAACATTATTGAATATGATACATGTTTCTTTGAGTGCTAAAAAAATTGTTTGCTCAAGATATGGCATCGACAGACTACGACGCTGCAAAGGTTTATCCTTCTTTACTAAAAAATCAAAACCCTATCACGGAACAAAATCAACATCTTGAAATAATAAAACTATACCCAGCACCCATCTTATGAAACATGAAACTAATTGAGAACGAACCTCTTAGTTTGGCGAGAGAATATATTCCAAGTCCACCTCCAAGTTCAAGAGTCCCTGAATACACCAAAACATTTAGAAATGCGCCAAATATGTCTTCAGAATTAAAATTTTGATGCTACCTTTTAAAGAGGTCGCAAATCTAAACCTACAAAATCAAAATTAAAACAAAAAAGTGGTTTCAAAATTAAAACACCAACGAAACTATATATGTTTATGGTTTGAAAAATTAGGTTAACATAATCTCAAAACAAAATTTGCATCCTCTTCGTCTTTGTGTAACCACTTTAAGAACTTTATACCTCTAACATACATAATTAAAAAAAAAAGGATTATAATAACGAAAACTAAAAACATATTAGCTTTAGCGATTAAAAATACATATTTTCTGAATATTTTTCTCATACTTTTCTTACGCAGCTGCAATTAGGAAATTCTCGTGGTGGTGTTTATGAAAAGATAAGACCTTCTTTGTTAGTTTGATTTTCGTAGCTATATGGATCGTTCCCATGTCCTGTCAACTGAATAAAAAAACATATATATAATGAACCGATAACAAAAATGATCAAAATGAAACTAAAAAAAAAATCGATTGATTGTTATCAATATAAGAACGTGATAGCCTATAAAAGAAAGAAAGCAAAATATGAAACCCTACAAAAGCACGCTGCAAAAAAATCCAGAAAGAAAAGAAGAAAGAGATGAAATTTTTTTAGCCATTATTATGGCATTTAGTTAACCGCATAAAGTAAAGAAATTTCCCTTTATTGAATTTCTTTCGCTATATTTGGTATAATATGTTCTATAAAAGCTCCTAAATTTGTATCTAAAAATATACCAAACTATTCTTAGCCTTAACTATTGCGATCTAATTTTTATTTTATTTTTAGTAGTTATTAGAATAGATTCAAGTATATTATATTAAAGAATTATAAATCTCGGCTTAAAAAAGTAAAATAATAATCTGATTTTAGCATTAAAAATCTAACGGTTTTGATTTTATTATGGAAACCTATTTCCATTTACGTGTTACGTAACATGGTATTTGCTGCATAATTAGCTTTTTTCATTATGTAAGTGTCATAAACATGTAATACGAACTGGTTATGACCATCTATTTATTAACTATTAACATTTATATCGGTCACCATGGCATTGGTGATGTAATCATGGCCGTGCACTCGTTGCACCCATGGACACATGTTATATACCGCATTTTGGAAAGGACATCTAAAAACTTCTCAAACCTGGTCGAATTCCAACAATTGTTCCTTCATATGCAATTTTCTTAACAATCATTTTTAAACCTTAACATAAACGAATCTCACCACATTTTCACAACCCATGGAATTCGTAACTACAATGGTACGAACACTAATAAAGTTGTTAGTGTTTTCCATGATTCTGGTATCAAAATAGCGTAATCCCACGTAAAATCATTACTATTACTAAGAAAATCACATACCAAAGAAAGAAATTTAAAGAAAATCGCAGTATAAATTTTGTGAAGTTATACTCTTCTCATGTAAACATAGCTTAAATGTTTGGAAACTTTATGCCAACTAAAAAAATGGGAACCATATAATCAACAACAGGAATAATTTTATCATCATTCGAGAAGGACAATAGTTGATGAGGTGAAAATGATTCTAAGTGTATTTATATGCCTTTAGTTAAGACCGTTTAGATGTTTCTGGTTCAAATGACCTTGGTCTTTTTAGACTCTCTGGTACCTCGACTTGTTATCCGGATCACAATAGAATATTAGTATGATCAGATTTCAAAGATACAACAGTAGTGAGTGAGAAATTGCGTATACCAGCAGAGATGTCTCACTCTGAAAAACTCTTCTATCTCATTTGTGCTCATTTGCAAGGGCAAACGAAAACGTCGCCAAGGCTCGCACAAATTTTGGTAGCATGGTTTCCAAGTAATCCCAATGTATCTTAAGCTAAAAAAAAAAAAATCGTCTAATAATAAGGTCAAGAAACCTATAAATTACAAACAAAACAACAAATGCGAACAAATCAACAATCAAATATCACATGTCTTGTTGGCTAGAGCATCTCTCAAAGTGTAAGGTAACATTCAAATAAATTAGAGACCCAATAAAGCTTGCTTCTATAACCTTCCATGGAGAACCAATCTTATTAGAGAAAGAGAAAGAAGAAAAAATGTTAACTCTCCCCTTTCGGAACAGATAATCGAGACCCAGTGAATTTCAATTGGAAGGATTCTTATCTCAAGTTAATATGCTACCAATATAAGCTAAATTTCTCGAATCTACTACAATAAATTTGTCCAAACCATCCCCACCTTTAAAGTACAAACAATTAGGAGCCAAGAACTGGACTTCCATAAGCAGACCTTCAGAAAAAATGAGAAAAAATTAATTATATGGACATGGGAGAAGTAAGAAAAATTTAAATAACAAAATCCATGCAAGAACTCTAAGAGATCTAAAAGAATATAGTAATACTGCTTTAACAGTGAACAAAGCAGATTTTTTTCTATCTAAGAACATGAGAAGAAATAATTTAACTGTCCTATAATGAATGTCAAGTGTTGAGTACCGAACAAAATACTATAAACACTTGAGGCTTTCTACTGTAAGGAAATTTTCGCTTCTTGGCACCCTTAAAACCGAATAGACGGTTAAGGAAGAGTTTCGGTGTCATATTCTTAGCATGCTAAATCACGATATGCAAAATCACGGAGAAGTTCATTATACTAACCATATTTTAGGTCATTATTATACATGTCGCCATTGGATAAGGCTAAGAAATTGTTAGTGAACAACAAAAATTATCTTAGAGTTAAGCTAAATTTTATATTAAGTTAAATAATGATCCATGAAAGGCAATGAAAAGTTCATTTTTATTGTCCATAGCCATATATTGTAAAAAAAAAAAAAGTTGATTAAATTGGAGGACTGGGATGCAACAGAACTTTGCGCTTAGACGGAATGCTCAATAATAAACAATATGGCTTACATACAACTAAGAAAAATAAAGTCAATTTCAATGCTAGAATATATTTTTGAGGTGATTATTCACTGTGGTAGCTAGACATACCATCTTGATTCACCTTCTTCAAGAATTTTTCTTTTGTTGGAAGGATATAAATACCTGCACGTACAAATTTCTTTAAGAATTTTTCCTTTGACGTTCATCTTTCAAGAGCGTAACCCTGCAAAAAGAGAGTCGAGCATATCAAAATCCTAAATATCCAAATCATGGAGTCTAATTTTGTGTCAAACCGAAATCTCAATATTATATTTCAAAGGTGTCCATATTTCTTAAAAGAAGTTTATACAATTCATAGAAGGACATGCCCACTTCTGCAGTGAAAATCATCCCAAAGAAAACCCATGTTGTACAAATTGTAATTAAGCCAAACCTAATATCTCAAAGTATTTTGGTTTATACCTCATCGTGGAAATTAATTCCTAAAAACTCAAAACAGCAGCAACCATACCAAGAATCAGCAATAACATAATTTAAATTAAGATTCTCTCTGAATAATACCATCTACTTCTGCCTCTATGATTGTTAGAGCCAGTCCCCTGCAAATAGGGTACATCCATAAGAGGAATGAAACCTTATTGATTTTTATAGATAACTTGGGAGTATATACCACAACTTCAATTTTAACCAAAATCAAAAAAGAAAACCAAAAAACAAAGAAATATTAACACTACCTTAAGAGTTCATACAATTCCTTCTTGAGAAAATGACCCCTACAAAAGCATTCAAATAACCACAATAAGAGGAACAAAAACACAACGCAGTGAACTATATTAAAAAAAATAAGAGGAAGAAAAACACACAAACTGGAGCTTAGACATCACCAATCAATCACAGAAAAAGCAAGAGCATAATTGAAGAACAAAAGAAGTGATCAGTGAACCAAAAAAAATCCGAAAAGCACGACAAAGAGCAATAAAAATAAACAAACAGACTCTAAATTCTTCACTACACAAATGAGAAAAAGAAAAAGAAAACATTGTTACCTTGCTGTGGATTGGAGTTGGGAATAGATTCATCATTGTTTGTATACGTATTCTGCAACCAGAAAACCTAAACATCAAATTCGTAAAATATCAAAATGAAACCCATATAATGCATTAACAAACTTAACTGGCTTTTTTGTTCAACCAAAGAATAAGATCGACTAAACATTAAACTTTCGACGAAATCGAGATTAAAAACGTCAAATCATACCTTAGAAAAAGAAAGCATCACTACATAATAAAACTCAAGAATAAATAGGAAGAGAGGAAATAAAGCCTTGAAGTTATATTTTTTTAGTATAAGATCTTCAATCGGAGATCATCTATAATTGGAATCCATATTTAGTAGGCACGGTAAGCATCTACGTTATCTTAGAAATCTTATATTAGTTTCTCAAATTAGATTTCACATGAATGGTAAGCACCTCCCTTGACTTAGGAGTTAATTTGATTTGTTTCTCAAAATAGAGATATACGCCAAATTCCTAGATTTGTTAGCGGAAATATAGAACAGGAAAGGCGGAAACAATTATTTACACATTTATACATGAAATGGAATCCTTAATTAAAATTCGAAACATGGAAATTCTGTGTAAGAAGATCTCAAAAGATCTTGATATCGATAAACAGGAAACCGTATTCAATAAGTATGGTAAATAATATTATTTCATGTTTCAAATATCCAAAAGAGTTAGCACGGGTTAAATGAACTGAATAAAAATAAAAATATGAGATATTTAAGGGAGTTTCTTCTATAGCAAATAATAATCCATGATTTTGAAAATATATGTTATTGATTTATGTCACCTTTTTTATGGTTATCAATGAGATATTTAAGGGATATTTTTTTTTGTTTTTGGTTAAAAAAATATGATTTTCAAGATCTTTTCTATAGCAAATAATAATATTTCCGTTTTTTTCTTCTTTTTTTTTTCCTTTTTTTTACATCTCACGGCCCTAAATCCTGACCCTCCTTTATTGACTCGATTTTACGACATGGATTTTATTAATATTATGTAAACGTGATGTAAGAATTTTTAACAAATCTCAGCCAATCAGAACCAAGGATTTCGTCTACACACCAACATAAAAGAGGGTGGACGCAACCACTAAATTTGGAGCATCCGAGCGAATCCACGTAATTAGAAATTGACGGCCACGAAATATAAGGGGGCTAACTTTGATTTCGGCCAATCAGGAGCGAGGGTTTTTCTCACCGACCAATGAGAGAGGAGGTTACCGAAACTCTCGACGTGGTATGAGAGATGTGGTTGGGTTTTTAGGTTATTGATTATGATATTTAAGTTGAACAAACCACCAGTGTTGATTTATCTTTTCTATAAATTCCAACCAAGGTGGAACACTGGTTAGAGGCCACTCTTATGACACAATAGGTCATGAATTCGAACCTCCCCATTATAATTTTTGAAATTCCATATCTTCACTTGAGTATTCATTTTTCATTCATATTATTGGAATTAATTCCACGCGTGCGAGTTGTAGGGGGTGGTCAGGAGAACCACAACACTTGATTATCTTTGCCAGGACAAATCCTGACCACCACTAACACATGCAAACTTAGCCTAGCTTTGTTTTGTACTAATGATTTAAATCATTTGAAGAAATATGGAGAAACTAGGAGTTTTGCTCAAACGAGGAAGTTTTCTCAAACAAGAAGTGTTCAAGAGACAAGAAAAATAAGTTAAAAAAATAAAAGGGAGTGGCGTGGGACCGTCCAGTGGGCCCGATCCCGTGTGCGCCTCTCTATTATTTTTTAACTATATTCCTCTCCGATTTTGCATAGGTTTCCTGGTTCGTCCATATTTTTGAATGCTCGTTTATGCATTTGGGTGCTCACTCATGTATATTTGGGCGCTCGTTCGTGCAATATTGTTAAGTACACTCGCACCATTTTTTCAGGGCTTACTCGGTGGTGGCCCAGATGCCCGAACAGTGAATATTTATTACTAATTCATGAAATTCAGTCAGGAATAAACCATGAAACGGGGTAATAAAATAGATTGATTATCTATTACTAATTCGTGGAATTCAGTTGGGAATAAGCCATGAAACAGAGTAATGAGATATAATAAATTATTTTTCTAGGAACTCGACTGATGAATGTTGCACTAGAATTAATCTGCAAATGGTTCTATACCAGCATGCAATATGTCTAGGAGCATTATGTTTATTCGAGAATGAGGTGTGAGATGATAGAAGCATCATACTCATTCCGAATATTGATTGTGCATAGTCGTGGAATAGTGTGGCATCCCGAAGACGTTAGCGCTCTATGCTAGCATACAATATGTCTAGGAGCCGTCCAATCATTAAGAGATTTTATACATATGCATTCTATATAGTCAGGGAACAATGTGGCATCCTGAAGACGTTAACGCTCTATACTAGCATGCAATATGTCTAGGAGCCGTCCAATCATTTCGATTCTATGTAGAAGTGTTGATGAAATATGCGAAGTGTCAAAAAGATCACTTTGAAAGGCTTTTCGAATAACATATTCATACAGAGCCTAAGAGGGTGTACGCTCAGTCAGAGATTGTTCGTGAATTTTCACATACGTGCCTAAAGCCGTGTCAGAAATATGCAAAATTGTGATCTCTGAGAGGGTGGACACTCAGTCAGAAGTTGTTCGTGAATTTCACATACGTATCTGAAGCCGTGTCAGAAATATGCAAAATTATGATTTTACGATTTTAGCCTTTGTCAAAAATCCACCATCAACACCGGAAACCATCTTTTTTGAAATTTAACGTGTCCCCGTAACCGTGTCTATGCAACATAAGCTCCACCATCTACCACTTTGAAATCAACGAATTTTCAACGGATAAAAATTAAAATCTGTAGATGGTGAGATTTAGAATTTTGAAATAAACTCATTTTTATGGGTAAAAAGTAGAGTTTTGTTAGACGATCGTATTCCCAAAATATTTGTTTTAAATACTCTACCATTTATGTTTTATCGAAAGAAATTTCATGTGAAATAGTGTGAATACAGAAATGGGAAGGGATCCTCCCTCATTTATTTATGGTGTCTCATGGTTATTACTTATTACTAGTGTGTTGGGATCCTAGTCCCACATTGGTTAGATGAGGGTTAATTGGTAGTTTATAAGTCAATGGGTTCCCTCATCTAGTCAACCGGTTTTCTAGTTGAGTTCTACCCAAGGGCTTATGACGAGTTTAGGGTCGGTACCCTAACATTTGGTATCAGAGCCAACCACCACAACCCATGCCCGCTCCACGGAAGGGGTGACCTATAGGCTAGATTAAAGTGTTGGGGCACCTATGTATGGGCGTAGTTGTCACCCGCATTGAATACTGATAGGGGAGTGAAGCCGCCATAAGAGAAAGGGCTACCTTCGGGTCAGTGTCGATAGAGTGGGCCAACGAGGACGTTGGGTATGGAAGCGTGGTGGGATGTTGGGATCCTAGTCCCACATTGGTTAGATGAGGGTTAATTGGTAGTTTATAAGTCAATGGGTTCCTTCATCTAGTCAACCGGTTTTCTAGTTGAGTTCTACCTAAGGGCTTATGACGAGTTTAGGGTCGGTACCCTAACATAGTGAAGTGACTTTGGAAGTTTACATACAAGAATTGGGGTGTTAGGGTTTCTCAAATCAAACAGAATAATCATCAGATTTTGGGATTGTTTCTTTCTCTTCTCTTCACAAATGGGTTGAGAATATTTCAAGGCACTAATTTTTTGGTTTCAAAAATGCAGTCTCAAACAAGAAAAAGAGGTAACATTTCTTCAGTTGATAATTGTAATTCATATTCATCAGCAGTAGTAATAGCTAGCAATATAGATCTATTATCACAGATTTTAATCATTTTACCTTCAAAATCTCTTCTTATTTTCAAGTCTGTTTCAAAACATTGGTATTCTCTCGTATCAGAACCCCATTTCTGTCGCAGGCATTTTCTTCAAAACCCTCGCTTTTCAGTCCTAGGATTGTACTGGTCCCCATGCTGGAATCAAACCGCATATGATTATATCAATATTGATAGACATGGGTATCGTTATGCATCATTTCAAACCATAAAATTTGATAAAAACAATGTTCAGATTGTTCAATCTTGCCATGGTCTTTTCCTTTGTAGGTATGATTGTTCGAAAAGTATTTATTACATTTACAACCCGTTCACTAGGCAATATAGGGTCTTACCCAAATCGTTGTTGAGAAAGGAGGGATTTACTTGTAATGGCAATGTAAGTTTAGTTTACGATCCACGCCAGTCACTGTATTATAAGGTTTTATGTGTATGGAACGATTGGGATGTCGATACAAATTATTCAAAGACAAAGATTGAAATCTACTCTTCGGAAACCAAGTCGTGGAAGCTTTGTGGATATGGAGATGAGTATATATTGCCTCAACTGATTGGACCGTGGCCTGGTGTGTTTTGGAATGGTATGTTGAATTGGGTTTCCCCAAATCAATCTTTGATGTATTATGATATTGATCGAGAAGTAATTAGAGTAGTGTCCGGGCCTCACCAGGATAATCCAAGTCATTATGGTGACCACGCAATTAATAGCTTTGGCGAGTATGCAGGACACTTGTTTTGCATTGAGGTTAGTGATAAGATATGTGCACGCTTTAATGTATATGAAATGGATAGAAATTACACAGCTTGGAATGTGAAGTATAGAGTGGATTTGGAAGGATTAAGAGTTTTTCATCCAAGACTGAGTTTTCTTCGTGGTTACAATTTAGTATCTTTTGATGAAGAAGAAAAAGATTCACCCGAGTTGGTACTACTAATACATGATAGTGAAGTAGTTATCTCATATGATCTTAGAAGTATGAGCTCTGAAAAGCTCTGTAATGTAGCATCACAAGGTTATGCAGTGGAGGGTAGACCATTTCAAGAATGTTTTAGTGTTGGGTTCTATAAATATATCGATTCACTTGCTTGTGTTTGATTATATCCCTGAATAGAACCTGGTTTTTTGGTTATTTGAAGTGCAAGTGCTCTTACTGCTGCAAAAGTGCAAATACATGGCTACTTTTGTTGGGTAAAGTTTCAGATGGTATTGTCTTCTTCCATAGATAGGGTCAGGGAGTGAATTGCGTCAAATATGGAGGCAATTCAGATTTGTGGCAAGAAATGAACTTAGGTATGTGCAGGTTCATTAGTTGCATCCTTTCAGTATAATTTCGGTATGCTTACCTGTAAAAGATTGTGGTTTTTAGTATAAAAGTTGTAAACACGAATCTCATCGAGCACAAATCTTAAGCAATATTCTTAAATGTTAAGAGAGCCATGTGTAAACATTTAGTTGCAGTGTAGAAAACAATATAGACTATTTAACAATGTTCCAAACATAGCATTCACTTATTCTGTATGCATTCTGGCGGCCTTTAGTCTCGCCCCCATGTTTGTAGTCTTGTTGTTTCATTGAATCTGTGTGAACACTAGTTTGAGAAAACATCAATAACTAATCAAGGAGAAGAGAGACACAAATCTTTGAATTTGTCATAATGACTTATCCTCTCAAAACTAAGTTGTGCCCGTAGGAGATGGAAGTTACTTAGAGTTCAGATGTTGGCTGTTTCGTCCCATACATGGCATAGAAAGTTCAATGATAGCTCATATTACATTTGTTGGAGAAAGTTTTATTTGGATACTTTGTAAATAAATGTTATTAGTGTTTGATGCTTGATAGAAACTCTGATGGTAATGCCTGTCAATAAGCTGTAAAGAAGACTTACATTGGTGCAGAATTTTGAATTTATATCTGCTAGCTTTTTTGTTGCTAAATTTTTTCTGTTTGCAAAGTCATTCCCAGTTTGCCGGCCAACATAGTCTGTATAGAGATATTAGGATGACCAGGATGACCAGGATGCTGTTTTTTACTGGACTTACTGACACGACATGTTCTTCGGTTGTTGTTTTGTAGGATTGTGTTAGTGATGGTTTCTTGGTTGAACTACTAAATTATGGGAGCGAAATTTGGTAATTTAGAGCTGCGAATGCACGCTGTTGCACTTTGCCTCTCTTTATATTTCTCTTCTCTGAGCTGCAATGTATGCTATTTTCTGCAGTTTTTAAATTGGAGCTGCATCTGTAGAAGGGGTATAGTTTATACTGCTGTTGCTCATCTTAAGGACCCATGTTTCTTGTTGTTACTATCTTTTCATTACATTTAGCAATCACTACTTCTTTTAGTACCAGTGCTTTTTCCTGCCATGCTATTGTGTAGCAGATAATGGTCGAGGGGACATGTTCTAGGCACCTAATTTCAGAATAGAATTAAATGATTTCTGAGAGTAGAAGCAGATTTTATTCTTAAGTAGGCTCCCACATCAAGGCTTCTCTTCTAGCTTCGGGTTTATCTTCTTACAAGGAATTTTCATACGCTTTCGATCATGTAATACTCGTCCAGTCACTCTTGATTCGTCCTACTCGAGTATGTTTTTGTTTTATCGAGTGCTCAAGTTAGTGTTGTCTCTGACTCCATGCTACTCATTATTGGATCATTTCTTTTAAATGTATGTATCCTTCCTATAATTGGGCCGACCAACCGAAGGGCCCGTATGGAGGGAGTCCCTTTTATGACCAATTTTTTGTTAAATGAGGAGTAACGTAAATGTTCAATTTCATAAAATGATTGAGAAAGAATATTCCTTGCAGATTCCCGTCACATTTTCACTAGACAAGATTATCCCTCTCTTTTAGTCCAATTACTATAACTCTTTGTGTATCCTACTTTTCAGGGGTATAATTGGAAAACCAGCTTTAATATAACATATATAAAAATCCGTGTCTTAGAATTTTACAAATTTTATCTCGTTGGAAAGGTTGTAAAAAAATCTACGCAACTAGCACAAACAACAATATCAAATTTAAACTCCATTTTCAGATTCTTTTTCGGTCGGCCCTTCCACCGTTGCAACGGTTATACTAGTGTAATACCCTTCTTTCATGAAATAAGTTGTAAAAACAAATCTGATAATAAAAAAGCCCAAGTGCCTTCGATAAATCATTCAATATTTCTAGGAAAAGCTGACACAGAATGGTTCTGTCATGTTGAATTGGGTTGCCTGTAAACTATTTTTAGTATATTTTGATATTGGGGTGTATCCATGCCTGATCTGGATTATGATTCTCAAAGATACATTGCGCTGGCTTCAGTTCAGGTAATAGGAGCTTCGACGAGTATGTGGGTTAATTGTTTTGCATTGAGATTTCTGTTAAGGTTGGGGCCTCTTCTAGTTATATGAGCTAACCTTCTGGTTTTTGGTACCCGTCAATACAATCTACTCAGAGAAGATCTCTATTTTAGGTCGCAGAATCCGCTTTGTGCTCTATGCAGGTCTGCCCGAGGTACCCTTATTATCGCAGTACGTTTTACGATATTGTAGAGGTTAACTTATCGCTACGAGGATGCAGTATTTATTTATATACTTCGGAGTCGTGAAGTAGTCATCAACTGTAGTAGCCTAGTAGGCTATCTCAGACTTTCAAACCTCTGCTCTACTCTCTGCATTTCACATCTCTTCTTTTTCTTGTACTTTTCTACCTAAACTCAGTAACATCATTCTCTGTTGATGCCCATGGCGTGAGGTTCATCAATCATTAACCTCATTTGCACCATAACCCAGTCTCACTCTATACACAGCGATATAGGGCATGTGAAAACTACAGACAAACCCATTTTCCATATTTTTTCCACTGTGAAACCCACACTCAAAAATACTTAGGCGCGCACCCATTTTCTGTAAAAAAATTCTCAGGCACCCAGAATTTATAGAATTATGTTCCGATCTTCTTCTGATATTCTATTTTTCTCATCTCTTTTTTGTCTCGTTTTCTACTGTTCTTCTTGTCTCTCTGTCGACCTCAATTCAAAGGAATTGAGCTTGATTTTTGTGTGAGTAATCTCTAGGAAGTTTAGTAGCTTGATGAATCGAGGGAGAAGGTGATGGTGCTGAAGTCGATTGAGCTCTGGAATAAGAAGAAAATGGTAAGCTAATTTAGGGTTCCGTTTATGATTGATATTTTGTATGAAATCGATTTAAATCGATCCATTGTCGATGGATACATTCTCTTAAAATAACTGTCTAATTTTAAGGTCACATCACGCATAAGTCAAGCCTAATTCGAGATATACGGGTGGTGCATGTGTAGAGTTTGGTGTGCTGGTATTCCATGACCAGTGGACCGACCATGAGCATTTAATAGGCATTAGTTATCTGGTAGAAACTCCATTTGAAATAATGACGAAATTGCTTATGTACTAATGCAGGCTTGGAGTGACTTCACACAGAACTTATACCAGAGAACTTTTGTGACTAAGATTCTCTTTATGTTTTTGACTAGTCTGAATTATTAACTCTTGTCTTGTATCTTGACTCTTCAGTACATTGAATATTCGTCGGCAAATTTTCATCAATTGAATGTCGCCCACATTTACCAGCCATCACTAAACCCACTTGTCAGGCACAAAATATCTCTAGTCATTATCTTGTAGTTCGGAGATGTTGCAGTGGCAAGGTGAAGGAGATGGAAGTGCAAATGAGTTTGGTGTGCGTGTGATGTGTATTTAAAAGAAAATGGAGGTGTGAAATGGAGGTTATGCATCTACCAAATTTGTTGCATCACTTGTTATGCATTCTCGAAATTGATTGCATAACACGTTCTACGGCTTTTTTCTTTTTGCATAACTTGTTATGCAATCCAGAAAATGGTTGCATAACACGTTATGCAGCTATGTTTTTCTTAGTATTGAAACCAACAAAAAATAAGGTTGCATAACTTGTCATGCACCTATAATAATAACTACATAACATGTTATGCAGTTGTGAAAATGGATGCATAACCCGTTATGCATCCGAAAATATGACTGCATAATGCATTATGCATCGAGAAAATTGTTGCACAATCTTTTATGCATCGAGAAAATAGATGCATAACCTGATATGCATCCGTAAATATGGATGCATACTGCATTATGCATCAATTTTTTATGTACGCACTAAAATCAACCAAAACAATGGTCACATAACTTGTTATAGATGCATAATTTGTTATGCAATCGAGAAAATGGTTGCATAATTCGTTATGCGTCTGCATAATGTGTTATGCATTGTTTTTGTTTTTGGTGGCATAATGGTTATGTAGTCAATTTTCGAAATTTTGCCTAAAATGAAGATCACCTCCAATATTTTCGTGAAAAAAAAAAATTTGATGTTGTTGTTTGTACTCATTGCATAGCTCTCTTAAAAGATTTCCAACGATATAAAATTTGTAAAATTCTAAGGCGCGGATTTTTAGATATGTTATATCCAAGTTGCGTTGCCAATTATGTTGGGTGCAATAATCATAACAAAGAAAAATCACATAAGCAAAAGTTATTGATACTTAGCTCCTTTGTAATGGAAGTGATGGATTTGACGAAACGAGCGAGCTTCCCATATCTCCACAACAGCAACAAGGCAAAACTTTGGAAAAACAGAGTGAGTCAAGTGTTCAACACATTGCCCTTAAGACATTAGCGCCCGGCTACACTCAAGAGTGATGCTATAGCCCTCACATGGCGGATATCTCCAGGATAAAACACCCTACTACACCTACTACTAGCATATGTAGTAGATGCTCAACTTGAGCTTGACAACTCCGAAAAACCATAAAGGAAAATCGTGAATGCTTGAGAAAACAATATAAAATAATTTTTCCCTTGGGGGTCCCTCTAAATATAGAGCAACCCCTTTCCCATAGATTTTACAAAAGTAGTGAATTTTTTTATATAATGGAACAAAACAACTTAAGAAGAGGAACTCCCCGATGTGGGACTAAAAAGCTTATATAGTCTCTTAAAACAATTAAAAAGTGGAAACTCCATAATGTGGGACTAATAAGTTTTTTCATTCACAAAAGAAACAATGAATTATAATTTTATTAAAACCTTAAAGATCATTTTTTAGTAATTGTTTTCCAACAATCCCCCACATGAATGAAAACTCAATAAAACGCGAAAACACAGATAGATCTTGGTAAATCAACAACCCAATCTCACGACCTGAACTGACTGAACAGACAGACAAATCGTGCATGTAGAAGTCATACTAGTCATTCCAACGTCATCTCCCTCACACAACAATGTGTTGACCCCAGGGTCATACTATGGATTGGAAAAATCATATAGTATAAAGAGCTTTCATCTTTAGTTCCTCACAAGTGAGACGAAAGGTTCTTTCACCAAAGTGAAAAAGCATGAACTAGTGAACCCTTAGTGACCCTTAGGTCCTAAGTTCCAGTAATACCAAAACCATCAAAAAGAAAATCACATAAAAAGCGTAGGAAATACCATTTTAGTCAGAGGTGTCCATGAGGTCTTGAACCTGTGCTTAGTGAGATATTACCGGAATTACTTTCTAGATACAGTGAACTATGTCTTGAACTGCTAGCAGTTGATGTAATTCGCGATAACGACCACGGATGATATCTCCCAGGGTGCTGCCAAGCTCGTGCCGTTTTGTCCAATTTGGCCCATATCCTGTTTCTCAGAATGCTCTAGAGAATCAAAGCTCATATTCTCATAGGAAGCGGCCCCACTTCCTCATTCAGATAGGTGAGTTATCATAAAGAGTGTTACTGCTACACCCCACTTCAATCTTAAATTGAAACTATAGAACTCATTAAGACTTCTTAAAAGTCATCCTTCACATGCAGTCACACTATCACGTCTACACCATAGGGAAGGGACAAAGAATAAAATTCTCTGATAGTGTTTACCTTTACCCACCACAAATTAGTTGTCTCATTCTAAACCTTGATCTTGGGATCTCCAGTCAGCAAGGTTGAGTATCCTTCATGGCAAGTTTAATTTATGAGCTTAAGCCCCATCCCCATCGATGCATTTCTAACTATCTCTTTGGATAAACCTTTCGTCAAAGGTTGCGCGATATTCTCCTTATACTTTATCCAATCAATGGAAATAACGCCGATTGAGATTAGTTATTTTTATCTTTAGCTATTATAGCTTGGCTAACACAATGTATAGATATAGCTGGCACAGGCCTATGCCAGAGAGGAATGTCTTCTAAAAAGCATCTTAGGCACTCAACCCCCTCTTGTGCTTTATCTAATGCAATACTCTTAGATTCCGTAATGAATTGAGCAATATATGTCTGTTTGGAAATCTTCCAAAAACAAACTCTCATGCTAGAGTGAAACCATATCCACTCGTAGACTTAGACTCCTCTGAGTCAACTATCCAGTTTGCATCATAAAGTCCCTCAAGGACAGCAAGATACCTTTCATAAATCAAATAAAAGGTAATAGAGTATTTTAGGTACCATAATACTCTACTCAGTGCTCTTGATCTGGACTACAATTATATCTACTTAACTTACTCACAATATAGGCAATGTTTGGACTCTTGCAGTTCATTAAATTCATCAAACATCCTATAACACTTGAGTATTCAAGTTAAGATACTCAACTACCCTTTTTTTTTCTTGAGTCTACAAGAATAATCGTACGGAGTACAAGCAGGCTTACAATCAGAATGATTGTATCTCTTAAGCACAATTCAACATAATGAGAATGACTAAGACTATAAATGTTTGATTATCTTCTAATCCTCATCCCTAAGATTACATCAAAAGGGCCTAAGTCTTTCAAGTAAACGTTCTCATTTAGTGCATGTTTTAGTGGAATTAATCACATCTATGTTTGTATCAAGTTGCCCCATAAAAACTATTTTAGTTAACAACAAATTTCTGCCCGTCAGAATTTTTCAGGAACGTTTCTCTGTTTTGTAAAATATCAAAAAAAAAAAAAAACTTTTACAACTCCAAAAATCCTGAAATTTTACGTGGGTAACTATCAGGATGTCCATTACGTATTGTCAAAAGGGTTCATCGAAATTCCTTCTAGGTTGAGAGATATATTCGAAACTCTACAGCTGACCAAAAATTCGTTTTTGTTTTTCACTCCATAATTAACATCCATGATTATTACAAATAATAATGTCTTAAGATTGTTGGGTGCAATAATCATAACAAAGAAAAATCAAATAAGCAAAAGTTATTGATACTTAGCTCCTTTGTAATGGAAGTGATGGATTTGACGAAACGAGCGAGCTTCCCATATCTCCACAACAACAACAAGGCAAAACTTTGGAAAAACAGAGTGAGTCACGTGTTCAACACGTTTCCCTTAAGACATTAGCGCCCGGCTACACCCAACTGCACCTACTACTAGCATATGTAGTAGATGCTCAACTTGAGCTTGGCAACTCCGAAAAACCATAAAGGAAAATCGTGAATGCTTGAGAAAACAATATAAAATATTTTTTCCCTTGGGGGTCCCTCTAAGAAGAAGATGAGAATATTTTTTTCAAACCCGGCGACTGCGAGTAACGATTGAAAGAGGGAAGAGAAACAGAAGATGAGATTCTTTAAAAAAAAAAATTCAAACATAGAAATTCTGCTAAGTGATGGGAATGGATTTGATTTTGTTTTTTTATTGATTTAGATCAGGTAAAGGGTAAGTTAGTCGTTCCGACGGCCCTTATATAAGTATAAGGTAAGGTGTCCTAAGCAAATCATGGTGCCCCTCCAAAAAGGAGTGGTGCCCAAAAACTTAACTGATCCTAATTTTGCAGCCCAGTCTGCAACCGTGCATGCCCTGTTATTATAATTTTTGTAGCCTATGCCCTATGGGAAAATTATGGGGAGACCCAAAAAAATAATATTCTCATTGTCAGGCCCACAATTAATTTTGGATACCGTGACACCCATAAAAATTTCTGTGACACCCATAGTTATCCGAAATTATTAAAACATGTCTGCATGATGATTTATGCATCTGCATTACGTGTTATGCATACTGTTTTTTCAGGGATAACTCGTTATGCATCCTAATTTTTCAGGGGTATAATTTGTTGGAAAACAATTACTAAAAAATGATTTTTAAGGTTTTAATAAAATTATAATTCATTACTTTTAATTCATTTTTGGTTGAAAAAAATGGAACTTACAGTAGCAAGTTTGGTTAGGATAACTTTGGAAAAAACACTAGTTTTGTAACCGGATTTTTAAAGATGAAGAACACTCCAGTTACGATTTTTCTTTTGGTTCTAACCGAACTCAAATTCGGTTGATTCACACAAGTTTCTTTTGTAACTGAACTCTTCTCTGTATACCCGAATGTTGAGTTTGATTGAATCGCCAAAAAAAAATTTCTTAACCAAACTATTCTCTGTATATCCAAATGTTGAGTTTGATTGAGTTGTAAAAATTTGGCAGCATGCAGAACAAATAGTTTGGCAACATAGGGAACCTTGTGAGCATGCCGAACTTTACGAGTCTCGCTGATTTAAGGCTTAAATTTCGGCTATAAAAATGGTGTACTCGTCTAAACCGAACATCACTCTGTATACTCTAGCCTAAAAGTTAGTCTACCTGTCCTGGAAAAAGATAGCCGAACAAAGCAAAAACTCCATTAAAGCTGAGTTCGGCTACCTGTGTCTTCAGAAACATTATCCGAACTACACTTGCAGAGGAGTTCGGCTACCTGTTCTTCAGATATCGTAACCGAACTCTATTGACCTAGCCGAAATCAGTTTATATAATTTCTAAATTTTTTTCGAAAGTTTTAGCTAATTCGAGCAACATTAACTAAATTTGAAGTATAGCCTAGTACCCAAAATCCTCAGTTTATATAAAATTCTCATTTTGCTCCAAAGTGGATTTTTTTTTTTTTACATGATTCAATACATATATCTTTTACTCATATGATTTCATTTGTTATCTTTCCTTATCATAGTTGAGTTTTATGTGATTTATGTTATAATAAATTATGTATTTGTATTACTTAGGTACATTTCTGTTTTTCCTATGTATATATATGTTTTAAAATTTGAATTTAATAAAAAATAAATTATCCAATTTTGTCTACAAAAAATCAAATGTGATTAGATATTAAGCTAAAACACGTTATAATAATACAAATTAATACTATTTCTAGTTTCCAAATTGAACTTAATAAATTTTATTTTTTGGTTAAGAACCACTGTCTAGTACGATGGTTTCTTACCTTCCTCGTGTCCTTGAGGTTGAGGGTGAGAGTCTCGACCCTTGTAAAATTATCTTCCCCGGTGAAAAGTTTATCGCTTATTAAAAGAGAAAAAAATCAAATTACAACTTCAGTCCATAACTCAAGCCCATATTTACTAAACTTACTAATTAATTTTATCCCATTACAGCTTCCTAGTTGTGAATTAAATCTCTGAAGGAGATCCTTAAACCAATTATGCGGAGAACCCCATAAGTAAATCTTTTGACTTCATTGATAATTCTCTCCTTCTCTCCGTGCCTTCTTGATGTGGTCTTCTGCACCACGTCAGAATTATTATGTTCTTACTACCTAAGAATTATATGAAGTACGAGGTAAGAAAGGATCGTTCCCACATAGAGGTCTGGGTTGTTATTTGTGTTCGATATCTTATGTAAACCAGGGGGATTTCTCAGAATTTATGAAACGAAACTAATCTAAACTAAACTAAAAGAAAGCAAGCAAATCAAAGATATGAAAATATTGGATAAAGGTTTCGTCTTCAATCACAAACATGTTCTTGTATTAATGATTAGAATTGATATTTAATCTTTCATTATCGAAATTCATAGAATACCTTGATCACAAGAATATCCCGTAAATTTTCTCAAGCCATCACACTTACATAAAACGACCCAAGTATGAATTCTATCTAGAGAACAACCCAACGTGTAAAAACACTAATCATGTGAACTCCACAAACGCATTAAAATTCATGAAATTAAGCTAATCAATTCAATTGAGGTACATTGTGGAATCAATTTAACAAAGGCCATGAATCACATGTGATTACAAGGATATATCAGTATAAGCTATAACTACACTTATGCTCCTTGTAATCAAGAATTTATCAACTTTTACGTATTGAAAACCCTATTTAACTCAACACAGATATGAGTTTAATCAATCTTCAACTTAACTAAACAAAACAGTCAGTCATACATGGTGATATTTGAAATGAATCATGAGTGGTAATTGTGAAATAAAAATAATTCATTAAACCATAAACCATGTTGGTAAAATCCAACCAATCTTCTTTAACCAATTAAAAAAAATTAACTACTCATGTTTTTGGAAATCATAACAAAAAAATAATAATCATATTTGTATGATTCTTTGTAAGGGAGAGGTGTTTAGAGAAGGACAGAGAGAAAAATCTCCTCCTTTATAGATTTCTTTTGAGGGGATACACTTTCCTTATTCTTCTCAAACTCCTTCAACTTCCATAATTAGGTAAAACTCCACCCTTCTCAAAGGTTTATGTCCATAAACTATCCTATTAAGACCACTAGTAAAACTATCTTCTTTGGAAATTCTGCGTTAGAACATCATCACCGATCCGATAAAAAACCACCGTAAAATTCCTTTGTCTATCACCGGAATATGATGACATTCAATTGTTAAATCGATGGTCAACTAACTGTCAAAGGATGGTCAAGGGGGTCAGAGTTTAAGTCAGTCACCTAATCAGCTGGTCTGACTTGGATGATTTTTATGAATTGGTTGAGTCGAATCGGTCATCGGAATAGAGTTGACTCACCCGGACCGATTCATTATTGACCATCGTACTCAAACGTCGGCCGAGTTTCGACCATTTTCTGAGTAATATCCGATTCAAGCCATTGTCATCTCCATCCTTGCAGTTTCCTAACATACATCTAACATTCAACCAATTTATGATAATGAGAGAGTACCAAGTACACCACCAACTTTTTCGTTTGTCAACCTGTATGGACAAAACCTAATACAATCACAAGTAGATCTTATTAAAGATCAGTGAACAATATGTATATAGAGTTTTATCTTATCTATTTCACAATCAATATGTCCAAATAATAAAGTCCTTGAACCTGATTGTGTAGAAGAGTTCTTGGATGATCTCACAAATCAATATCCAAGATCAATCTAGTCGTATCCAAATCAAGAGGATCCGAATTCTTCCAAGTATGAAACTTGTTATCTATCTTTTAAGATACGAATTCTATAAGAACAAATCTCTTAATTGGTCAAAATTAATAAGAACTTAAAGTACCTAGATTGAAAACGTAGTACTTGTGATATTTCCTATGATAAAGATAAACTAATATAATGCGGAAAAGGAAAAACACAAGACACCAAAAGTTCTGTTAACGAGGAAAACTGCACCTGCAAAAAAAATACTGGGATTTCGTCCATCTTTGAACACCAAATTGTATTAAGCTTCTACATACACTATCTACTATCAGATTTCATACTAGAATGCAGTTGAGACCAAACTAACGCTCCAAGCGATTTATCTGCAGTCGTGCTCCTTATATCTCTTGAACCTTGCAAGTCTCTACGCAATTGATTCCATTATTTGACATCCTTTACAACATAATAGTTACTTCAACTTAAGTGAAGACTTTTGATACCAATCTTCCTCTAACAACAAAGCCTATTTGATTTCCCTTAGATTGAGACTTGGAATTTAGTTTGCAATAGACAAAGCTAGCAAACCTCACAAATCCGAAACACTTATGCCCAGTTAGTTGAGAAGCCTGGATTACTAACCACCTCTCAAGAACAATCTTAAACCGATCAACAAAGAAGAGTTTTAGATATCTATCTTGAGGAATCACAAAGTCTGAGATGAATAGAACTTTGCGATTTCTATTTATCTCTTTCCTGATTGGAGATTGATGAAAACCTCAACAATCAATAAGAACAAGATCAGGATACATGAGCTATCAAGGTAAAGATAGTTGAACCTGGATTCACGTATCCCTAAGTTAAGTCTTTAAGTCGTAAACCTAATTATGTTTCTCAGAGGACGTCTCTAGCAAGCAAGTAGGACACATAAGTGTCAGGGATTGGAATTCCCAATTGTTTGAGTCTCTCTGTTTATATACTTTCAAGACAATAGGAAGCTTTCAATTCAAGATAAGGTAACTTGAGATTCACGAAAACACTTTTTCAGTTTTTAGATGAAATTCTATTAGGAATTCATGTAAGCATGTGAAAAGTGTGTCTTGAAATTACACAAAAGAATATATATTATGGTCCATACAAAATAAAATAATCATGACCATTAAATTAAATTGATTAGTAACTACCGTGAAATTTGGTAATCCCTATAGGATCGTTAGACATTTAGACCAACGAATGTTCGACTCTTTCCTTTTCCATCAGGTCTGAAAGGATAGACTTAGAGATGGAGAGGTAGTACATTATTTGTTCATAGTAAAAAACTATGCAAATGTTAGGGGATGGGGGAGAGAATGATTCTAGGAAAAGAATCAAAACCAAAGAGAAAATTTTATTAGAGAAAAACAATGTACAAATGTGCTATCAGAAGTAGCTAGAAAAAGGCAAAAAAATAAACGAAGAAAATTACAGAAAAATGACATCCCAATTATAGATAGTAGAACAAAAGTAGTGTCCAAAAGCATCTACCCACGCCTTAACCAAGGATTTTTATTCAGTACTTGGATCGTTATCCATTTTGATTTGCTTCGAAAATATGAGTATTCTTTTCTCTCCAGATTACCTAAACCACAACGGTCTCAGACTACATCATTCCCGGCTTGAAAACTATTGTGCCAACACTTGACCTAAAAAGAATCAATATTATAGCGAGTTTCATTTTGATTTATGTTGGTGCGGAGATTTCTTAAGGGAATGATTAGAACATATATATATATCTTTGGTCAATTTAATGTAATCTTGAATGAGAAAAACACAAAAACATCATTCTAGAAAAAACTAAGAGTTGTTATTTACTTTGTTTGGGAAAAATAAAAATCAAGGTATAGTTGGTCAATTTGTGACAATAGCGAGAGGAAAATTACAATCTAATTTGAAGCATGATTTAGAAAACAATTAGGGATTCTTTTAATTTTGAGTAAGAAGTAGGATTTAAACTGAATAGTTAGTAAAGAATTAAAACTTGCTTAGTTTTCGAATCAACTTAAATTTTTAGATAATACTTATCATTTAAGAGAAGCCTAAATCTTTGATGTATATATTTTTTTTTCACTAATTTTTTTTCTTTGCTTACCAAAAAAAATCGTGATAATTTGCTCAAGGTACAAATATGGTTCACATAAGTGTCATTTCCGTTTTTTGGGAAAGCTATTACTGTGGCTTCACATTCCAATAGAGGGGCTTCATATGGATTCCTAGTGACTAAAAAATTGGTTATGGAGTATCTTGATGAAATAACAAATATCTACGTTACCCTCCAACTAAAATCAAAACCCAAAAACTAAAATCAAAACTCAATTCTTAATTCAAAAATTTGATCATGTCCTTCTTTTTCTAAACTTCCTCTCCTTCATCAATCGTAAATCGTTCCCTATTTTTTTCAATTAAATCATATCATCATTTTTGACAAATCTCAATTACGATTGTCTAAGCACATGTTCTTCTTCTCTTCTTCTCCTCAATCAAATTATTTTAGATTCAAAAAAAAACCCATTATTTTTTTCTCTTTTTTGTGTTTGAAACGGGTTAAATTGGTTGAAATCAGGAAAACAAAAATAGGCTTGCAGATTCAATTACGGTTAGGTATTCTTAATTTCCTAACCGTAAACTTTTTTTCTGGAGCTGTTATGGTTAGGAAACTAATAATTCTTAACCGTAAATCAAAGAAAAATAAAATTATAGATGTTGTTACGCCTAGGTTTGTAACCGTAAGTTGATTTACGGTTAGGTTTGACTCTCCTAATACCTAAACCTAAAGTATTCTTAGTAAAATATTTTCGAAATTTTTTAGATAGATGTACGGTTGGGTTTTAATTTTCACAAAATTGGTCAAAAAGACCAAAACAGAAAATTTCTGGGTGAAATAGATTCTTAGCTTTAGATACTGTTTATATAGTCAAAAAACAGAAAAATACTGTTCATTTAGCCAAAATGGATATTTGACCCAGAATATTTTTTAAAAATTAATTTGAACAGACCAATATGTCCCTATCTTCTTCAAATGTATACTGGGTTGGAGAAGAACAAAGTAATCTGCAAAAAAAAAACTGAGTACAGTAAAAAAACAGAGGAATCTCCTCAACATTTTATGTGAATTTCTGCTCCAATCCACTAAAAATTACAGGAACAAAAAACATAGTACCATAGAATCGAGTACGTGGGATATTACATACAACAGTTGGAAGAAAAAAACAGAGTGATATGCAATCTCACAAAAATACAGAGTAATCTTCAACATGTACGTGAACAAAAACAGCTCAAATCCACCATTTGTAATCTCATCTCAAATCACCACCATTGCATGCGCATGTAAAACCCTTAATTTCACATCTTCTTAGCAACATCATACCACCACCACCACCACCCCGCAACTCAAATTGTCTCAACCAAACACCATTTCAAACCAAACCCAATAAATCCATGAACATCTTCTCCTCCAACAACCATCGGTAACCTCAAGCAGAGAAAAAAACAGAGTAACCTCAAACAGAGAAAAAAAAAAACAAAGTAAACTAGTATAGGATGAAACCAGTTACATCCTAGTTTAAAATGGGTGAAACCAAATTCAACCCAATTTAGTATAGGATGAAACCCAATTTCATCCTTGTTTAAAAATAGAGCAAAAAACAGAGTAAACTAGTATAGGATGAAACCAGTTATATCCTAGTTTGAAATAGGTGAAACCAAATTCAACCCAATTTAGTATAGGATGAAACCCAATTTCATCCTTGTTTAAAAACAGAGCAAAAAACAGAGTAAACTAGTATAGGATGAAACCAGTTACATCCTAGTTTAAAATGGGTGAAACCAAATTCAACCCAATTTAGTATAGGATGAAATCCAATTTCATCCTTGTTTAAAAACTAGTATAAGATGAAACCCAATTTCATCCTTGTTTAAAAACAGAGTAAACTAGTAGCAACATATGATGAAACCAGGCTCATCCTGTGGAAACACAAGACGAAACCGGTTTCATCCAGTAATAACACAAGATATATGAAACATTCATTCAAAAGCATTAAAAAAAAGGGCTTTTATCAAAATTGGGTTTAGGAAACTTACTCATATTGTGAAATTGATAGAAAACAAAACCCAATTTCTTCAATTAGCTTTAATCAATCTAAGAAATTAACTTCAATTTAATTAGGGTATTTAAAAATAATAATATTGGCGGCGTTTTTCGATGATGGTGTTGCTGGAGTTTGTAGTGGTCGGGATAATGAAGGAATACGGTTGTGTTGTTGATGGTGGTGGTGGTGTCTTTGATGGTGAGTTTGTTGTTTTTGTTGGTGGAGATGATATGTTGATGGGTTTTACGATGGTGGTGTTGATGATGTTGTTGTTGGTGTTTGTGATGGTGGGAGATGGAGATGCTGATGGTGGTGGAGATAAATATTGAATCATGGTGGTGTTGGTTGTCTGCTGATGAAGATGGAGGAGGAAGAGAAAAAAATTGTGGTAGAAGAAGAAGAGGAAAGAGATGAGATCTTGGAGATATTTCCCGTGTTTAAAAAATTAGCAGGGGTACGAGTGTCAGAATTGAAACCACGTGGCTACTGTCCATTTCACCCAAACTGATAGTCTACCCATCCATTTGACCCAGAAAACGTTCCATTTTGGCTATATAGCCCATATTCTGTTTAATTTTAGATAAACCAACCAATCCAACCGTAAACGTATTTAGGTTAGTTTCGAGTTCCCAAAGCCAACCGTAATTACTTTGTTTTTATTGTTCTTTTACCTAAACTACCCACGTTGCAGTCTCATATTCTACTTAAAGTTTGGATTTTGCTCGTACTCATTGGAATTTAATGAATTAGGGTTATTAGTGCGGGTGGGGTCTTTAAATATTTGATTTTTATTTTAATAATAATATTATTACATAATTAACGAATAATTGGAAGCCTAACAAGCTAAGCTCCAAGCAACGTACTATTACATAAGTTGAACAGGTTGTCGTGCTAGCCTACTAGCGAGCCTCATGAGGAACAAAGTCGGGGAGCCAAAGCGGATAGTGTGACTAATGTCTTCACAAGGGGGGAAAACTAACTCTACCGTCCATGTTAAACTCTGTAATATTGCGCCATCTGGGACTCGAACCTGGGACCTCCTGGAGCGCATGAAACCTCTGTGGAGGGCATGAAACCAGCTGATCTACAAGCTGGTTTTTTAATAATGGATTGTGTTTATTTTAGCAAATAGGAGAACTGGTTAAGATACAAAATAAGGAAACCAAGCATAATTACTTTGTTTTTATTGTTCTTTTACCTAAACTACCCACGTTGCAGTCTCATATTCTACTTAAAGTTTGGATTTTGCTCGTACTCATTGGACTTTAACGAATTAGGGTTATTAGTGCGGGTGGGGTCTTTAAATATTTGATTTTTATTTTAATAATAATTTTATTACATAATTAACGAATAATTGGAAGCCTAACAAGCTAAGCTCCAAGCAACGTACTATTACATAAGTTGAACAGGTTGTCGTGCTAGCCTACCAGCGAGCCTCATGAGGAACAAAGTCGGGGAGCCGAAGCGGATAGTGTGACTAATGTCTTCACAAGGGGGGCAAACTAACTCTACCGTCCATGTTAAACTCTGTAATATTGCGCCATCTGGGACTCGAACCTGGGACCTCCTGGAGTGCATGAAACCTCTGTGGAGGGCATGAAACCAGCTGATCTACAAGCCGGTTTTTTAATAATGGATTGTGTTTATTTATGGTAATCGTTCTAGCAAGAACTCGTATAGTATAGTTGATTCCAAGCTGCATCGACCAAGATGATGAGTGGCAGCCTTCGGCATGAAACTTCTTCTTTGATAAATTCCCAAGCTTCTAGCGTCACACGAACTTTAGGAGAAACCATCCGTTACAAAGACTTCTGTCGATTCACCATCCAACAAATATACAAATCCAAAAATCCATTCAGGGTAATTAATCAACAAATCCAAAAATCCATACAGGGTAATTAACCAAATATCTAATCAAGTTTGAAACTATATACACTAATTAACCTTGCAGCAAAGATGCACTAATTAACCTTCCACTACAACCTAATTAGCCTTATGGCAAAAATACACTTGACCTCTAGAGGCTGGTCATATGAAGGTTCTGGATCGTGCTTCCTCGCCTAACATGGCCTATGTGACCAAGCACGAACTACTGTCTTCCGAGTTCTAGCAAAGTTCAAATTTTGCCTAATTGGTCAAGCCCAACCAACTTTCCTATTTGATCTTCTTTTTGCTGCCAATTACTTAGATATTAAGAACTTGTAGAATCCTTCTGATAGATTTTCATCCCAACTATGTAACAAAGATACATGAGTAAGTATAACAGCTTCCTACAATTTAATAGAGGACTAATTACACATACCTTTCCAATTTCACAGTTTTGTCGAGCATGTTTTTTTAGTAGGAGGCCACTCTAGTTAAGGATCATCTGTATCTTTTCTAATTCTAAGTTGAACTTGCTGGTGCTACTCCTTGCAAAAATTCATCAGAGACCTTATTAAAAATATACACCAGCAAATCGAATTCGCAGCAATGATAGCACCATAGTAAGAACAATGATATTTTATCCGAGAAACGAAGAACACCGATAGATCCTAACCATACGGCTCACATCCCCCATATTGCATGTTTACAATCCCACCTCCTAATTAACTCTTATCTCTTGGTCTATATAAATGTTCTCGCATAACTGGTCAAATACAATAACATCCATATTGGCTCATATTCACAAACATTGATACAAATTGACATTAGAAACTTAAGTTTTAATCCATAATTGAAACTCACAGGAGATTAAATCATTGGCATAGCCGATACCTCCATGACAGCAACTCGAAAACAAATCTCTCATTAGAAACTTAAGTTTTAATCCATAATTGAAACTCACAGGAGATTGAATCATTGGAATATCCGATACCTCCATGACAGCAACTCGAAACTATCACGAAGATTAAAATACCCATTGATAATACTTATACTGCAAACCTAGGATACAAACAATAAGAGATTAAACACAATACAAATGTAAGATCTACATCTGTAATAGAACATCACGGGACATATAATCATCTTACAACATACAAAATCTAATCAAAAAAATGTTTGATCCACATATATATATATTCATTGATTCAATTCAATTAACAAAATCAGATTGAAACCAAACAAATAAGAACAACAAAACATAAAATGAATCCATAAAATAGTTACACGATAGAAGCCAAAAATTAGAATAATCGTTCCTTACCTTTTCTGAAGATTAGGGTTAGGTCGTGAAGAGACTGCAGATTTAGGTATTTTTCTCTTGAGGTAAATTGAGCCTCAAAATCGATCAATGAACCGCCATCTTAATTCGAAAATCGATTGAGTGAAAGCATCTGTTTTGAAACCAAGCTCTAGTTTCAGTGCTGGAAATATTTCAATGGAGGAGGTGAGGGAGAAGAAGTTGATGTTTACTAAGGAATTCGTTAATGGAGTTGCGTTTCTTCTGAACGAATTTGATCGGCTGAGAGAGAAGGAGAAGTGATGGGTGGAAATTATGTGGACGGCCTCCATCGCATTCCGAGATTAAAAGTCATACGATCCAACAAATGATATGGAAAGCACACACGGGAGGGAGTCCCTTTTATGGCCAACCGGAGGGCCCGAAGGGCCCGTAGGGAGGGAGTCCCTTTTATGACCACTTTTTTGTTAAATGAGGAGTAACGTAAATGTTCAATTTCATAAAAAGATTGAGAAAGAATATTCCTTGCAGATTCCCGTCACATTTTCACTAGATAAGATTATCCCTCTCTTTTAGTCCAATTACTATAACTCTTTGTGTATCCTACTTTTCAGGGGTATAATTGGAAATCCAGCTTTAATATAACATATATAAAAATCCGTGTCTTAGAATTTTACAAATTTTATCTCGTTGGAAAGCTTGTAAAAAAATCTACGCAACGAGCACAAACAACAATATCAAATTTAAACTCCATCTTCAGATTCTTTTTCGGTCGGCCCTTCCACTGTGGCAACGGTTATACTAGTGTAATACCCTTCATTCATGAAATAAGTTGTAAAAACAAATCTGATAATAAAAAATCCCAAGTGCCTTCGATAAATCATTCAATATTTCTAGGAAAAGCTGACACAGAATGGTTCTGTCATGTTGAATTGGGTTGCCTGTAAACTATTTTTGGTATATTTTGATATTGGGGGTGTATCCATGCCTGATCTGGATTATGATTCTCAAAGATACATTAGTGGCTTGATTCAGGTTAATAGGAGCTTCGACGAGTATGTGGGTTAATTGTTTTGCATTGAGATTTATGTTAAGGTTGGGGCCTCTTCTAGTTATATGAGCTAACCTTCTGGTTTTTGGTACCCGTCAATACAATCTACTCAGAGAAGATCTATATTTTAGGTCGTGAGAATCCGCTTTGTGCTCTATCTTGGAGTGCCTTGAGGTACCCTTATTATCGCAGTACGTTTTACGATATTGTAGAGGTTAACTTATCGCTACGAGGATGCAGTATTTATTTATATACTTCGGAGTCGTGAAGTAGTCATCAACTGTAGTAGCCTAGTAGGCTATCTCATACTTTCAAACCTCTGCTCTACTCTCTGCATTTCACATCTCTTCTTTTTCTTGTACTTTTCGACCTAAACTCAGTAACATCATTCTCTGTTGATGCCCATGGCGTGAGGTTCATCAATCATTAACCTCATTTGCACCATAACCCAATCTCACTCTATACACAGCGATATAGGGCATGTGAAAACTACAGAAAAACCCATTTTCTAGATTTTTCCAATGTGAAACCCACACTCAAAAATACTTAGGCGCGCACCCATTTTCTGTAAAAAAAATTCTCACGCACCCAAAATTTATAGAATTATGTTCCGATCTTCTTCTGATATTATATTTTTCTCATCTCTTTTTTGTATCGTTTTCTACTGTTCTTCTTGTCTCTTTGTCGACCTCAATTCAAAGGAATTGAGCTTGATTTTTGTGTGAGTAATCTCTAGGAAGTTTAGTAGCTTGATGAATCGAGGGAGAAGGTTGTTAAACTTAAGGTTCAACTCAAAAATAATTGTTTTTCTTTATCTCCAAAATGGGAGGTATTTATAACCAACATTACAAGAATTAAATAATTACATTAATTAAATAATGGAGTAGGTAAATGAAGAAAACAAGGAAGTCCATGTTAGGTGAAGGTTGGTGGAGTAGGTGTAGAATACAAGGAAGTACATGTTAGGTAAAGGTTGGTGGTGTAATTGGAGGAGTGATTGGTGGAATTGGTGGAAGGTGGAAGGTTGATTCAACACTCTCCCTCAAGGTGGTGCATATATGTCACAAATGCCCAACTTGACAAGTGAATCGTTAAATATATTATTTGATAAAGCCTTAGTCAGAATATCTTCCAGTTGTTGTGTTGTTCGGACATATGGTACTTCAATAATTTTTTCTTCAAGTTTCTCATAAATGAAGTTCCTATCAATTTCCACGTGCTTCGTTCGATCATGTTGCACCGGATTCTCTGCAATTTTGATTCTTTGTTGATTATCACAAAACAACTTCATAGGTTTTTCGGATGGGAAACCAAGCTCTCCCATAAGCCTTTTCAACCATAACAATTCACAAATGCCTTTTACCATTGCTCTATATTCTCGCTTCAAAGCCTTTGGATAAGGAAACAACATGTTGTTTCTTAGACTTCCATGTCACTAAATTTCCTCCAACAAAGGTAACATACCCCAGATGTTGATCTTCTCCTGTCACCTTTACCTCCCCAGTCTGAGTCAGTGTAAATACATCAAGATGTCCATGTTTTGAAAACATCAAACCTCTGCCTGGTGCGGACTTCAAATATCTTAGTATCCTGGTGACTGCATCCATGTGTTTGACCCGGATTATGCATAAATCGCTTACAACACTTACAGCATAAGCAATATCGGCCTTGTATGAGAAAGATAAATCAAGCGACCAACTAACCTCGATATTGTCCTTTGTGTCTCACTGGTATTTGATCAGAACATTCTTCAAGACCATGATTTTGTTCCATAGGAGACCCAATTGGCGTACAACCAGTCATACCAGTTTCCTTCAACAAATCAATCACATATTTTCGCTGACACAAGAAAATTCCCTTTCTGGATCGATTAACTTCAATGCCCAAGAAGTACTTAAGTCCACCCAAATCTTTCATATCAAACTCAGAATACAAGCAATTTTTCAGATTACTCATCTCTTCAGGGTCATTTCCTGTTACCACCATATCATCTACATAGATAATAAGAGTAGTTACCTTGTCACCTACTCTTTTAAGGAACAAGGTATGATCAGCATTACTCTGTATATATCCAAACTTCTTCATTGCAATGCGAAATCTACCAAACCATGCTCTGGGAGATTGTTTCAAACCATATAAAGCCTTCTTTAACTTACACACAACATTAGCATTGTTTGGAGCATTATAACCTGGAGGTAGTGTCATGTAGACTTCTTCTTGCAAGTCACCATGTAAAAAAGCATTTTTTTACATCATATTGTAGAGGCCAGCCTAGATTTTTTTGCCAAAGACAATAATACTTTCGAATAGTGTTGATTTTTGCAACGGGAGCAAACGTCTCACGATAATCAATACCATAAGTCAGGTAAACCCTTTAGCCACAAGTCTTGCTTTATACCTGTCAATAGAGCCATCTGGATTATGCTTGATAGTATATAACCACCTGCAGCCAACTGGTTTCTTTCCTTCTGGTAGTGAGACTATATCCCATGTACCATTTTCTTCATGTGCCACCATCTCCTCTTTCATATGACCAGCCCATTTCGGATTAGATAGTGCTTCTTCTACTATTCTGGGAATAGTAACATCTTCCATTTGACTGACAAACGCTTTTCCCTCCTTTTATAATCTATGAGTTGACACGTAATTCGCAATAGGGTATTTTACCTTCCTTAATGCTTCAGGCGAAAAACGATCTGGTGGAACTCCACGATTACTCCTTGGTGGAAACTGGTACCTGTCGGTGTCAGGTAGTTCACAAGTATCATTAGTATTAATCGAACAATCTATGCTTACCTCGGGGACATCGGCACCTACTGGAGGACAATTAGATGTAGGTAATGTTGATGAAAGAGAGATGGATCTTCAAGAGCAGGGGGTGTCAATTTCTTCGGAAACAGGAATATCGAACTCTTGAACCGACTCCATGACTTGTATGTCATCAATTCTTGAACTACGTGACAGTTGGATGTGTACTTATGCTTGTTTCATTTCTTTGTCATATTTATTTCACTATTAGTCGGAAACAAATCCATCCAATTCAACTCTTCAATAACACTCTCTCCCTGAAGAGGAGAATCAGATACATCGGATGAGTAAAACATTTCGTGCTCAGAAAAGGTGACATCCATAGTAACATAAAATTTATGACTTTGAGGATGATAACACCTATAACCCTTCTGGAATGGATGATAACCAATAAAAACACATTTGATAGCACAAGGATCTAACTTTGTACGTAGATGTTTCTGCAGATGTACAAAAACAACACAACCGAATATTCGTGGAGGAAGCTTAAGATGAGAAGGTATTGTTACAAACGAAGCCAATTTGTCCAAAGGTGTCTGAAATTTCAAAACACTTGTTGGTACTCGATTAAGAAGATATACTGCACTAGTAATAGCTTCTTCCCATAATTTTGGCTTCATATTTGACCCAATCAAGCATGCCCTCGTAATTTCAAGTAACTGGCGATTTTTTATTTCCGCCACACCATTTTGTTGTGGCGTAGATGGGCAACTAGTTTCATGAATAATTCCATGTTCTCTAAAGTATCCTTGTAATACTTCATTAACATACTCACCACCATTATCAGAACGAAGGACCTTTAAGTTAGCCGAAAATTGTGTCTGGATCATTTTATGAAATGCGCGAAAACGATCAGCCACATCACTTTTATTCTTCATTAAATAGATCCAGGTCATACGAGTACAATCATCGATGAAGATAACAAACCACCGAAATCCAGAAGTACTGGTAATACGAGAAGGTCCCCAGACATCAGAATGAACCAAATCGAATGGGACATATATTCTACTGAAACTATCTGGGTAAGTAGTACGATGACTCTTCGCAAGAATACAAGTATCACATTTAAAGTCTGACAGTTTGCAAGACTTAAACAAATCAGGAAACAAGTGCTCCAAATATCCAAAAGAAGCATGTCCTAACCGTCGGTGCCACAGTAAGATCTGATTTTTAGATGCATAAGAAGACCTTTTAACTGAAAGAGATCTCCCTTCACAAACATCGTCGATGTAATATAAACCATCTCTCTTAGTACCTCGCCCAATTATCTCCCCGTTGCCGAGATCCTGAAGAAGACAGAAAGTGGGGTAGATTAGTACTAAACAATTTAATTGTGCGGTTACTTGAGCTGTAGACAAGAGATTATTTGAAAGAGAAGGAACCAATAATGTGTGTTCTAAGGACAAGGAAGGTGTTAAATCAACTCTCCCATCTCCGGTAACCGGATACGGTACACCATTGGCGTTGGAAATAGTTGTATACGCAGGTAGGAACGGATCTTTCAAAATAGAGGCATCGAACGTCATATGACCCGTAGCACCAGAATCGAGAATCCAGCCATGATCTTTTCCAGAATCAGTAGCAAGTAAAGCGACGTCAACCTTACTCGATTGCTCAAACAAGTTCGAATTAACCAAAGAATGAGATTCCACCACAGAAGAATGAGTATCGGTCGTCGTAGTCATCATTGAAGTACATGTATCTACCCCTCTTTGGTCGATCTTTATTTGTATTTTATAGGCGTCCCACCAATGGGGATAACCAATTTTCTTGAAACATTTCTCCACGAAGTGTGAATTGCCTCCACAGTAAACACAACGTTTAACGGAAGACATTATCACGATTAGAGAAGAAATTATATGAAGTATGAATATAGGTCGCAAGCAGCTTGCGAAACACTTGGCAAGCGTCTTTTTTTTTAAAGTGAGACTAAAAAAGGTACAAATGAAACGATTGTGTATACAATTGTTTATGGGAGGCGAAAAAAAACAAACCACTAGATACTAGATAGTAGCTAAAAATTATATGAGTAGTCGAATAAGAGGAACAAGTCCTATAACGGTAAAAACGGTAAGAGTTTAAATTCAAATCAAGTTTTTTTCTCTTGCACAGAGAAATTAAGTTTGACAAATCAACCAAATATATGAAAACAAACTTAACAGGGTTTGCTTATAAGAAAAACAAACTCAATAAAAAAATCTTGATCAAAGATGATAATGTTTTGTACGAAACAAAAAGCAAGCAAAGTACAACTTACTTAGTCCAAGATAAATGGATTAACAAGTTTAAGTAGGATTTAAAAAGGACAATCATAAACTCAACATAACAAGTTTATCATAAAATCGGTAGTACAACTTACTTGTTTCAATAAGTGTATAAAGAAAAACAAGAACCTTAAGCCAGTGGAAGAAGGATCAATCGAAGTAACGAAGCACTCACTATTACTAAGAAGCACTCAACTCACCATGGAGCTCTGATACCATGTTAAACTTAAGGTTCAACTCAAAAATAATTGTTTTTCTTTATCTCCAAAATGGGAGGTATTTATAACCAACATTACAAGAATTAAATAATTACATTAATTAAATAATGGAGTAGGTAAATGAAGAAAACAAGGAAGTCCATGTTAGGTGAAGGTTGGTGGAGTAGGTGTAGAATACAAGGAAGTCCATGTTAGGTAAAGGTTGGTGGTGTAATTGGAGGAGTGATTGGTGGAATTGGTGGAAGGTGGAAGGTTGATTCAACAAAGGTGATGGTGCTGAAGTCGATTGAGCTCTGGAATAAGAAGAAAATGGTAAGCTAATTTAGGGTTCCGTTAATGATTGATATTTTGTATGAAATCGATTTAAATCGATCCATTGTCGATGGATACATTCTCTTAAAATAACTGTCTAATTTTAAGGTCACATCACGCATAAGTCAAGCCTAATTCGAGATATACGGGTGGTGCATGTGTAGAGTTTGGTGTGCTGGTATTCCATGACCAGTGGACCGACCATGAGCATTTAATAGGCATTAGTTATCTGGTAGAAACTCCATTTGAAATAATGACGAAATTGCTTATGTACTAATGCAGGCTTGGAGTGACTTCACACAGAACTTATACCAGAGAACTTTTGTGACTAAGATTCTCTTTATGTTTTTGACTAGTCTGAATTATTAACTCTTGTCTTGTATCTTGACTCTTCAGTACATTGAATATTCGTCGGCAAATTTTCATCAATTGAATGTCGCCCACATTTACCAGCCATCACTAAACCCACTTGTCAGGCACAAAATATCTCTAGTCATTATCTTGTAGTTCGGAGATGTTGCAGTGGCAAGGTGAAGGAGATGGAAGTGCAAATGAGTTTGGTGTGCGTGTGATGTGTATTTAAAAGAAAATGGAGGTGTGAAATGGAGGTTATGCATCTACCAAATTTGTTGCATCATTTGTTATGCATTCTCGAAATTGATTGCATAACACGTTCTACGGCTTTTTTCTTTTTGCATAACTTGTTATGCAATCCAGAAAATGGTTGCATAACACGTTATGCAGCTATGTTTTTCTTAGTATTGAAACCAACAAAAAATAAGGTTGCATAACTTGTCATGCACCTATAATAATAGCTACATAACATGTTATGCAGTTGTGAAAATGGATGCATAACCCGTTATGCATCCGAAAATATGACTGCATAATGCATTATGCATCGAGAAAATTGTTGCACAATCTTTTATGCATCGAGAAAATAGATGCATAACCTGATATGCATCCGTAAATATGGATGCATACTGCATTATGCATCAATTTTTTATGTACGCACTAAAATCAACCAAAACAATGGTCACATAACTTGTTATAGATGCATAATTTGTTATGCAATCGAGAAAATGGTTGCATAATTCGTTATGCGTCTGCATAATGTGTTATGCATTGTTTTTGGTGGCTGCATAATGGTTATGTAGTCAATTTTCGAAATTTTGCCTAAAATGAAGATCACCTCCAATATTTTCGTGAAAAACAAAAATTTGATGTTGTTGTTTGTACTCATTGCATAGCTCTCTTAAAAAGATTTCCAACGATATAAAATTTGTAAAATTCTAAGGCGCGGATTTTTAGATATGTTATATCCAAGTTGCGTTGCCAATTATGTTGGGTGCAATAATCATAACAAAGAAAAATCACATAAGCAAAAGTTATTGATACTTAGCTCCTTTGTAATGAAAGTGATGGATTTGACGAAACGAGCGAGCTTCCCATATCTCCACAACATCAACAAGGCAAAACTTTGGAAAAACAGAGTGAGTCACGTGTTCAACACATTGCCCTTAAGACATTAGCGCCCGGCTACACTCAAGAGTGATGCTATAGCCCTCACATGGCGGATATCTCCAGGATAAAACACCCTACTACACCTACTACTAGCATATGTAGTAGATGCTCAACTTGAGCTTGACAACTCCGAAAAACCATAAAGGAAAATCGTGAATGCTTGAGAAAACAATATAAAATAATTTTTCCCTTGGGGGTCCCTCTAAATATAGAGCAACCCCTTTCCCATAGATTTTACAAAAGTAGTGAATTTTTTTATATAATGGAACAAAACAACTTAAGAAGAGGAACTCCCCGATGTGGGACTAAAAAGCTTATATAGTCTCTTAAAACAATTAAAAAGTGGAAACTCCATAATGTGGGACTAATAAGTTTTTTCATTCACAAAAGAAACAATGAATTATAATTTTATTAAAACCTTAAAGATCATTTTTTAGTAATTGTTTTCCAACAATCCCCCACATGAATGAAAACTCAATAAAACGCGAAAACACAGATAGATCTTGGTAAATCAACAACCCAATCTCACGACCTGAACTGACTGAACAGATAGACAAATCGTGCATGTAGAAGCCATACTAGTCATTCCAACGTCATCTCCCTCACACAACAATGTGTTGACCCCAGGGTCATACTATGGATTGGAAAAATCATATAGTATAAAGAGCTTTCATCTTTAGTTCCTCACAAGTGAGACGAAAGGTTCTTTCACCAAAGTGAAAAAGCATGAACTAGTGAACCCTTAGTGACCCTTAGGTCCTAAGTTCCAGTAATACCAAAACCATCAAAAAGAAAATCACATAAAAAGCGTAGGAAATACCATTTTAGGCAGAGGTGTCCATGAGGTCTTGAACCTGTGCTTAGTGAGATATTACCGGAATTACTTTCTAGATATAGTGAACTATGTCTTGAACTGCTAGCAGTTGATGTAATTCGCGATAACGACCACGGATGATATCTCCCAGGGTGTTGCCAAGCTCGTGCCGTTTTGTCCAATTTGGCCCATATCCTGTTTCTCAGAATGCTCTAGAGAATCAAAGCTCATATTCTCATAGGAAGCGGCCCCACTTCCTCATTCAGATAGGTGAGTTATCATAAAGAGTGTTACTGCTACACCCCACTTCAATCTTAAATTGAAACTATAGAACTCATTAAGACTTCTTAAAAGTCATCCTTCACATGCAGTCACACTATCACGTCTACACCATAGGGAAGGGACAAAGAATAAAATTCTCTGATAGTGTTTACCTTTACCCACCACAAATTAGTTGTCTCATTCTAAACCTTGATCTTGGGATCTCCAGTCAGCAAGGTTGAGTATCCTTCATGGCAAGTTTAATTTATGAGCTTAAGGCCCATCCCCATCGATGCATTTCTAACTATCTCTTTGGATAAACCTTTCGTCAAAGGTTGCGCGATATTCTCCTTGTACTTTATCCAATCAATGGAAATAACGCCGATTGAGATTAGTTATTTTTATCTTTAGCTATTATAGCTTGGCTAACACAATGTATAGATATAGCTGGCACAGGCCTATGCCAGAGAGGAATGTCTTCTAAAAAGCATCTTAGGCACTCAACCCCCTCTTGTGCTTTATCTAATGCAATACTCTCAGATTTCGTAATGAATTGAGAAATATATGTCTGTTTGGAAATCTTCCAAAAACAAACTCTCATGCTAGAGTGAAACCATATCCACTCGTAGACTTAGACTCCTATGAGTCAACTATCCAGTTTACATCATAAAGTCCCTCAAGGACATCAAGATACCTTTCATAAATCAAATAAAAGGTAATAGAGTATTTTAGGTACCATAATACTCTACTCAGTGCTCTTGATCTGGACTACAATTATATCTACTTAACTTACTCACAATATAGGCAATGTTTGGACTCTTACAGTTCATTAAATTCATCAGAAATCCTATAACACTTGAGTATTCAAGTTAATATACTCAACTACCCTTTTTTTCTTGAGTCTACAAGAATAATCGTACGTAGTACAAGCAGGCTTACAATCAGAATGATTGTATCTCTTAAGCACAATTCAACATAATGAGAATGACTAAGACTATAAATGTTTGATTATCTTCTAATCCTCATCCCTAAGATTACATCAAAAGGGCCTAAGTCTTTCAAGTCAACGTTCTCATTTAGTGCATGCTTTAGTGGAATTAATCACATCTATGTTTGTATCAAGTTGCCCCATAAAACTACTTTAGTTAACAACAAATTTCTGCCCGTCATAATTTTTCAAGAACGTTTCTCTGTTTTGTAAAATATCAAAAAAAAAAAAAAAACTTTTACAACTCCAAAAATTCTAAAATTTTACGTGGGTAACTATCAGGATGTCCACTACGTATTGTCAAAATGGTTCATCGAAATTCCTTCTAGGTTGAGAGATATATTCGAAACTCTACAGCTGACCAAAAATTCGTTTTTGTTTTTCACTCCATAATTAACATCCATGATTATTACAAATAATAATGTCTTAAGATTGTTGGGTGCAATAATCATAACAAAGAAAAATAAAATAAGCAAAAGTTATTGATACTTAGTTCCTTTGTAATGGAAGTGGTGGATTTGACGAAACGAGCGAGCTTCCCATATCTCCACAACAGCAACAAGGCAAAACTTTGGAAAAACAGAGTGAGTCACGTGTTCAACATGTTTCCCTTAAGACATTAGCGCCCGGCTACACCCTACTGCACCTACTACTAGCATATGTAGTAGATGCTCAACTTGAGCTTGGCAACTCCGAAAAACCATAAAGGAAAATCGTGAATGCTTGAGAAAACAATATAAAATATTTTTTCCCTTGGGAGTCCCTCTAAGAAGAAGATGAGAATATTTTTTTCAAACCCGGTGACTGCGAGTAACGATTGAAAGAGGGAAGAGAAACAGAAGATGAGATTCTTTAAAAAAAAAATTCAAACATAGAAATTCTGCTAAGTGATGGGAATGGATTTGATTTTGTTTTTTTATTGATTTAGATCAGGTAAAGGGTAAGTTAGTCGTTCCGACGGCCCTTATATAAGTATAAGGTAAGGTGTCCTAAGCAAATCATGGTGCCCCTCCAAAAAGGAGTGGTGCCCAAAAACTTAACCGATCCTAATTTTGCAGCCCAGTCTGCAACCGTGCATGCCCTGTTATTATAATTTTTGTAGCCTATGCCCTATGGGAAAATTATGGGGAGACCCAAAAAAATAATATTCTCATTGTCAGGCCCACAATTAATTTTGGATACCGTGACACCCATAAAAATTTATGTGACACCCATAGTTATCCGAAATTATTAAAACATGTCTGCATGATGATTTATGCATCTGCATTATGTGTTATGCATACTGTTTTTTCAGGGATAACTCGTTATGCATCCTAATTTTTCAGGGGTATAATTTGTTGGAAAACAATTACTAAAAAATGATTTTTAAGGTTTTAATAAAATTATAATTCATTACTTTTAATTCATTTTTGGTTGAAAAAAATGGAACTTACAGTAGCAAGTTTGGTTAGGATAACTTTGGAAAAAACACTAGTTTTGTAACCGGATTTTTAAAGATGAAGAACACTCCAGTTACGATTTTTCTTTTGGTTCTAACCGAACTCAAATTCGGTTGATTCACACAAGTTTCTTTTGTAACTGAACTCTTCTCTGTATACCCGAATGTTGAGTTTGATTGAATCGCCAAAAAAAATATTCTTAACCAAACTATTCTCTGTATATCCAAATGTTGAGTTTGATTGAGTTGTAAAAATTTGGCAGCATGCAGAACAAATAGTTTGGCAACATAGGGAACCTTGTGAGCATGCCGAACTTTACGAGTCTCGCTGATTTAAGGCTTAAATTTCGGCTATAAAAATGGTGTACTCGTCTAAACCGAACATCACTCTGTATACTCTAGCCTAAAAGTTAGTCTACCTGTCCTGGAAAAAGATAGCCGAACAAAGCAAAAACTCCAAAGCTGAGTTCGGATACCTGTGTCTTCAGAAACATTATCCGAACTACACTTGCAGAGGAGTTCGGCTACCTGTTCTTCAGATATCGTAACCGAACTCTATTGACCTAGCCGAAATCAGTTTATATAATTTCTAAATTTTTTTTCGAAAGTTTTAGCTAATTCGAGCAACATTAACTAAATTTGAAGTATAGCCTAGTACCCAAAATCCTCAGTTTATATAAAATTCTCATTTTGCTCCAAAGTGGATTTTTTTTTTACATGATTCAATACATATATCTTTTACTCATATGATTTCATTTGTTATCTTTCCTTATCATAGTTGAGTTTTATGTGATTTATGTTATAATAAATTATGTATTTGTATTACTTAGGTACATTTCTGTTTTTCCTATGTATATATATGTTTTAAAATTTGAATTTAATAAAAAATAAATTATCCAATTTTGTCTACAAAAAATCAAATGTGATTAGATATTAAGCTAAAACACGTTATAATAATACAAATTAATACTATTTCTAGTTTCCAAATTGAACTTAATAAATTTTATTTTTTGGTTAAGAACCACTGTCTAGTACGATGGTTTCTTACCTTCCTCGTGTCCTTGAGGTTGAGGGTGAGAGTCTCGACCCTTGTAAAATTATCTTCCCCGGTGAAAAGTTTATCGCTTATTAAAAGAGAAAAAATCAAATTACAACTTCAGTCCATAACTCAAGCCCATATTTACTAAACTTACTAATTAATTTTATCCCATTACAGCTTCCTAGTTGTGAATTAAATCTCTGAAGGAGATCCTTAAACCAATTATGCGGAGAACCCCATAAGTAAATCTTTTGACTTCATTGATAATTCTCTCCTTCTCTCCGTGCCTTCTTGATGTGGTCTTCTGCACCACGTCAGAATTATTATGTTCTTACTACCTAAGAATTATATGAAGTACGAGGTAAGAAAGGATCGTTCCCACATAGAGGTCTGGGTTGTTATTTGTGTTCGATATCTTATGTAAACCAGGGGGATTTCTCAGAATTTATGAAACGAAACTAATCTAAACTAAACTAAAAGAAAGCAAGCAAATCAAAGATATGAAAATATTGGATAAAGGTTTCGTCTTCAATCACAAACATGTTCTTGTATTAATGATTAGAATTGATATTTAATCTTTCATTATCGAAAGTCATAGAATACCTTGATCACAAGAATATCCCGTAAATTTTCTCAAGCCATCACACTTACATAAAACGACCCAAGTATGAATTCTATCTAGAGAACAACCCAACGTGTAAAAACACTAATCATGTGAACTCCACAAACGCATTAAAATTCATGAAATTAAGCTAATCAATGCAATTGAGGTACATTGTGGAATCAATTTAACAAAGGTCATGAATCACATGTGATTACAAGGATATATCATTACAAGCTATAACTACACTTATACTCATTGTAATCAAGAATTTATCAACTTTTACGTATTGAAAACCCTATTTAACTCAACACAGATATGAGTTTAATCAATCTGCAACTTAACTAAACAAAACAGTCAGTCATACATGGTGATATTTGAAATGAATCATGAGTGGTAATTGTGAAATAAAAATAATTCATTAAACCATAAACCATGTTGGTAAAATCCAACCAATCTTCTTTAACCAATTAAAAAAAATTAACTACTCATGTTTTTGGAAATCATAACAAAATAAAAATAAAAAAATCATATTTGTATGATTCTTTGTAAGGGAGAGGTGTTTAGAGAAGGACAGAGAGAAAAATCTCCTCCTTTATAGATTTCTTTTGAGGGGATACACTTTCCTTATTCTTCTCAAACTCCTTCAACTTCCATAATTAGGTAAAACTCCACCCTTCTCAAAGGTTTATGTCCATAAACTATCCTATTAAGACCACTAGTAAAACTATCTTCTTTGGAAATTCTGCGTTAGAAAATCATCACCGATCCGATAAAAAACCACCGTAAAATTCCTTTGTCTATCACCGGAATATGATGACATTCAACTGTTAAATCGATGGTCAACTAACTGTCAAAGGATGGTCAAGGGGGTCAGAGTTTAAGTCAGTCACCTAATCAGCTGGTCTGACTTGGATGATTTTTATGAATTGGTTGAGTCGAATCGGTCATCGGAATAGAGTTGACTCACCCGGACCGATTCATTATTGACCATCGTACTCAAACGTCGGCCGAGTTTCGACCATTTTCTGAGTAATATCCGATTCAATCCATTGTCATCTCCATCCTTGCAGTTTCCTAACATACATCTAACATTCAACCAATTTATGATAATGAGAGAGTACCAAGTACACCACCAACTTTTTCGTTTGTCAACCTGTATGGACAAAACCTAATACAATCACAAGTAGATCTTATTAAAGATCAGTGAACAATATGTATATAGAGTTTTATCTTATCTCTTTCACAATCAATATGTCCAAATAATAAAGTCCTTGAACCTGATTGTGTAGAAGAGTTCTTGGACGATTTCACAAATCAATATCCAAGATCAATCTAGTCGTATCCAAATCAAGAGGATCCGAATTCTTCCAAGTATGAAACTTGTTATCTATCTTTTAAGATACGAATTCTATAAGAACAAATCTCTTAATTGGTCACAATTAATAAGAACTTAAAGTACCTAGATTGAAAACATAGTACTTGTGATATTTCCTATGATAAAGATAAACTAATATAATGCGGAAAAGGAAAAACACAAGACACCAAAAGTTCTGTTAACGAGGAAAAATGCACCTGCAAAAAAATACTGGGATTTCGTCCATCTTTGAACACCAAATTGTATTAAGCTTCTACATACACTATCTACTATCAGATTTCATACTAGAATGCAGTTGAGACCAAACTAACGCTCCAAGCGATTTATCTGCAGTCGTGCTCCTTATATCTCTTGAACCTTGCAAGTCTCTACGCAATTGATTCCCTTATTTGACATCCTTTACAACATAATAGTTACTTCAACTTAAGTGAAGACTTTTGATACCAATCTTCCTCTAACAACAAAGCCTATTTGATTTCCCTTAGATTGAGACTTGGAATTTAGTTTGCAATAGACAAAGCTAGAAAACCTCACAAATCCGAAACACTTATGCCCAGTTAGTTGAGAAGCCTGGATTACTAACCACCTCTCAAGAACAATCTTAAACCGATCAACAAAGAAGAGTTTTAGATATCTATCTTGATGAATCACAAAGTCTGAGATGAATAGAACTTTGCGATTTCTATTTATCTCGTTCCTGATTGGAGATTGACGAAAACCTCAACAATCAATAAGAACAAGATCAGGATACATGAGCTATCAAGGTAAAGATAGTTGAACCTGGATTCACGTATCCCTAAGTTAAGTCTTTAAGTCGTAAACCTAATTATGTTTCTCAGAGGACGTCTCTAGCAAGCAAGTAGGACACAAAAGTGTCAGGGATTGGAATTCCCAGTTGTTTGAGTCTCTCTGTTTATATACTTTCAAGACAATAGGAATCTTTCAATTCAAGATAAGGTAACTTGAGATTCACGAAAACACTTTTTCAGTTTTTAGATGAAATTCTATTAGGAATTCATGTAAGCATGTGAAAAGTGTCTTGAAATTACACAAAAGAATATATATTATGGTCCATACAAAATAAAATAACCATGACCATTAAATTAAATTGATTAGTAACTACCGTGAAATTTGGTAATCCCTATAGGATCGTTAGACATTTAGACCAACGAATGTTCGACTCTTTCCTTTTCCATCAGGTCTGAAAGGATAGACTTAGAGATGGAGAGGTAGTACATTATTTGTTCATAGTAAAAAACTATGCAAATGTTAGGGGATAGGGGAGAGAATGATTCTAGGAAAAGAATCAAAACCAAAGAGAAAATTTTATTAGAGAAAAACAATGTACAAATGTGCTATCAGAAGTAGCTATAAAAAGGCAAAAAAATAAACGAAGAAAATTACAGAAAAATGACATCCCAATTATAGATAGTAGAACAAAAGTAGTGTCCAAAAGCATCTACCCACGCCTTAACCAAGGATTTTGCTTCAGTACTTGGATCGTTATCCATTTTGATTTTCTTCGAAAATATGAGTATTCTTTTCTCTCCAGATTACCTAAACCACAACGGTCTTAGACTACATCATTCCCGGCTTGAAAACTATTATGCTAACACTTGACCTAAAAAGAATCAATATTATAGCGAGTTTCATTTTGATTTATGTTGGTGCGGAGATTTCTTAAGGGAATGATTAGAACATATATATATCTTTGGTCAATTTAATGTAATCTTGAATGAGAAAAACACAAAAACATCATTCTAGAAAAAACTAAGAGTTGTTATTTACTTTGTTTAGGAAAAATAAAAATCAGGGTATAGTTGGTCAATTTGTGACAATAGCTAGAGGAAAATTACAATCTAATTTGAAGCATGATTTAGAAAACAATTAGGGACTCTTTTAATTTTGAGTAAGAAGTAGGATTTAAACTGAATAGTTAGTAAAGAATTAAAACTTGCTTAGTTTTCAAATCAACTTAATTTTTTAGATAATACTTATCATTTAAGAGAAGCCTAAATCTTTGATGTATATATTTTTTTTTCACTAATTTTTTTTCTTTGCTTACCAAAAAAAATCGTGATAATTTGCTCAAGGTACAAATATGGTTCACATAAGTGTCATTTCCGTTTTTTGGGAAAGCTATTACTGTGGCTTCACATTCCAATAGAGGGGCTTCATATGGATTCCTAGTGACTAAAAAATTGGTTATGGAGTATCTTGATGAAATAACAAATATCTACGTTACCCTCCAACTAAAATCAAAACCAAAAAACTAAAATCAAAACTCAATTCTTAATTCAAAAATTTGATCATGTCCTTCTTTTTCTAAACTTCCTCTCCTTCATCAATCGTAAATCGTTCCCTATTTTTTTCAATTAAATCATATCATCATTTTTGACAAATCTCAATTACGATTGTCTAAGCACATGTTCTTCTTCTCTTCTTCTCCTCAATCAAATTATTTTAGATTCGAAAAAAAACCCATTATTTTTTTCTCTTTTTTGTGTTTGAAACGGGTTAAATTGGTTGAAATCAGGAAAAAAAAAATAGGCTTGCAGATTCAATTACGGTTAGGTATTCTTAATTTCCTAACCGTAAACTTTTTTTATGGAGCTGTTATGGTTAGGAAACTAATAATTCTTAACCGTAAATCAAAGAAAAATAAAATTATAGATGTTGTTACGGCTAGGTTTGTAACCGTAAGTTGATTTACGGTTAGGTTTGACTCTCCTAATACCTAAACCTAAAGTATTCTTAGTAAAATATTTTCGAAATTTTTTAGATAGATGTACGGTTGGGTTTTAATTTTCATAAAATTGGTCAAAAAGACCAAAATAGAAAATTTCTGGGTGAAATAGATTCTTAGCTTTAGATACTGTTTATATAGCCAAAAAACAGAAAAATACTGTTCATTTAGCCAAAATGGATATTTGACCCAGAATATTTTTAAAAAATTAATTTGAACAGACCAATATGTCCCTATCTTCTTCAAATGTATACTGGGTTGGAGAAGAACAAATTAATCTACAAAAAAAAACTGAGTACAGTAAAAAAACAGAGGAATCTCCTCAACATTTTATGTGAATTTCTGCTCCAATCCACTAAAAATTACAGGAACAAAAAACATAGTACCATAGAATCGAGTACGTGGGATATTACATAAAACAGTTGGAAGAAAAAAATAGAGTGATATGCAATCTCACCAAAATACAGAGTAATCTTCAACATGTACGTGAACAAAAACAGCTCAAATCCACCATTTGCAATCTCAGCTCAAATCACCACCATTGCATGCGCATGTAAAACCCTTAATTTCACATCTTCTTAGCAACATCATACCACCACCACCACCACACCGCAACTCAAATTGTCTCAACCAAACACCATTTCAAACCAAACCCAATAAATCCATGAACATCTTCTCCTCCAACAACCATCGGTAACCTCAAGCAGAGCAAAAAACAGAGTAACCTCAAACAGAGAAAAAAAACAGAGTAAACTAGTATAGGATGAAACCAGTTACATCCTAGTTTAAAATGGGTGAAACCAAATTCAACCCAATTTAGTATAGGATGAAACCCAATTTCATCCTTGTTTAAAAACAGAGCAAAAAACAGAGTAAACTAGTATAGGATGAAACCAGTTATATCCTAGTTTGAAATAGGTGAAACCAAATTCAACCCAATTTAGTATAGGATGAAACCCAATTTCATCCTTGTTTAAAAACAGAGCAAAAAACAGAGTAAACTAGTATAGGATGAAACCAGTTACATCCTAGTTTAAAATGGGTGAAACCAAATTCAACCCAAATTAGTTTAAAAACTAGTATAAGATGAAACCCAATTTCATCCTTGTTTAAAAACAGAGTAAACTAGTAGCAACATATGATGAAACCAGGCTCATCCTGTGGAAACACAAGACGAAACCGGTTTCATCCAGTAATAACACAAGATATATGAAACATTCATTCAAAAGCATTAAAAAAAAGGGCTTTTATCAAAATTGGGTTTAGGAAACTTACTCATATTGTGAAATTGATAGAAACAAAACCCAATTTCTTCAATTAGCTTTAATCAATCTAAGAAATTAACTTCAATTTAATTAGGGTATTTTAAAAAAAAAATATTGGCGGCGTTTTTCGATGATGGTGTTGCTGGAGTTTGTAGTGGTCGGGATAATGAAGGAATACGGTGGTGTTGTTGATGGTGGTGGTGGTGTCTTTGATGGTGAGTTTGTTGTTTTTGTTGGTGGAGATGATATGTTGATGGGTTTTACGATGGTGGTGTTGATGATGTTGTTGTTGGTGTTTGTGATGGTGGGAGATGGAGATGCTGATGGTGGTGGAGATAAATATTGAATCATGGTGGTGTTGGTTGTCTGCTGATGAAGATGGAGGAGGAAGAAAAAAAAATTGTGGTAGAAGAAGAAGAGGAAAGAGATGAGATCTGGGAGATATTTCCCGTGTTTAAAAAATTAGTAGGGGTACGAGTGTCAGAATTGAAACCACGTGGCTACTGTCCATTTCACCCAAACTGATAGTCTACCCATCCATTTGACCCAGAAAACGTTCCATTTTGGCTATATAGCCCATATTCTGTTTAATTTTAGATAAACCAACCAACCCAACCGTAAACGTATTTAGGTTAGTTTCGAGTTCCCAAATCCAACCGTAATTACTTTGTTTTTATTGTTCTTTTACCTAAACTACCCACGTTGCAGTCTCATATTCTACTTAAAGTTTGGATTTTGCTCGTACTCATTGGACTTTAACGAATTAGGGTTATTAGTGCGGGTGGGGTCTTTAAATATTTGATTTTTATTTTAATAATAATATTATTACATAATTAACGAATAATTGGAAGCCTAACAAGCTAAGCTCCAAGCAACGTACTATTACATAAGTTGAATAGGTTGCCGTGCTAGCCTACCAGTGAGCCTCATGAGGAACAAATTCGGGGAGCCGAAGCGGATAGTGTGACTAATGTCTTCACAAGGGGGGCAAACTAACTCTACCGTCCATGTTAAACTTTGTAATATTGCGCCATCTGGGACTCGAACCTGGGACCTCCTGGAGCGCATGAAACCTCTGTGGAGGGCATGAAACCAGCTGATCTACAAGCCGGTTTTTTAATAATGGATTGTGTTTATTTTAGCAAATAGGAGAACTGGTTAAGATACAAAAGAAGGAAACCAAGCGGCAGACCGATTGGCCAATCACGCGACAGATGGAAGTCAAACAGGAAACTCATCAACAAAAATATGGGAACATGCAATTCCATCTTTCGTTTCTCAAATCTTATTTTCAGACTCAGTGGGTACCACATACCCACGAAAAATTGTAAACTAATTTCATTTAATAAATTATATGCTTCAAAAAAAAAGATACAAAAGATTTTGTTTCTCCTAAATTAAAGCTCTCGCCAGGCTCGGGCCTAAATTTTCCAAATATTCTTTAAAATTTATATATGAAAATTGAGTTACGGTTGGTTTCGAAAACTTAAAACCCAACCATAACTAGTTCATAATTTTCTTTTTCCCAATTTTAGTCGGTTACGGTTAGGAGTTCATCATCACCTGACCGTAAGTTGGTTTTACGGTTGGCTAGAGGGAGAAACCCAACCGTAAATCAGGCTGAAGACCTAAATTTCCAAAAAAAAATCTTTGTTTTCTTCTCTCTGGTTTTTCTTCCCGCAAAAACTTACTCCCAAAATTCACCAAGTATATAACAAATTCATTAATTTAATCATTAGCTAATTAAATAAATTTAACATTAACTAAATAAGGGTTACTTAGTCCTTACAAAATTATTTTAAATAAGGGTTTTTGAAATTACTTATGTGTGATCCGTTTTTGTCCTATTAGGTAATGCTCCTCTATTGAAATGTGATGTCCCAATAATAGCTTTCGTTTCTGAGTACTCATCGAACATTAATAACATTTACTACCCCACTCTCTCTTTTTCTCCGGTCAACGCTGTGGTGCTAGAATGCTCTAACAGACATTTTGAAAACAAGGGACGTAGGAAAGCGAAAATGTTTCCCTTCCCCCACTCATGTCCACCATTAGGTGTCATGTAATTAGTGGTTTGATGTCATATAAAGGGCACATGCTAGTCCCAATCCAAGGGACTAAAATTCGACACTTCGTGGGAGAAAAGAGTGGGGGAAATCTGTGGGGGAAGTGTAGCACCTAGTTAGTAATTCTACGAATCATTCCCGAATGATTCGCGAACGTATCCGAACTGACCGAATCCGAATGACTATTTGAATTCCGAACCAAGTTCCCGGATTATATGGACTTCACGAATGATTCGCGAACGTATCCGAACTGACCGTATCCGAACGATATTTCCGAACTAGAACTCCCATAGGTAACTCTCTCACCAGAGTTCTGTTGATTGGTTTTTGTTTGATTTTGTATATACTTTATATTTAAATACAATTATTCAGTTATATTTTTCTATTGGTAGTTGTTTAACCAGTGTTTTATGTAATGATTTTTGTCTAAAAGTATATAAGTTTTATAATACATTTACACGATTAAATTGTTTACTTCTTGTTAAATAATCACGCTAAAATGTTTTTTTCCATCTTATAAATCATATACAAATCAAATTAGTCTCGTAATAAGGTCATAATACTTATCAACTTATCATATATGTTAGCCGAATTTTAAGTGCCGAACTCACATTTATAAAACGAATATGCACGTACGTATGTCGTTCCGAAATACTGTCTGAACAACAAACCGTTGACCGAACTTTTGACTGAATCCAATCTATCTGAAACCGTATAATTCCCGTACGTATGTCGTCCCGAACTACTACCCATACCCTGAATTGCTAACTAGGGTGTAGCACAGTCGGTAGGAAAGCTAGGATTTATCATCACTACTATCAAACTCAGAATCTCAACAAACACACAGACAATAATGTTCACAGAAAAGCATAAAGCGATAAAGGAGAATACGAAACATAAGAACGTTAGATGGCTCAAATTTGACTAGGTTGTGATTTGTGTGACTTGATCATGAGAAAGTTTGTCCCCCATAAAATTAACTTTTTTACGGTTTGTTAATTTCAAAAGATTATGATTATGGGTCAACAAAATATGTTGTCGTTGGTTGTTGTTAGTGCCATACAGTGCTAACTGCTACGTAAGCAGTGAAGAAAAAGCAACACATAATAGTGCAAAGTATATATGGCTTGTATTTTGCATTTTTTTTTTTGTTTTTTTGAGCAAAGAGGAGTGTTTATTGAAGAAGAAACTACGGATACATCTACAATAAACCGTAAACAAACAACAGAAACAGCAAATAATCGACCACAAACAAACAAACTAGCTTTCTTTATGAGGATTTGATTCAGAAGATTCGGATGGCTATCCCACCAAATCTGAGACCTAATGCTAGACCTAGCAGCTTTAGCAAGCTTATCAGCTGCTTGATTACAAGATTTTTTTCTAAATTGCACATAACATTCACTAAGGCTACTTAACAAAGACTAACATGAGTTTAAGATATTTTTGCCTTCCCAACAGATACTTGAGAGTTGGCCATTGCATCCTTGCACCACAGCTAGGTTATCCCCTTTAATTATAACTCTACTGAGCTTTAGATCCTTTATCCACTCCAAAGCTTTGAGAAAGTTAGAACTAGTTGATAAGAAACACCCATTTACATCCAATGACGTTCATAGAAGGATGATATGGTACTAATGTCCAAGTACCATTATGAAGCAATGCATTGATCTCATCATCTTAGGAGACGCGCCAATCTGGATCTTTATGAGCTTCGGAGATACAAGTGGGTTCACGAAGAGAATCACATACCAGGGCATATTTGGAGGCACCAAGAGCTTTAGGCTTAAATATTCCGTCTTTAGCCCTAGTAACCATCGGATGTGTCCCTAAAATAGGTGCTATAGTCGATACAGGGGCAATCGAATCTACAATAGCAGTGGTAGTCGAGGCTGAATTTGTATGTCATGTGAAGCCAAATACGTCCATTGAAGATAAAGTTTCTAATGCGAGAACTGACATCAAGTTGGAAGTGGAAGCAGTAGAGCCCAACACGTCAGTGGATGACACAACACCTGACGCTGACTGCAAATCCGTAGTTGAAGTAAGTACATCATCTGGGATATCTCTAGATGTTTCAGTGGATGTTGTGTGTTGATTTGGTGAAGACCGAGGTGTTGTAGGAGATGGCGTTGGCTGAACAGGTGAAGATTGGTTGATCACCGATGGTAACTGCCAAATAGTTGCATGTTGTATGGCATCACGGGAGAAAGATGGAACCATGCAGGCTGGCGGTAACGGAGAAGTAGTAGAACTTGTAATGGAGACTGGTGGTAATGAAATATTCAAGGGTGAAGTAGAATTTACCTGACAAGGAGTCGATACCGGAGAAGGTGATGATGTTGACGCAAAGGGAAAGGTAGTCTCATCAAAAATGACATGGCGACTTATATATATATACGAACCATAGGAATATGAAGACACTTGTAGCACTTTTGAGACGGACTATAGACAATAAACACACATGGAGAAGAAAGAGGCTCCATTTTGTGAGACCGATACGGACGTAGATGAGGATATCATAAATACCCAAATACACGAAGAGAGGTGTAATCCGGTGGAAGACCAAAAAGTGCTTCATATGGAGATTTATTATTAATGGAAGTAGAAGGAACACGATTCATTAGATAACAAGCAGTGTAAAAAGAATCATACCAATACGAGGACGGTACAGAAGCCATGTTTAGAATTGTAAGACCAGTTTCACGAATATGATGATGACGGCGTTCCACTAAACCATTTTGTTCATAAGTATGTGTACATGAAAATATATGAAAAATACCGAGTTATTGAAGATGTGGAGTAATCTTACGATACTCAAGTGCATTATCAGATTGAAATATTTTGATTTTTCGATTAAATAGATTTTCAACATGTTTTTGAAACAAAAAGAATATATAAAAGACATCAGATTTTTGAGACATATGAAACATCCAAGTAAAATGACTAAACGCATCAATAAAAATAATATAATATTTGTATCCTTCATTAGATAAAATATGAGAAGGTCCCCATACATTTGAGACAATTAAATCTAATGGATTGGAATTAGTAGTTTTACTAGGATAAAAAGGTAACTTATGACTCCTATGTTCATGACAAGAAGAACAAAAGCTAATAGTATGACTTGAAACTGGAAGATAAAACTGAGAGATGACTTTACGAAATGTACGCATCATTGGATGTCCCAACCTAGAATGTCAGTCTTGTAAACTAGCACGTTCTCCTATGTAAGCTTTAGGAGATTTGGATGATTCATCAAGCTGATATAGACCACCCTTCCTACTGCCGCGAAGAAGAACCTTCCCGGTTTATCGATCCTTCACAAGACAAAAATTAGGATGAAATTCAAATAAGACATTATTATCAGCAGTGAGACGAGAAACTGACAAGAGACTATGAGAAATTTTTGGTGCAAAGAGGACATTATGAAGCTGCAACTTACGGTTGGGAGTTCCCAAAATAGAAGATCTGACACTAGTAATTGGAATAGAAGAGCCATTACCCATCTGAATTTGATCAAGACCGGTGTATTCGGTTGAAAACTGAAGACGAGAAAGATCATTCGTTATATGATCTGTAGCACCACTGTCAGGAGTCCATGGAGGAGTTGGTAGCAAACCAGTATGAGCAGCATAAGCATGCGGTGCGGAAGATGGTGGTTGACGACGCGGAGGACGAAAGCTTCTATCAAATCTGTTCCAATAATCTGGAGCTTCATGATTTGGTCGACCACATAGCTGACAAGGGAGATCGGAACAACCACATTGGGATGAAGGAGCTGAATACAAATTTCCTTTGGTTGGAAAGCCGGACGTATTTGATGTATTGTTAGACCGAGCTGATTGGGATGATCTGATGCGGAAGCTGGTTGGGCCTGAGCTGGTGCGGAAGCTAGTTGGGCCTGAGTTGTATGCTCCATAAAAACGAGATGAAGAATTATGAGCTGGTGAAGCAAGATTAGCCACGGGCTGTGTGTTCAATTCTTTGTGTTGATTCTCAATGTGCAGTTCAAGAGTGAGAAGAAAAGTAAGGAAATCCTCTATAGTAAGAGAGCTCATCGTGGTAGTCAAGGATGTAACAATGGCATCATACGAGTTATCAAGGCCAGCGAGAAGGCAGTGACGAAATTCTTTGTCGGTAACTGTTCTATTTGCAGTAGCAAGATTATCCACTAAATTTCGAGCATGATTAATATATTCACAGATGGTTTTTGACCCTTTTTTCAGAGATTGTAGTTCACAGTGAAGATGGTGAATTTGAGCGTCGGATTTGGAGGCATATTGAGCTTCGAGAGAGTCCCAAATTTCTTTGGAAGTTGTAAGATGATGAATATGACGAAAAACAGTGGGTGTAAGAGACGAAAATAACCAACTTACCAGGATTTTATCCTATTTTGTCCAAGAAAGAAACTCCGGTGTAGGGGCTGTATCAGCAACATGAGGTGTTGGACAGGGTTTTGCACCAGTAATATGACCATCAAGATCGTAACCTTGAAGATACGTAAAAAATTGCGCACGCCACAAAGAATAATTGGTTTCATCCAATTTGACAATGATGATATGGTGAGGTTGAGAAAATTGAAGAGAAGATATCATAGAAGATTGTGTAGAAGTTATAGTTGAATTGATCACAGCACTGATAGTTGAGGATTCGGTAGACATGGTTTTTGAGAATCTAAAAACCTAGCTGATACCAAGTTATAACTAGTTGGTTTTAGGGTAAGAACTATCTAGGTTTGAGATAAGAAGAGAAGAAAGAGACGAGAAGACAAACTTACATAAACTTTGTTTATTACTTCTTAACTGTATTACAATGCATAAAAACTCGTCACATATATATACATAAGTATCTTGTACTTCAAGCTAATCTATTTCCTAATACACAGTGGATACCAAACATAGCAAACTCTAAAAATACAAACATCGTGTACAATTGTTGAGTCACAATGTACACGTATCATATGTTGTGCTAACAGAGAAGGACTAGAGATTCAGCTTGCATAATATATCTGGATAGTTTTGAGAAGGCCATTGCCCCCATACATATTCTTGTACAATCACGCAAAACAAGAGCAAAACCAGCATTAGTAAAAGAATCAACAATAGATGCATCAATATTTAGTTTTAACCAATTTTCTGGGGGTTTTTCCCATTTTTGATGATATATAATTTTGTGCATATTAGGGCTATGGTTTTGGATTCCATAATAAGTGCAGTAATTTTTAATTTTGTGGATGATAGAAATAGGATGATTCCTTTTTCCTTCAAAAACCATCTCACATCTAGATATCCAGATGTGCCAAAGAGTAATTGCTGCTATCTTTATATTAAATGGGTTTTCAGCTTCAAAGGAATTTTTCAGATTGAACCAAGTGCTAATCAATTCTTGTATATCACTTTTATGGCTGATAGAATGATGCAGAGCAGTAGAAATACCAAACCAAATAGTATTCGCATAACTTCATTTCAGCAGAAGATGAGTTGCAGTATCCTCCTCTTGAGTACACATTTGATATCTTTTATTCCCTTGATTGATATATTTTCCCACTTTGTTATTGACTAAGAGAATATTATGGCAGCATTTCCAGATAAATTGTTGAATCTTATGAGGTAGCTTTGTGTGCCATAGTTTTAGCCAGGCCTTCTCCGTCATCTTGTTGGTTTGTGTCTGAAAGGAAGTATTGGATTTCTGTAATTCTCTATATGCTGACTTAGTTGTAAACATCCCATTCTTGGTTAATGACCATCTTATCTTATCTTCAGCTCCTATATAAAGAGGAATTATGAGAATCTTGTTCACAATACTTTGGTTGAAGAGTTTTTTAAGTTCGTCGGTCTTCCTTGAGCTTGTGTGTTGATCGATTAGATCCTTGACTTTCATATTGGTTGCTGGACTGATGAATTCTGCATCAAAGAACTAGAAGTAATGCTTGGTATCCAGTTATTTTTATACACATCTATATTCTTGCCATCTCCCACTTCCCAGACATGATACTTCTTTATAATCTCCAAACCAATTTTGATGCTTTGCCAAACCCAAGAACCACATTTCTGAAGTTGCTCAGACAAAGGGTCTTTATTCTGGAAGTTTTTTTTTTCAATCAGTTGAACCCATTTCGAATCCTTTTCATTTAAAAGTCTCCAAGCAAGCCTAGTGAGAAGATCTTGATTCTGAATTTTAGTATCTTTTAAGCCTAAGCCACCATTCTTTTTTAATTAACAAATATCTTCCAAGCTTTGGGGAAGTAACCTTTCCTTTTTTCTTTTTTCCAAAAATAGTTCCTCAGATTGATGTTTATTTTTTTTGCAGCTTAATCTGGGGTTGAGAAGATACTCATCTGATGCTGGGCAACTGAACTCAAAGTTGTTTGAATTTGTGTTGTCCTCCTTGCTTGCGAAATAATTTTTCCTTGCCAGATTCAGAGCCTGAATTTCATTGTATCTACAGCTGGTGCGAAACATATTTCTCTGTTTCTAGAAGTAAAGAGATGAATACCTAAATATTTCTCATCCATATGCATTTGCTTTATTTGAAGTATATTAGTAATGTCTTCACTGGCCTCTTGACTCATCTTTTTTTTTTTTGACAAAAAACTTGATTTGTGGAGATTGATGAGCTGACCTGAAGAAGAAGTAAAACTTTTAATGATTTTGGTAAGGTTTTGTATGGATTCCCTTGTGGCTTTGGTGAAGAGCAAGCAATCGTCCGCGAAGAAAAGATGTGTGATTTTTGGTCCTCCTCTAGTTGGTTGAATTGGGATAATGAGTTTCCGCTCAGTTGCATTAGTTAATTGTAATACCCAGTATTTTTAGTTACGGTTTCGGTTCGGGTTATACCCAAATTACCTATAATGAGGTTTAGGTTGTTTCCTTTGCCTTAGCCTAGCTAGTCTGTTTGAACTAGAAAGGCTACAAGTTCGGGTGGACATAGAATAGTTAATAACATTTTGATTAATTGAAAAAAAAATGAAAAGACAAATAAAATGAAATAAGGAAATAATAAATATAATTTATTATTATTAGTTGGAGTAGTAGTATTAATATGTGAGTTTTTAGTGTATGGTAAAAGGGAGAGAGAAAGAAATAGGGGTTACAAACATAAATTAGAGAGGAAGCATAAGAGGAAGATGAAGTTTGAGATTTTGGAGAAGAAGGATTAAGAAAATCACTAAAGGCTTGATGAAATTAAGGTAGAATGTGAAACCCTTTCTCTATTGGTGTTTATCTTTGGTGTTTATTTCGTATGCTATTGTATTGTTAGGTTTCTGAAATTTAATTGATAAAATATGTATCTTTTATTTATGATCGGGATTGTTCTATTGATTTATAACATGATTAGGTATCTCTTGTTAAAATTTGAGAATTTTCCTACGCAAATTCACCGTTGAATGTTCCTTGTAATTTGGATTGTGATTTCCGAAATTCTGGACAGTTTCGTTTTGCTGTGGTTTTGTTGTTCTTAGGAAGTCTTAATTATGTCAAAACGATTTTAGATCTTGACAAAAGTTGTATATAAATGTCTTATCTTTCATTGTGCTTTGGATTTGCTTAATTTGAGACTAATATGAATTTGTGGTGAATATTTTGGTAAAATGATATTATCTGCCTAGATTTTATAATGTGTTTGTAAAATCAATATCTTTTGATTGAGCCGTTAGTTTCATGTAAACTTTGGATATGTTATTCATATTTGGGTCAGTAATGTTCACTAAAATTTTGAGGTAGATCAGATAACGTCATCATGGCAAAACCTATAATGTAAAATTCTGCAGTTAGTGTGTTTGCTTAAATGGTTGAAAGAATTACATCGTTAGTTGGGTTGTGAACTTATGACTTGTTGATGAAGTAGTTTTCTGTCCTATTTTAGGGAATAATTCTCACCCAGTTAGTTTGACTATTATTTTTGGTTGTAATTTTTATATGAAAGAGTATCTTTTAATCTTTAAAACTAGCCAAGAATCAACTGATTCCGATAAGTAATGAAGTCTGGGTGAATTTTTGAGTATAGACTTCCAAAACTATATCCCTGAAGAGCTTTGTCACTGTCCTATTTATTTGAGAATTTTCAGATCCGATTTATACCTGATCTCTTTTGGTTATGATTTTTAAGCGGAGTCTCTCAGCTTTCTAACAAGACCAAGTTTGCTAAATTTCATTGTGTAATGAATTTTGCACGAAATTTTGATTGCAGACTATCAAAACTGAAATTTCTGAAGAGCTGCATATCTATCATGTTTTATCGAGATTTTTAAACACAGTTATGTAACTCATTACCCTTGTTTATCATTTTTATGTTAAAGTTGGGTTTCTTAGCTTTCTAAAGGTACCAAATTAACTGAATTTCGCTTTGTAATGAATTTTATAAGAATTTTCGAATATAGACTGCAGAAACTGATATTTCTGAAGTGCTTGACTTATGTTCTGTTTTATTGAGATACTTTGGCACAGCTATAAAACTCAATAATTTTTCTTACAATTTTTATATGAAAGTTTATCTTCTCTTCTTCAAATTGGGATAAGAATGAGTATATTTCGACGAATAATAAAGTCTGGGTGAATTTCTGAAGGTGGACTACCAAAACTGTTGGTTTTCTGTGGACAGTTTACTTTCCGAATTTTCAAGCGTGGTTTGGACATGTTCTTCAACTGTTTGTTTTTGGTAATAATTTTATATGATACCTTATTTATTCTTCTTTAAAATGAGATAAGAATCACTCATTTTCGTTGTGTAATGAAGTCTACACAAATTTTTGAACTTAGGCTTTCCAAACTGAAGTTTCTGGAAATTATGCTTTTGGTTTAAACTATGTTTTCCTTGTTGTTGGAGTTAAAGAAAAAGTTTTTGAAAAAAAAAAGAAAAAAAAAAGAGTTTTGTAATGACAATGTTTTGTGTAATGATAACTTATTAGTGGTAAGGTAAACGAATCCAAAGTAACAAAAGTCAAACTCAAAGTGAGTAAACTAAATAAGAGTTAGAATGAGAGTTAGTAAAGAGGGAGAGATAAGTTTAGAGTGAAAGTGAAAGAGTCCTCCAAAATACAATTTCTTCGGTAATAAGCTCTTCCTTGTATTGTTGATAGTTTTTGGATTGCGATTCGAGGTAGGCGCAACACAATCTAAAACTATTTTTATTTATGGTTTTGTTAATTAAATTCATATTTACAAGTTTTCAATAATATATGAATGATAATCGATGTTGTGAGCATGATTATGAAGGTTGGGCTGCGGTCCATAGATTGATTCTTAAAAATTATTTATGACGGGATACGAGATATCCTTGGGAACGGTTTTGTTTCCTAAACCCACGTGGGGCTCCCTAGGGCGAGCGGTTTGATTGAATTTATTGTTGTATTATATTTTTTGACGGGATACGAGATATCCTTGGGAACGGTTTTGTTTCCTAAACCCACGTGGGGCTCCCTGGGGCGAGCGGATTGATTGAATTTATTATTATTTATGGATGTGGTGTTTCCATATGTTGGCTCCCTGGGGCGAGCGGATTGATTGAATTTATTATTGTTTATGGATGTGGTGTTTCCATATGTTGGCTCCACAGGCGAGCGGATTGATTAATTTAATTATTGTTTATGGATGTGGTGTTTCCATATGTTGGCTATTGTTTATGGATGTGGTGTTTCCATATGTTGGCTCCCTGGGGCAAGCGGATTGATTGAATTTATTATTGTTTATGGATGTGGTGTTTCCATATGTTGGCTCCCTGGGGCGAGCGGATTTATTAATTTAATTATTGTTTATGGATGTGGTGTTTCCATGTGTTGGCTCCCTGGGGCGAGCAGTTGATTAATTTGGTTCTCTTTTCTTCAATTGATATGGGCTCCCAGAGGAGGAGCAATATTTTAAATGGGTCGGACAAGTGTCTTGGGTAAGTTTAACCTTAATGATTTGATCATCTTAAAATTTTTGATTGTGTATTTGGTGCATCATCTGATGAACTACGGTCGTGCTTGATCCTTTTGGGTACGTAGGCAGCCGCTTAGCGGTCCAACACATAGAGTCATAAAAATTTAGATTAAATCAACGGTTAGATCTTCCGAAATGAATTTCTAAGTTTTCCGCTGCGATAGAAATGGTAACATGAACATAAACTAAATAAGCCTGAATAAATTATTTAATGAGCTTGGGCTTAGTAGCCGGGCCTCGTCTATGGTATCCAAGTGGCACCTCGGGTTTTGAAAACCGGGGCGTCACATTAATAATCTGCTTGTATTTTGCATTTTGTTTTACTAATTCTCGTATATAATTTTGGAAAAGCCAGAGCATCCAGCTGCAGGACTCAAACCTTTAGTTTTTCGTGATTGAAATATGTACGAAAGAACATTTAGTGGTGATGCTTGTTAGAGCACTGCTCGGCCGAACTCGCATGCGTTGCTATATCAAGCATGTTTGTCAATGTTAGTGATCAAAACTGTAAGTCTTGATTTCTAGTCTACTTATAGATATCTCGGACTAGGACATAGATTGTGTAGTTGATTCTTAGACTTCATGGCGTTCATCATTTGAAGAAGAAGAACTACTAAGGAGAGCTTGTGGAACTTCATCAATAAAAGGTATGTGGAGACTGAAACTCATCTATCACTTGGAAAGTCTATTTCTACTTTATCACCTATATTGAGACATAAGTCGTGTTACGATATAGTTTTCTATTATATACATTTGAGATTTCGGGATGAGCTTAACTCGCTTACATATTTCTCAGAATATGTGTTGGTAAAGCTTTCGCTTCGACCAAGTTCTTCTTATATTTTTGACGCAATTCAAAAGATGATCATGTGAAAATTTCCAAGTAACATCATACATGGTTTGTGTGATACAATCATTTGGTGTATACTTGGAATGTTTAGTTATGATCATTTCAATAACTTGAAAATTGCTTTGATGCTAATAGTGTGTGAAAACAACTATTGTCATCCTCTAAGAAAGTTTCTATGAATTAAATAAGAGTTTAGAACACTTAACCATTATCTTATATGACATATTGTGTACTTTTGCACATATGTAATCCATGTCCAGGAACCATAGTATACCTACCCGTACGCGTACCTGTTGGCTTGAGAAATCCGGGAACCTAAGTATACGCACCCATTTGCGTACTGGCGTAAGGTTCATGTCCGAATATTTATGCTGGGATTGGAAGTACGCGTACCCGTTTGCGTTCTGGCGAAACCCAATCTTGGTCCGGGTATTTCAAGTATGCGTACCCGTTTGCATACTTGAAGGTTAAAGTTCTAAAATCGGTTGTGTACATGAACTTCAACATTTATATAATAAGGAATGCAATCTTTGCAAACTGTGGCTATAATTTTCATGAATTAATTCAAGTGAATCAAACCGATTTTGCTTCAATTGTGTTCTTGTATACTTCTATGAGAATATAACAATTGAATAACTCTTAAACTAGTTTCATTTGAGTCATTTGAACTAGTTATGGTTAAGATGAACAAGGTTGATATGAGAGTTATAATATGGATAACTTCGGTTAATTATTGTTGAGTCAACATGATGTACACGTTTAGGTACGGTTACATAAACCTAAATGAGGGTACATTTCATTTGTGTGTAACAAGCTAAGTTCGATCTAACGGTTAAAAGATATTAGCTTGGTTGAATCAGGTTTTTCATCTAACGGTGATTAATTATTGAATGCTTTGTTACCATGGTAACTTAGATTGCAAACCCTGATTTGAAAACTATATAAAGGAGAACTCTAGCAATTGGGAAACCTAATCCCCACACTTCTATTTGTTGCTAGTTGCATAAACTAGAGTCGATTCTCCTTTCACCTTAGGTTTCTCTCGAGACCCTGTAGGTTAACGACTTGAAGACTTCATTGGGATTGTGAAGCCATACCCAACTATTTTCTCTGTAGTTGCATGATCTGATCTTGCTGTTTCTATCGTATTGAGTACACTTGTAATAATTGGCTCGAGATTAATATCTCTGATAGGCAAGATAGAAAAGTAATCACAAACACCTTCGTCTCATAGTTTGTGATTCCACAATATCTTGTTTCGCCAATCAACTAAGATTATTTTGAGGTGATTGATAATACTAGGCTGTTCTTCGGGAATATAAGACCGGTTTATCACTTGGTTCATGTTCACCTTGATTTATCAAAAGATGGAACAAAAAATTCATAGGTATTTCTGTGAGAGACAGATTTATCTATTTCAATAGACTTTTCTGTGTGAGACAAATTTGTGGGTTAATTGGTGTTTGATACTTACATTTTGTCCAATGTTAGTGTTTGGTCTAACATTTGTCCAACTTAGGGGTTGGTACTTGAAATTGACGTTGACTTGCATTGACTAGGTTAAATCTTGACTACCGTTTAGTAATTATTAAAAAATTAAAATAAATTCTAAATACAAGGCGAGATTACTATTGTATCCTTCATTTTACCATTATTTACATAATAACCTAAATTTATATTTACACCCTTAAGGATTCAATACCACCACCAATAGAAAATGTACATCCTAGCACCACCGGTCCACCACCGCACAACAAAGAAGAAGATGCAAATGGTATCATCAACTGCATGCCACTTCTGATGAACTTGTAATTACTTAATGAAGATCATATACACGGTTTTCTTTCCTTATCTTTGAATAAAGCAAATTTCATAACACAATCCCTTCAATTCTTCACAACGAATTCCTATAAACCTAAAACCAATTCACCTCCTGAAAATCAAATCATCGAGTAACAGTTTAATATATATATATATTGAAAGTGATAATTGAACTGTGTATTAACAATTTAATACGGTAACAACCATTAAAGCAATGCTAGAGAAAGAATTCCCCAACTGCTGAATAATTTAGGAATAGTTCTATCTGATGTGAAGTTATATTAGATACAGAAAACCCAAAAACAAATTTCCCATGAACATACAAAACATAGCAATTCATTGATGATTCTTGACAAGAAAGTCTTCAATTTCCCCGATTTTCTCCCTAATTCATAAATCCCTAAATTCTTATCATCTTCTTCAAAGTTCAAAATTTAAGGGAAATCGATCATTAATAATTGAAGTAGAAGTCCTTCTAGATCCAAACCCAGTATCAAGTTTAAGCTCTTTCTTCTTAGTTTCTGATATCTTACTGAGTTGTGATGGTCGAAAATGAAAAGGGAGGAAAGAATTAGGTATCTATCTTTCACTTCTCTCGGATTTGGGGGAGTTTTTTCCCCGAAAATTTCTTTTTTTGGGTGGTGATATCTTCCTAAACGAGTGAGACATAGAGCAGAGGAATGGAAATTGATTGGATTCAGGGATGCTGCTTCTTCAATTGGGTTTTTGATTGGATCTGTTCATGGGGTTATGGAGGCGGAAGAAGATAGAGAAGGAATTGAATGCGAAGGTTTGCTCTCTGTACTTTACGGATGGAAAGGCAAGAGTTTTTTTTTTTTTGTGAAGATGAAAGGGTAGAATAGTAAGTTTGTTAACAATTATATTTTATATATAATTTTAAAAAATATTAGACAGAAGTAGAGAGTCAACTCGGGTCAACGTTAATTTCAAGTACCAACCCCTAAGTTGGACAAATGTTAGACCAAACGCTAACATTGGACAAAATGTAAGTACCAAAAACCAATTAACCCCAAATTTGTTTACCAAGTCTTCGACTTTGGGTCGTAGCAACTCTTGGTTATGGGTGAGATCAGCTAATGGAATCAAGTGCGTAGTATCCTTCTGGGATCATAGATGTAATGAACGAAACTGTACCTTGAATCAGTGTGAGATTGATTAGGGTTCAACTACAGTCCAGTATAAAGTTCATTGGTAATAGGCTAGTGTCTGCAGCGGCTTTTATACAATATGGTGTTCAAAGGTGGACTAGGTCCCGGGCTTTTTCTGCATTTGAGGTTTTCCTAGTTAACAAAATTCTGGTGTTTGTGTTATTACTTTTCCGCATTATATTTTGTTATAATTAAAATACCACAGTTTGTGCGTTTTATCGATCAATTAGGAAATCCAACCTTTGGTTGTTGATTGAAATTGATTGATCCTTGAACAGTGATATTTGGTACATATCAAGTTATTGCTCTTATATTCAATCACGATCACAAATTTCTATTTGCTGATTGCAGATTGAATTAAGAGTTATATATATAAACTCTTGTATATACATTTCTCTAGATTAAGTCTGAATGTCTAGTTGATTCTCTAGAAATTATATTAGAGTAAGTCCACTCAGATTTCCAAACGAATTGTTGGGTGTGGTTGTTGTACCCTCCGCCTTTTTAAATAGTTTCAGAGCAAGAAAATGCATTAAAGACCATATAAGTATGTGTTTGTAGCGATCAGATATGGAAAGAAATGCTATCTCTATAAACGTACCACCAGTCTTTGATGGCTCAAATTACTTATGTTGGAAATTTTCTATGCGTGCCTTTCTTCAAGCGCGTGATTTTCAATCATGGATGAAAAGGCGAGGGTACCCCAAATATACCTCAAGCTATAAATTTTCCTTCCTATAAGTCCATTCCCCGAAAGTGATTGTCTATAGACTGAGTTGAGACAATACAACAAAACGGTTCACACTTTGTGTGAACGTCTATGGATACGAGATAGAGACGATACAACTACAAAGTTTGTTTACTTAATACAAAGGTTCGGACTTAACCAAAATCAATAGGATTCACGTATCAAGTAAATAAGAATTAACGTTTGTGTAATTTACTTTAATTATAATGAAATAATTATAATGCGGAAATATAAAGTAAATAACCAATTCCTTTGGTTCGTATTCCAAATAGTAAAGGAACAACAAATATGTTTGGTATCAACTCTCTTCAACCAAGTGATATGAGTTGCGCAAAGGTTCCCTTGTTTTTCTTAACATAAACTCCTTTGCCAGGTTCTAAGATCTATCTTATGTTCAAATGCCCAAAATTAATTGTTAAGATTAAGCCAACAACACTCTTCAACCAGGTGATATGTGTTGATGCCGATCTTCCTCAATTAATCAATCTAATTTACCACAAGGATAAACCAATTATTAATTGGATTCTCTTTTTCCCAAACAAGTATTGTGCACACCAAAATATTATAAAAACACCAAGTAAGAAATCTTCAATATCTTCTTTGTCTTCAAATCTTCTCAGATCTTCAATAAACACTTGCACAAAATTACTTGAATCTCTTGTGATCAATCACACACAAAACGGAGTTTGTTAACAATGGATTATCACAAGATCGTATTTAGATCTAACAATAGTCTAAAGATCCTTGTCGAAACCTTTAACTAGTTTGAGTGAATCTTATATCAGAAGAGAAGATTCTCAAGCATAAACAAACTAGGTGCAATCAAAGTTCAACCACCGTTAGTCAATCAAATCAATATAAAAACTAAAGATAAACCGAAATATCTATTTTCCCACCAACGGGTCGCGTTAGAGCTTCTCAACCCCAAAGAAGACTTTAAATTGAGCGGCCGTAAGAGATTTCACCTAATTAGATTACTCTCCTCTCCGATAGGTGGCTTCACCAGTAACAAGGACAAAAGAGTAAGTCTAGGTTATTACGCAGGATTAGTTTGCTAGAAATGCAAACTCAAAGTATTTATAGACAATGAAGTTTGGACACCAAGGAATTTCCAAAACCGAAAATATTCTCAAGATATTTTTCATTACTCCACCAAATTCGATTATCATAATTCATGTGAATACACTGTCCAAAAATAATGATCGAAATCTCCTTGGAAAATCTTTAATTAGCAAATGCACATTACTAATTCTTATTTTCCATATATAATTAAAAACCCTTAATTAAAAAGATTCTTAACTTATTTAAATTCGATCTTGGGATTTACTTCCTTCTTAGTTGTTAAGGAATATCTTTGAACAGAATAGAATAAGCATTAATGCACCATGTTCAATGAGTGACGACATCTTACTCTTGCAAGTCTTTACCATGCTTGCTTACTTGAAACCGATTTACCACACTTACAAACAAGTTTAGAATTGGTTCATTTGACTTTCAAGAACTATGTGATTGATCAAGTTCTACTCAATCATAACTCATGGGTTTACGGTTCTACCTAAACAAGTTTCGGTTCTACCTCCATGTGAGTATTGTGCATAGTTACACTAGCTTACTAAAGATATGGCTGACTAGGTACTAGGATCGGTTCCCCGCATATATTTGGTATCTAACTTGTATGCATTGCACATGTCCGTAGGATCGGTTCCCCCTTCCCAAAAACTTATTGCATATGTTCATAGGACCAGTTCCCCTTTCTTCCATAAACCTTGTTGCACCTCATACAAGGATCAGTTCCCCTTGTGATGCACTGCACATCTTACTAGGATCAGTTCCCCTCTTCCCAGTAATAAGTTCAGACATACACAACCCGATCATACCCCAGGTGAATACTTAAGATCGGTTTCACTAATAAAAGTCATACCAATACATAAGTCGGGCCACATGTGAATAGTTTTACCAAGAACACAAGCAAGTTGTGAGCGGTTATACTAATCACACATATTGGTCCTTCATAGGATATGCAATGAAGAACAGCCCCAATAACGCATGGCGATTTCCTTTTCGGTTCACAACACATATCATGAACTTAATTACTTCCTTAAAACACATGTAAAAACATTGTTTCCTAAGATGAAATCCTCACCTCATACCCATACATAATCACAATAACATTCATACGATTATGTCGATGTCTTATATATAAAGTTTAATGGTTAAGCAAGAAACTTCATATTGTATTCCTTAATACTATGTCTATCTAGAGTGTTCATGTTTCGCAGTTTTATGTTTTCAATATGCACGACTTGAAAGATACGTTAGGGAATGAAACAGTTCAAGTCAAATATCACTAACCTCAAGTGGAAGGATGATGTTGTCGTTATAGCTCCGTACTTGTTCACTTATTCAAGTCTTCGCAATACTTGTAATGTCTCACCCTAATACTTTCAAGCTAACCTATATGAAGTTGACTCTAGTATATTTAAATCAAGCGACTCTTAAATGAGTTTTGCTTCACTAAAATATGACAACCAAACTTGACATACCAACGCTTGGTGGGTTCAACCGAGCAATGTTCTAACAATGGGTTTATGTAGTTAATGGCTATGTTGCTCCCGTTATTGCAGTAGGACATGCGACCATTCCAATGGATATTGGATCATATGACCCTGCTGAGATTCTTGTTGCAAATAAAAATTCTAACGGTTTGAATGCAATCATTCATTCCATTACCCCAGATCTTCAGCACCATGTGACTACGTGCACTTGGTCTAAAGATGCTTGGGATATCTTAGAAACCATATTTGAAGGGAATACCTGTGAAAAGGAAGCTAGGCTTCAAAACCTAAATTCCGATTGTGAGAACCTTTGTATGGCAGATGAAGATTCATTTGATGAGTTTAATCACAAAGTGTCTGAAATGGTTGATGCATCTTTTGCATTGGGTAAGACTATTCCTGAAAAGGACATTGTGATGAAAATTCTTATATCGCTTCCATATAGATACAATTCTAAGAAGCATGCTATCGTTGAGGGAAATAACCTTGATGCTCTCTCCAGAAATGCGCTGGTTGGGATGTTAAAGATCTTTGATCATGAGCATGCATCCAAATCCAGAAAGGATGTTGCTTTCAAAGCACAAAAGAACACTAAATTACTTGACAAAAGTAAAAGTGTTTGCATCTCTGAAGATGAACTTTGTGAAGCTGATTCATTAGATAAATATCTTGACAAGTCAATCTCTTTGATCACAAGATAGTTTAGAGATCTTATATTGAAGAAAAGTAAACGGTTCTCCAGAGATAAACCAAGGTCATCATTCAAACCTCACAATCGTGTTCCTACTAAAAATAGGGATGTAAAGCGAAAACTTTACAAACACATTTTTGAGAAATAGATAAGCGAGATATACTCAGCTCGAAATACCTCATGTGGTATAATCTTAGTCTATATAGTAATACGACTTTTGTCTCAAGATAGGATATAGAGTAGATATATTTTTGAGTGATAGATAAGTTCAAGTCTCAACATACCTTTTAGTCGATGAAGATCCATTGGTTCCTTGAGTAGTCATTCGTCTTGTATGATGATCGCCATGGAGTTCTTGAGATCAACTACACTTTCTATCCTAGTCCGAGACCTTAGCTATAGTAGACTAGAAATCAAGACTTTATAGTTTTGATCACTAACATTGACAAACATGCTTGAGAGAGCAACGTATGCGAGTTCGACCAAGCAGTGCTCTACCAATCTCCCCCTTGGTCAATTTTAGTGGAAAAACTATTAATACATATGAAATACAAAAAATATATAAATAAACTTTGTAGCTCCTATTCCACATGTATAATCTTCAACATTACTCGAAATCTTCGTCACTTCCAAGTACTCCAATGATCCCAAAGGTTGTAAGTTAGCATGCTCGTAGTTGAAAATCCATAGCTATAACAATGAGAAAACAAGAGTTCTCAATCATTGTTATACAGTGTCATAGTATCATTACACATCGTCAAAGTCCAATTGCATCACAACTTTAACAACAATACTATGGTGATAGTTCACTCCCTCTTAGTCAATACTCCATCTCACATGGAAACCACTCCCCCTTACATAATGATCTGAAAACCATATGTATTTTTAGTGTGAACTACATATTAATTCTCCCCCTTTTTGTCAATAAAATTGGCAAAGGTACAAGAGCGGGATCCTTATGAAATTCCGTAAGAGACATTTCATGACCAAAGGTAAATGTATATCATCTTGTTTAGATGCAATCATAAAGCCGAAGCTAAATGCATTCATCAAGGAGTCTATAAAAATACAAGATAACCCCTATAATATTCCACAGCCGCACTCCCCATAAAGATTTGGCAATTAAGCACAAGTTCAAAAGAACTCTCCCACAAAAAACGTCATTCCCAAGGGAACAACAAGAGCGACCTTAATTTCAAAAGAAAAGAAGGATTTCTTTGGACTCAACAAATCACATACAAGTATGAATTTGGAATCCAAATAGAAATATTCAATCAAATTAACCGTTAGCGAACCATGATTAATTTTGACTAAATATGTTCAACACAAGTAAACTTATGGAGACTTAATAAATCAATTAGATTAATCACAAGAGAACTTGCAAATAATCTATTTGCCATACTCAACCAAACTAATTACAAAAGTAATCAATTTAATTGGTCTCACTCGACATAAGAGAAATCTATGGGGCAATGACTAAGTTAATCATGAATAACCAACCCAGTCAAAGAAATGATCAAACATAAGAAAACTTATGGAGTGCTAACTAAATAATCACACAAGATGATTAATTTAGTTTAACATGTTTAACATAAAGTACCTTACGGAACAACAACTAAGTTAATCAAAAAAGTAATCAACTTTTGTTGTTTTAGTGCTCAACATAAGACACTTCATGGAACAACACAGTATTTACACAAAAATTATGGATCTGGAAATATCAATTACCGCGGCATACACAAGGATTTATTCTATGTTTCCATCATTATTTGCACAATGACACACAATAGACATAATCCTTGAATCACAAAAGATTTTAACCTATCTTACATCAATATGACAATATAGGCTTAACTTTTGTGTTTGTTAAAAGTCAATTCATTCTTTTATCAATACTTGCATATCAATTCACGAACGACTTTACTTTTGACAAAGTATGGGACAATCAAGTTCACGGACGTAAACGCACATATCCCATAAAAATATTGCAATATATAAAGTCATAAAGATTAATACTGCAAAAATCATCTTCCAAACAAGTTTAGAATTTAAACAAATAAATCTAAAAACAAGAAGATGAAAACTTTGGACATATCTATGTGTAATCACAATAATGGCTATTCCAAACACTAGTTATTCTTCGAAACAAGAAAAATAGAAGATTTACTAGATAATAAGAAGATTTACTAGATAATAAGAACACATTACTCATCCTCTTCATTATCGGAGATACTCCAAGATGCTTTAATTGTGTTCAACTCTTCCTTGAGCTCGGGAAACTTAGTTGGAACCACCGATAATTGTTCTTGAATGCACTTCCCTTGAATTTACCTTACACACACCCTTGTGATTTTTTTGAAGTAGACTCAAGGTGGTAGGGTCACACTCATTAATCAAGGCATCCCTTTGTCTTTTGTATACATTCTCCCTTATGCGTCTGAAGGTACACGGTCGAACCGGTTTGGGAACCCCTAGGGAGTTGCCAATTAAATCAAGGCCACGATCACGGAAAATTTTTCTAATCAAGCATGGATAACCTAACATCTTGATAGGTGAAGTTATCGAAATCATTGGATGAATGATAAAACCACATATATCAAGAATTTGAACACCCGCATCAAGGAAATAGACTGATTCAGCAAACTCATAATTCCACCAAGAATTCTCAATCGTGGAAGGACAAAGATTTGGGATACCAAGTTTCTCAAAATCCATCAACGAGATACTAAGATCATTAGTAGGAAATTTTCCTTGATTCCAAGCTACCTTCTTGCCACAAAGCCCAAAAGAGATATCATCACATGATGGATGTTCATCACTCGGTCTAGGGAGACGCACGTTTCCCAACGGAATACTGGTAATGTTCGAAATTAACTCTCTCTCAACAAGAAACCTTTTTCTATTTAGCAAGGATTTGAATTCCATCTTATTAAGATCAACATCATGAATGTTGGCATAGAAAATTCTTGTGAGAGAATCAAATCCTTGACCAAGACCATCAAAGATATTTACAAGATTGAATTTTTTTGAAGCAAGCTAAATCCTCATCATGTCCACTAGAGATATCCAATTTATTTTCTATAATAAAACCTTTAGATGAAATCTTCTTAAAAATTCTTGCACATGAATCATCCACAAACCTAATCCTAAGAGAATTTTGGTCACAAGGAAGATCCATACTAGAGGTATTTGAATTTTTGGAATTCCTTTTTGAGCCCTTAGAATTCATCATGAGATCTAAGAAATTGAAAGGAAAACGAGGAATTTACTTACTTGGAGTGAGTCTTGAACACCCTTTCTCTTAGTTTCTCCATAGAGTCTTTAATGGAGGAAACACACAAAACCCTAGAAGTTCACGTACGCAGACGGGTGAGAGGAAGAAGAGAGTGCGCGAACTTCCTCTTTATAAGACAAAAAATGGGCTTGGACCCGTTTGCTAACTTTAACCAACAAAGAACTAGGGGGTTTTGTTAGACGTTTGCACATCAAGGATTATGCATCCCATAACATGATGGATGCACTAGAAAGCTTTATTTGAAATTTCAAGACAAACATGTACACGATTCAAACCATTTCTTGCCCAATTTCAAGATATATACATATAGGGTAGTGCTAGTCTTGTAACCAAAAGGAACAATGTGCACAGAGATTCTCATGCAACATTTCCGGTTGACCAATGTAAACAGTCCCTGTAATGTAACCAACATAATGATAATAATCAGGGAGTCTGAGCTTCCTATCCTTTGTTTAATATGCCTAGAAGGAGGATTCTTCTGTTTTCCAGGTTGTACAATATTATTTAATGGTTTAATATGTACAAAACCCTTTTCGGAGTGATTCTTAGACTTAACAGAATTAAGTTTTTCTAAGGATTTAAAAACGTCTTCGAATGCTCTGAATAGATCTTTATCAGCTGATCTATTATGATAGTACTCCTCATAAATATCGGTAGTTAATCTTGTGAGGTTCCATATCCTTGAGCACCATGAACGTTTCCTCAATCTCTCCTCAGATGAAACTTCCTTCTCATATCATCTAAAACTTCCGTCTTAGATGAAATAGGATTATCATGAGAGACCAGAGGTTTTGACCATAATAGATCTTGATCAATCTTTAAGAAATTCTGGCGTACGTTACAGATGCCAAGAGCAAATTTTCCAAATAAATTTCCCATGGGACAATTTTTAAGGAATGAACAAACACAAACTTATCAGGTTTTAAGGTGTTTGCCTGCTCTGATACCAATTGAAAAGTGGGGGTCTAACAACCACACCCAATATTTTGATTAAAAATCTGTATATACAAACTCCGAGTTACTTTTTAGAGAATCAACTAGACAGTCAGACTCAATCAATAGAAAATATCTCAAGGAGTTATTATCTCAATCTCTCAATTTGATCTATACTCAAGCAAATAGAATCTGCGAGTCTTTATTAAAGAGAGATAACTTGGATGGTACCAAAGACTAATATCCAAGTGTCAATCAATTTAAATCAACAACCAAAGAGGTCGAATATTCTAATTGATTGAACAATGCACAACCTGTATTATTTCAATTATATAACAAAATATAATGCGGAAAAGAAATAACACAGACACCAGAATTTTGTTAACGAGGAAACCGCAAATGCAGAAAAACCCTGGGACCTAGTCCATATTAAACATACACTGTATTAAGCCGCTACAGACACTAGCCTACTCCACGCTAACTTCGGTCTGGACTGTAGTTGAACCCCAATCAATCCCACACTGATCCAAGGTACAATTATGCTCCTACGCCTCTGATCCCAACAGGATACTGCGCACTTGATTCCCTTAGCTGATCTCACCCACTACTAAGAGTTCCTACGACCCAAATTCGAAGACTTTAATAAACAAATATGTATCACACATAAAAGTCTACAATGATAGATAAATTCGTCTCCCACGAATAAACCTATGAGTTTTGTTCCATCTTTTGGTAAATCAAGGTGAACAAGAACCAATTGATAAAACCAGACTTATATTCCCGAAGAACAGCTCATCTTTATCAATCACCTCACAATAAACTTAATCGACGCAGCGAAGAAGATTATTGAGGAATCACAAACGATGAGACGAAGTGTTTGTGACTACTTTTATATCTTGCCTATCATAGATAGAAATCTCAAGCCAATTATTACAATTGTACTCGTATGATAGAAACATCAAGATTAGATCACATAACTACAAGAAAAGTAGTATCGGTCTGGCTTTACAATCCCAATGAAGTCTTTAAGTCGTTAACCTGGTTTTAGAAGAAGAAAACCAAAGGTTAAAGGAGAATTGACTCTAGCTTAGCAAACTAGTATCACACCGAATATGTGAGGATTAGGTTTCCCGGTTGCTAGAGTTCACCCTTATATAGTCTCTCAAATCAGGGTTTGCAATCAATGTTAGCTTACTAACAAAGCATTCAATATTCACCGTTAGATGAAAACCTGATTAGATTCAAGATAATATTTATCAACCGTTAGAGCGAAAAACATAGCTTGTTACACACACATGAAATGAACATTTTTAGGCTTGTGAAAACCTTACCCAAACTTGTACATTAGTTGGTTCAACAATAGTTAACCAAATGGTTAGCCATATGATAACTTTCATATCAACCATATTCTTCTTCACCATAACTAGTCCAAATGACTCAAATGAACTAGTGGTATGAAGGAGATAGTTTCTCCTGTGAAACCCAACTCTAAATGGGTTCCTAAGTCCTCCTTAGTCAAGAAGGGACCAAAAGTTAGCCACAAGAATGACTCTCAACTGTTAATTGTTGGTGACAATAATTACAAGAATCTTCTTGAAAGACTAAAGAAAGACATCATATCTGAAATCTCTTGTACAAGTAAAGGTTGTGATAATGACACTCTTCATCACAAGTCAAAGAAGAAAAACAAGAGATTAAACAATAGAAAACAAACCAAGCAAGAGGTCAAGAATGATTCTATCTTAGTCACTCATGACGAACAAGACAAAACTGAACTTAACACAACCTAGTTGTGTTAGAATGTGCATGCTCACCTTGGTGCACAATTTTGAAAGGTGAGGAAGCACATGAAACTGAGCACATGATCTCTCGATTATTATATGACTAATTAACATCTTTAGGAGATTTCTTTTCTTCTATACTCATACTTTCTCTATCTATATTTGGGTTTTGAAAGAAACAGTAATTGTGAGGGTATGTTAGAGCATTGCTCGATCGATTTCGCATGCATTGCTATCTCAAGCATGTTTGTCAATGTTATTGATCAAAACTATAAATTCTTGATTTCTAGTCTACTATATCTAAGGTCTCGGACTAGGATAGAAAGTGTAGTTGAGCTAAAGAGATCCATGGCAATCATCATACAATACGAAGGACTACTCAAGGAACCAGTGGATCTTCATCGACTAAAAGGTATGTGGATACTTGAACTTATCTATCACTCAAAAGTCTATATACTCTATATCCTATCTTGAGAAAAAAGTCGTATCATTATATAGACTAAGAATATACACATGTGACATTTCGAGCTGAGTATATCTAGCTTATCTATTTCTCGAAATGAGTGTTGGTAAAGATTTCGCTTTAGCCAAGTTCATCTTTTCCTAGTGACGAAATTATTTTATGTTTCAATCACTTTGGAAATTGCTCTGACGAAAATTAGTTTGTGAATAACAACTATATGACGTCCTCTGAGAATGTTTCAATGGTTGAAATGAGAGTTTAGACAATATAACCACTGGGGATATAAACATTGTTGTGGTAACACATATATGTATAAGTCCTTAGCACTTGAACTTTGCGAACTTTGTTGATCAAGTAAAAACCGGAACTTAAGAAGTCAACCCAGTCCGCGAACGTGCATAGTTCTTGAACCCGATAATTTCTGCAGGAGTTGTAGCTCGGTTTCAGTCCGCGAACTGACGGAAGTTCTCGAACCCGAGAATTTCTGCTGGAGTTTGTGAACTCCAACCGGTTAACTTGAGTCCGCGAACTTGAGTGGTTATGTCTAAAAACAATATTTGTGAACTTATCTTAATTAACTAAGGAATGCTATTGCAAACCATGGCTTTATAGTTCATGAATTGATTCGAGTGAATCACATAATTTTTGATTCAATTGTGTCCTGTGTAGTACATAAGATCTCATAGCAATTGAACAACTCTTTAACTAGTTCATTTGAGTCATTTGGACTAGTTATGGTGAAGAAGAATATGGTAGATATGAAAGTTATCATTTGGCTAACCATTTGGTTGACTAATATTGAACCAACTATTGTACACGGTTGGGTACGGTTACACAAACCCAAAATCGTCAAGTACATGTGTGTATGGAAAGATAAGTTTTTGATCTAACGGTTGAGAGGTATTAACTTGTATCTAATCAGGTTTTCATCTAACGGTAAATATTGAATGCTTTGTTACTAAGCTAACATTGATTGCAAAAACTGATTTGAAAGACTATATAAGGGATAAATCTAGCAACTGGGAAACCTAATCCCCATACATTCTGTGTGATACTAGTTTGCTAATCTAGAGTCGATTCTCTTTTAACCTTTGGTTTTCTTCTTCTAAAACCAGGTTAACGACTTAAAGACTTCATTGGGATTGTGAAGCCAGACCGATGCTACTTTTCTTGTAGTTGTGTGATCTGATCTTGTTGTTTCTATCGTATTTGAGTACAATTGTAATAATTGGCTTGAGATTTCTATCTCTCGATAGGCAAGATATAAAAGTAATCACAAACATCTTCGTCTCATCGTTTATGATTCCACAATATATTTTTTCGCTGCGTCGATTAAGACTATTGTGAGGTGATTGATAAAACTGAGTTGTTCTTCGGGAATATAAGTCTGGTTTTATTGATTGGTTCATGTTCACCTTGATTTATCAAAAGACGGAACAAAACTCATAGGTTTATTCGTGGGAGACGAATTTATCTATATTGTAGACTTTTCTGCGTGAGACAGATTTGTTTGCTAAAGTCTTCGACTTTGGGTCGTATCAACTCTTGGTTGTGGGTGAGATCAGCTAAGGGAATCAAGTGCACACTATCCTGCTGGGATCAGAGGCGTAGGAGCATAACTGTACCTTGGATCAGTGTGAGATTTATTTGGGTTCAACTATAGTCCATACCGAAGTAAATTTGGAGTAGGCTAGTGTCTTTAGTGGCTTAATACAGTGTATGTTTAATCTGTACTAGGTCCCGTGGTTTTTCTGCATTTGTGGTTTCCTCGTTAACAAAATTCTGGTGTCTGTGTTATTTCTTTTCCGCATTATATTTCGTTATATAATTGAAATAATACAGGTTGTGCGTTGTTCAATCAATTAGAATATCCGACCTTATTGGTTGTTGATTTAAATTGATTGACACTTGGATATTGGTCTTTGGTACCATCCAAGTTATCTCTCTTTGATTGGACTCGCGAATCACATTTGCTTGAGTAAATCAAATTGAGAGATTGAGATAATAAATCCTTGAGTATTTTCTATTGATTGAGTCTAGTTGATTCTCTAGAAAACAACTCGGAGTTGTCCATACAGATTGCTAATCGAAATATTGGGTGAGGTTGTTAGACCCCCGCTTTTTCAATTGGTATCAGTGCAGGAAAACACGTTCAAGACCTTATAAGTCTGTGTTTATAGCGATCTGACTTTATGGACAAGAGCACTATCTCTGATAAATGCGTCACCAGAAATAAAAACTCCGCCTCGTCTAATTCTATTAAAGAGAAAGATTCCTCTACCTCAACCATAGACGAACCTTGTGTTCAAATTAGACAGATAGATCCTGACATGCATTGTTCTGATTACAATTCAAAAGAGTCTATTTCTCAAAATAAATGGGAAACAGCTGAAGAGAGTAAGTTGATTCTGAATCTTGTTAGAATCCAAGCTGATAGACTCAATCAGATGAAACAACATGTCAGTGTTCTTCTTAGCATGATAAGAGACTGCAGATCCAAAGAAAATACTGAAGATCATTCTTCATGTATGACACTTGATGCACGCCTTAAGAATGATGCGTTGGAAATAGAACATCACTTGAGTAAGATCTCTATTCAAGGATGCTCTAAGCAGTCCAATATACCAAGCACTTCTACTACATCTGAAAATGATCTAGCACCAGAAGTATAAATGGAGTCCCTTATAATTAAGAAAGTTGTGTTAGTTTCCTATGATCAAGGAAATTCTACACCAAATGGAAGGAAGAAATCTCCTGACGAGAATGTTAAGACTAAACTTCCTAATCACTTGTGTGATCAGAAAGTATATTACTTTTGCGAAACAAAAGGTTCTGTTAGACAAAAGAGAAACTCTAAGTTGAATAAAAACTCGCTTGTTCAACTTCAACACACCTTAGACTTAATTCTCAAAGGTGTAACTGACATTCGTTTGTCGAAACTCATTGGTTTTCATACGTACCCTGTGTATGTTACCAGAAAGGTCAGTTCAAGGAGCTCCTTAAATGTTCGAAAGAAGAACAAAAGTCTTAATAAGCATCGTCTAAGGAAAGACCAAGCTGTTGTTTCTGAAAATAACTTATCTCTTGATTTGAGAAAAATTCCAGGCGAAAGAAGGAAGAATGATGATATAAGGAATAACCTGATAAAAATGATTCAAGGTTACAAAGAAATTGTCGACAGGTTGTCATCCTCCTCAAGTCAAGACTCTTCTTGTAAGAACTTAAATTGTGGCTCACATTTTGATGACAGTGTGTTTCATAATAATTTCTCAAATCAAAAGGAGTCTCTCTCTAAATTTAGAAGGAAAAAGAGACTTGATCATAGACACAATTCTTTAGATGAGCTCAAAGCTCATACTTGTGCTAATTAATCACAAGGTTAGGAACTTGCTCATAAAAATCCTGCTGAGCAAGATGTGTAAAGTCAGGTGTACTTTGGCAATTTGCGTTTTTCCTAGTTGAGCTATTCTCTTATCGTTTATAGCTAAACTAGTGCCAGCACACAATATTGCCTAAAAAGTATTTGCAATATATTTTAGTATTTATTTATTTATTTATCTTGTGTTTTTTTCTTGTGAGTGCACTGTGTTCGAATGTGTACACGGGTTACCGTTTCGAGTTTACATCTTGGAAACCCTAAAAGTCATTCATCTAAACAAAACCTTTAAATAGCCGACCTATTGAGTTACATATGTCACGTACGCATACTCTAGGTTTTTCTGGGTTATCAAGAATGTCCTCCTCCTCATCTTTCTATGGTGGTTTTGCAAAGGGATTTTTTGTCAAAGGTTTTGGTGTTGAATCAAAAAGAATAAAGAAAAGAACTATTGTGGAAGATAAAGCACATAATGCCTCATGCTACTATGCATACTCACATCAAGATGTTGAGAATAAGGATATGGTGTCTGCTGAAGTGGTTCATGACTTTCTGAAATACTTTGAGAAAGCAAAACTGCAACTTGTTGATACAATGAAGGATCTTGATGTGGTTAGAAGTGAGTTGAAAAAGGTTACTGCTGACCTTGGTCTCATGAAGTCACATGTTAAAGAACTTTTCAATAAGGATATCTTCTCCGAAGACGCAATTAATGATATGGATCACAAACTCAAAAGTCTTAAAACCTATGAAGCTATCGAACGTGAACTTTATCTTGTGATCGGTTTCTAGTAGACATGTTTGAGTTGATATTATCTAGTAAATCTTCTATTGTTTCTATTTTGTTTAGAAGAATAACTAGTGTTTTGGAATAGCCATTATTGTGATTACACATAGCTATATCCAATATATTTCATCTTATTGTTTTTAGATTTATTGGTTTAAATTATAAACTTGTTTGGAAGATGATGGTTGCAGTATTAATCTTTATGGTTTTATATATTGCAATATTTTGATGGGATATGTGTGTTTACGTCCGTGAACTTGATTGTCCCATATTTTTTCAAAAGTAAAGTCGTTCGTGAATTGATATGCAAATATTGATAAAGGGATGAATAGACATTTGACAAACACAAAAGTTAAGCCTATATTATCAATTATTGATGTAAGATAGGTTAAAATCTTTTGTGATTCAAGGATTAGGTCTATTGTGTGTCATTGTGCAAATGGTGATGGAAACATAGAATGAATCCATGAGAATTCCGCAGTAATTGAGCTTCCCTATTCTATATTTTGTGTATTACCGTGAGACTCCGTATTGTGACTTATGTTGAGCATTAGACAACCAAATTTGATTATTTTGTGATTAGCTTAGTTGTGTTCCGTAAGGCACTTTACGTCGAGTATTTTAAACTAAATTAATCATCTAGCATGGTTATTTAGTTAGCACTCCGTAAGTTTTTCTTATGTTGAGCATGATTGACTAGGATGGTTATTTTTATGATTAACTTAGTCATTGCTCCATAGAATGATCTTATGTCGAGTGTGGCCAATTAAATTGATTACTCTTGTAATTAGTTTGACTGAGTATGACAATTAGATTATTTGCGAGTTTTCTTGCGATTAATCTAATTGATTTATTAAGTCTCCATAAGTTTACTTGTGTTGAGCATATTTAGTCAAATTAATCAAGGTTCGCTTTGGTTAATTTGATTGAATATTTCTTGTTGGATTCCAAATTCATACTTGTATGTAATTTGTCGAGTCTAAAAAAATCCTTCTTTTCTTTTTGAAATTATTAAGGTCGCTCTTGTTGTTCCTTAGCGAATGACATATTATGGGGGAGAGTTCTTTTGAACTTGTGCTTAATTGCCAAATATTTGTGGGGAGTGCGGCTGTGGAATATTAGAGAGGTTATCCTGCGTCTTTATAAACTCATTGATGAATGCATTTAGCTTCGGCTTTATGATTGCATTTAAACAAGATGATACACATTTACCTTTGGTCATGAAATGTCTCTTACGGAAATTTCATTAGGATCCCGTTCTTATACCTTTGCCAATTTTATTGACAAAAAGGGGGAGAATTAATATGTAGTTCACACTAAAAATACATATGGTTTTCGGATCATTATGTAAGGGGGAGTGGTTTCCATGTGAGATGGAGTATTGACTAAGGGGGAGTGAAGTATCACCATAGTATTGTTGTTGAAGTTGTGATGGAATTGGAATTTGACGTTGTGTAATAATACTATGACACTGTATAACAATGATTGAGAGCCGATGCCTTTCTCATTGTTATATCTATGGATTTTCAACAACGATGGTGCTAAATGTACAACCTTTGGGATCATTGGACTACTTGGAAGTGACTATGATTTCGAGTATTGTTGAAGATTATACATGTGGAATAAAAGCTACAAAGTTTATTTATATATTTTTTGTATTCCATATGTATTAATAGTTTTGCCACTAAAATTGACAAAAAGGGAGATTGTTAGAGCATTGCTCGGTCGAACTCGCATGCGTTGCTATCTCAAGCATGTTTGTCAACGTTAGTGATCAAAACTATAAAGTCTTGATTTCTAGTCTACAATAGCTAAGGTCTCGGACTAGGATAGAAAGTGTAGTTAAGCTAAAGAGCTCCATGGAAATCATCATACAAGACGAAGGACTACTCAAGGAACCAGTGGATCTTCATCGACTAAAAGGTATGTGGAGACTTGAACTTATCTATCACTCAAAAGTCTATCTACTCTATCTCCTATCTTGAGACAAAAGTCGTATCACTATGTATACTAAGAATATACACATGTGACATTTCTAGCTGAGTATATCTCGCTTATATATTTTTCGAAATGATTGTTGGTAAAGCTTTTGCTTTAGCCAAGTTTATATTTTCCTAGTGACGAAAGTCATGTTATGTTTCAATCATTTTGGAAATTGCTCTGACGAAAACTAGTTTGTTAATAACAACTATATGACGTCCTCTGAGAATGTTTCAATGGTTGAAATGAGAGTTTAGACAATATAACCACTGGGGGATATAAACATTGTTGTGGTAACACATATATGTATAATTCCTTAGAACTTGAACCGAAGTTTGAAAACTTTGTTGATCAAGTAAAAACCGGAACTTGAGTAGTCAACCCAGTCCGCGAACTCAGTCCGTGAACGTGCGTAGTTCTCGAACCCGAGAATTTCTGCTGGAGTTGTAGCTCGGTTTCAGTCCGCGAACTGACGGAAGTTCTCGAACTCGAAAATTTCTGCTAGAGTTGTAGTCGGTTTCAGTCCGTGAACTGACGGAAGTTCTCGAACCCGAGAATTTCTGCTGGAGTTTGTGAACTCCAACCGGTTAACTTGAGTCCGCAAACCCAGTCCGCGAACTTGAGTGGTTATGTCTAAAAACGATGTTCTTGAACTTATCTTAATTAACTAAGGAATGCTATTGCAAACCATCGCTTTATAGTTCATGAATCGATTCGAGTGAATCACATCGTCTTTGCTTCAATTGTGTCTTGTGTAGTACATAAGATATCATAGTAATTGAACAAATCTCTAACTAGTTCATTTGAGTCATTTGGACTAGTTATGGTGAAGAAGAATATGGTTGATATGAAAGTTATCATTTGGCTAACCATTTGGTTGACTAATATTGAACCAACTATTGTACACGGTTGGGTACGGTTACACACGCCCAAAATCTTCAAGTACATTAGTGTATGGCAAGCTAAGTTTTCGATCTAATGGTTGAGAGATATTAGCTTGTATCTAATCAGGTTTTCATCTAACGGTGAATATTGAATGCTTTGTTACTAAGCTAACATTGATTGCAAACCTTGATTTGAAAGACTATATAAGGGAAAACTCTAGCAACTGGGAAAACTAATCCCCACACATTATGTGTGATACTAGTTTGCTAAGCTAGAGTCGATTCTCCTTTAAGCTTTTGTTTTCTTCTTGTAAAACCAGGTTAACGACTTAAAGACTTCATTGGGATTGTGAAGCCAGACCGATACTACTTTTCTTGTAGTTGTGTGATTTGATCTTGATGTTTCTATCGTACGAGTACGATTGTAATAATTGGCTTGAGATTTCTATCTCCAATAGGCAAGATATAAAAGTAATCACAAACATCTTCGTCACATCGTTTGTGATTCCATAATATCTTTTTTCGCTGCGTCGATTAAGACTATTGTGAGGTGATTGATAAAACTGAGCTGTTCATCGGGAATATAAGTCTGGTTTTATTGATTGGTTCCTGTTCACCTTGATTTATCAAAATATGGAACAAACCTAATAGGTTTATTCGTGGGAAATAGATTTATCTATCTTGTAGACTTTTCTGTGTGAGACAGATTTGTTTGCTAAAGTCTTCGACTTTGGGTCGTAGCAACTATTGGTTGTGGGTAAGATCATCTAAGGGAATCAAGTGTACAGTATCCTGCTGGGATCAGAGGCATAGGAGTATAATTGTACCTTGGATCAGTGTGAGATTGATTGGGGTTCAACTACAGTCTAGACCGAAGTTAATTTGGAGTAGGCTAGTGTCTGTAGCGGCTTAATACAGTGTATGTTTAATCTGGACTAGGTACCGGGTTTTTTTTCGCATTTTCGGTTTCCTCGTTAACAAAATTCTGGTGTCTATGTTATTTATTTTCCGCATTATATTTCGTTATATAATTGAAATAATACAAGTTATGCGTTGTTCAATCAATTAGAATATCTGACCTTATTGGTTGTTGATTTAAATTGATTGACACTTGGATATTGGTCTTTGGTACCATCCAAGTTATCTCTCTTTCATTGGACTCGTGAATCACATTTTCTTGAGTAAATCAAATTGAGAGATTGAGATAATAACTCCTTGAGTATTTTCTATTGATTGAGTCTAGTTGATTCTCTAGAAAACAACTCGGAGTTGTCCATACAGATTGCTAATCGAAATATTGGGTGAGGTTGTTAGACCCCAGCTTTTTCAGTGTATTATGTTGATATCTATTGATCATATATGTGTAGATCTTGCTTTTGTGGTCAAAACGAGCCAAAAATCACTGAATTCAGACATCGTATGCAAAAGTTATGTCAAAAATAGTTTATTGTTGTGATCCGTCACAAGTAACACTTGGGGTACCGATCCTAGTGATTGGTGCAAAAGGGGAAGAGATCCCATGCACATGTGCAGCAAGTTTTGTTGTCGGGGGAAGAGATCCTATGAGCCTGTGCAGCAAGTTTTGTTATTGGGGGAAGAGATCCTATGCATATGTGCAACAAGTTTTGTTATTGGGCGAAGAGATCTTATGCACATGTGCAGCATAGTTTTAATTATGGGGAACCGATCCTAGTGAGAGGTCCCCATACGAAGAAGTGTAAAACTGTTTTATTCCATTACTTCTTCGTCCGAAATCAGAATGACCTCATTCTTTTTGCGTTAGTTTCGCAATTTAATTCCCTACAAGATAGAGGTAATTTCAATACTTGATTTCATGTTGAATGTTTATGGTGTATTGCAAATTGGTTTATGGGATGTTTGATTTCGGTTTTATTACCGTGATATTCGATATCATAATATGTTGTGAACCCTTATGGTTTGGGTGACTTTTTGATTTAGCAGGATTAAGTTCTATCCTGTGTTGGTAGGTTTTATCAAAGGATCATGAGGGGATCCTGTAGAAACAATATGTGAAAAAGTCACAATATGTTGTATCGGTTTTGGTTTAGCATAAAAGCATATGTGTTTCGACGGTTTTCAACTTTTGCTTACAATTGTTAAAACCGATTTTCAACCTTTCCCTGGTAAAGCTTGGTTGTTGTTATTCTTTTGTTATTGCATAAGGATGACATCATAATAGTATTTCGATATCAATTCTCCCTGGAAGAAGAAGATATTATCATATTGGAGAAGTTGGATGCGAAATTGAGTTAACAATCTTGTTAGTTAATTGTTTTCTTGTATTAAGAAAAGCCTATTTTTATTCTATATATATATATATATATTGCTTTTGCTTAAACGAAATTGTCGGTATAATTGATGTGTTTATTCCATTAAGTATGTGTGGATGTTTGTGTGATTCAATTGGTTCCAGTTAAATAATACTATTTTTATCTTGCTTTGTTGTGTCATATCAATTGTTTAGGCTTACGAAAGTTTGGTGAAATTGCGGTGCTTTAATGTTTATGTTATTTCAATTGCTTCCAATTAAGTAAAATAATTGTTATTTTTCTTTATTGTATAGTATCAATTGTTTAGGCTTACAAAATTTCGGTGCAATAGTGGAACTTTAATGATATATGTTGTTTCAATTGCTTCTGGTTTAGGTAAATAATTATGCAAGTTGATTATTGGTTTGTATGAATTATTTATGGCTTAATGAATGAATATATTGACGGGATGAGTTGTTTAGTCCAATTCAATTCCGGATAAGCTAAGCTAAGTTAATTCTGATCTTAGTTAGACTTATCAAAGTGGAGGTTTCGGTTATTCAAGTCTAGCCGAATGCCTAAACAAGGAAATGCTAGTTAACTAACCTAGTATTTGGCTTGTTTAAAATCTAAAGGTCTAAGTTATATGGATAATTACAACCTGATGAGAAAAATGTAGTTTATCTTTGTTTTGGTCTTATCGAATGAAGCAGTTGTATTTATACAATCGGTTTAGCAAAGGAACTAAGTTGCTTAGTTGATTTTTGGTTTGCTAAACTAGTTGGAAAAATTGCTTCAGGAAATTATTTCCATGGTAACATATCAAAACACAATTACTTTGTAGTTTCGGTTTTGATATTGGTTATCAAAAATGGTATGTAAAACCCGCGTGCTTGACTCAACAGGTTGCAAGTCTATTTTGAGATTTGTAAGATCCTTTTCGTGTTGTCCTTTATTTTTTCGTTTCTTTGTCATTTTTGTGCCAAAAATGGGGAGAAATATATGGAGTAAACAAGTGATGATGGTATCAATTTTATGTTGATTGGTGTCACTAGGGAAGAGAACAATGGTGCTTGAAACGTTTATCTAATGAATGAGGAAAAGCATAGACTAAGGGGGGGGGGTAACATATTATATGATTAGGATAACAAAGACGTGCGGATTGAAATCTACCTATCTCACCTTTAAGGGGAGTATGAGCTTTGTTATTATAATGCCACTGCTTCATTTTAAGGATTGAATTAATGCAGGTTATATGTTGTTGAATTCGGGAATCAAGCGTATGTGTAATGAATTATTGTAATTTGTTTATCCATATGATTGTAAGAGTTTTGTCACTAAAATTGACAAAGGGGGAGATTGTTAGAGCATAGCTCGGTTGAACCCACCAAGCATTGGTATGTCAGGTTTGGTTGTCATATTTTAGTGAGGCAAAACTCATTTAAGAGTCGCTTGATTTAAATGTACTAGAGTCAACTTCGTATAGGTTAGCTTGAAATTATTAGGGTGAGACATTACAAGTATTGCGAAGACTTGAATAAGTGAAGAAGTACGGAGCTACAACTACAACATCATCCTTCCACTTGAGGTTAGTGATATTTGAATTGAACTGTTTCATTCCCTAACGTATCTTTCAAGTCATGCATATTGAAAACACAAAACTGCGAAGCATGAACACTCTAGATAGACATAGTATTAAGGAATACAATATGAAGTTTCTTGCTTAACCCTTAAACTTTGTATATGAGATATCGACATAATCGTATATATGCTATTGTGATTATGTATGGGTATGAGGTGAGGATTTCATCATAGGGAACAATGTTTACATGTGTTCTAAGGAAGTAAGTCCATGATATGTGTTGTGAACCGAAAATGAAATCGCCAGGCGTTATTGGGGCTGTTCTTCATTGCAAATCTTATGAACGACCAATATGTGTGATTAGTATAATTGCTCATGACTTGTTTGTGTTCTTGGTAAAACTATTCACATAAGGCCTGACTTATGTATTGGTATGACTTTTATTAGTGAAACCGATCTTAAGTAATCACCTGGGGTATGATCGGGTTTGTGAGTGTCTGGCCAAATTTGAGAAAGGGGAACTGATCCTATGAAGATATGCAGTACATCACAAGGGGGAACCGATCCTTATATGAGGTGCAACAAGGTTTATAGAAGAAAAGGGAATCGATCCTATGAACATGTGCAATACATTTTTAGGCAAGGTGGAACCTATCCTATGGACATGTGCAGTGCATACAAGTTAGATACCAAATATATGTGGGGAACCGATCCTAGTACCTAGTCAGTCGTATCTTTGGTAAGCTAGTGTGAATATGCACAATACTCACATGGAGGTAGAACCGAAACTTGTTTTGGTAGAACCGTTACACCCATGGTTTGTGATTGAGTGTTACTTGATCAATCACATAGTTCTTGAAAGTCAGATGAACCAATTATAAACTTGTTTGGAAGTGTGGTAAATCGGTTTCAAGTGAGTAAGTATGAAAAAAGGACTTACAAGAGTAAGATGTCGACACACATTGACCACGCGCATTAATTTGTAATCTTTTATTGTTCAAATATATTCCTTAACAGCTAAGAAGGAAGTAAATCCCAATATCGAATTTAAATAAGTGTAGATGGTGGATTTTCGACAAAGGGTAAAATTATAAAACTATACTCCAGATTCGGAAAACGGGTGAGTATTGAGGCTCATGTCTCTCAATAAAGCATGAAAGCTCATGCCATAAATCTCTGAATGAGAAGGCTGTCTCTCAGAGTACATGTAGATGTGTAGTCTCTTAGCTGAGGCCACGACACATCTCATGAATACTGAGAAATTTCAGTAATTACTCCGGATCCGGCAATCGGATTAGTATCGAGACTCAGGTCTCTAAGCATGAAAGTGCATGCCATAAACCTCTGATGGAGAAAGTATCCCAGAGAAGATGCAGATGTCCAGTCTCCCAGCTGAGACTACGGCACATATCATACTGTATAGAATCGAAAGATTGGACGGCTCCTAGACAGCATGCCTGCTAGTATAGAGCGACAATGTCTTCGGGATGCAACCAGGTTTTCCCTGACTATACAAGAGGAATATGACACTCCAGCAAGTTCATATTGCTAAACCCTCAGATGATTAATGCTCCTAGACAGGAATCCCTTCTAGTATAGATCCATCAATTAATTGTCTGAAATCGTCTGAATATCCAGGAATATTCTACGAACCATCGTCTGAATATCCAGCAATATTCTACGAGCCATATTTAATCGTCTGAATATCCAACAATATTCTACGATTCTTCGTCACTTCAATTCGTGGTTATTCCCAGCAGAATGCCACGGGTTAGTGATAAATATTCAACGAAACAGGCATCTGAGCATCGAATAAGCCCTGACAAAAATGGTGCAAGTGTAATTACCAAATAATGCACAGACCATCATTTTGAATGCACGAACGAGCATTTCAAAAATATGAATGAACGAGGAACCTATGCAAAATAGGAAGGAAAAATAATAGTAATAAAATATTAACAAAAGCGCCAGGGGACTGGGCTCACCGGCCGGCCAGTCATGCCATGACCAGTCCCGCACCCAATTTTGTGTTTTATCATATTTTACTATTTTTCCCTGATCCCACGAAAATTCTCTCGTTCGAGCAAATCTCATATTTTTCAAAGAAATTATCTAAATCACATGATTTCATCAAAAAATAATAAAATTAGGGAAAGACATGGGACCGCCGGTCGGCCGGTCATGCCTTCGTCGTGGCCGGTCCCACACCTCACGTCCCTATTATTTTATTATTTCTATCAAATTATGAAAATTCCTTGATTTTATGAATTTTCTCTAAAATCATGAAAATTACCTAATTTCATGTATTTTTATCTAAATCACATGATTTTATCAAAAAATAATAAAATTAGGGAAAGGTATCATGGGACCGCCAGCCGGCCGGTCATACCTTGGTCGTGGCCGGTCCGGTCCCACACCTCATGTCCCCATTATTTTGTTATTTCTCTTAAATTATGAAAATTCCTTGATTTCATGAATTTTCCCTAAAATTACCTAATTTCATGTATTTTCTCTAAAATCATAAAAAATATTTAAAAATTAGGAAAAACTTGTGGGACCGGGCCCTAGACGGAAATTATGGTGACACATGCACATCCCCTTTACCGACCAAGGGTGACCCTGAGGCTTGCAAATAGCAGGTCCCGTATGTTTTAATGATTTTAACCTAATTTGCTCAATTGCTCATATTAGGTTCAAACTCTTTCCAAACAATTGGAAGTTTGCTCAAACGACCATATATTGGTCCCACGACCACCAAGAGCCAGTCTCATGACCTCTTGGTCGGCCCACCATATTTCCATAATACCAGGTTTTATTATTTGTCGCTCGCGCGAGCATTATTTCGGTAAATGATTAAACCAGCAATTGATCATTCTTTCACCAACTGGTCTCAGGAGACTTTGGTATTTTTGCTCATTCGAGCATTTGGGAAATATATGGTGAACTCATCATCCCATATAGCTGGTCCCTGTGTTACCCTGCGTTGATTTTCAATAAATCATCATTTTGGCAAAATTAGGGTTTTGAATCCAGAGTTTTGCAGAAACGTGATTCTGAGCAGATTCAAACACTCTAATAATTTTATGTTGATTCCATAATCAACACTTTATTTATTTTGCTTGACCAAGCAGTCAGTAACTTAAATTAATATTTTATTCGGTCCTGCTACCAATAAATTCATCAAACGAGCAATATTTGCTCAAACTAGCAATATTTGCTCGAACCGGCAATATTCGCTCAGACTAGCAATATTTTCTCAGATCAAAGAATATTGGTTCAACTATAAATATACGACAATTTAGCAAAAGTTTGCTCGTTTTAGGTTATAATGATACCTCGTCTCAGCATACGCGTTAAATTCATGAGTTTCAAAACATTTGTAAAACATGTTCAACTCAGTAATACATGGACTCATCGTCCCATAAATTCAGCAACTGACTCCACAATCACGAGATTTCAATCGTGTCACATGGGGGGATATTAACTAGGGTTTTCGTCTGGCGGTCTACGGCACATGTGTTCACCCATGATGAGAATGTGAGCAAGTCGTGCAATCAGTTGGAAGAGTCAGCAAAGTAGTGGGTGGAAAATTAACCAAGTCTCCAGACGATGAGTAATTGGTTTAACACGATTTCCCACTTCCCCACTCTCTGATTCCAGCAAACTGTCACACTTCATGGGATCATGGTGTTTTCAACTCTGGCATTATAAAATGTCTCTAAATCCTGATTGAAAGAACAAAGTTTTCGAACATTCGAATAACAGTCACCTAAACGAGCAATTTCTAATCAAAGTTCATACAGACAATCCTTCGTCTACACGAACTCACAGAAATCACTCTCAATCAGGCAAAATTTAATCATTCAGAGCATTTTCACGTTGAATTTATAACACACCTACAATCTCAGATCACCATTGATCTCATGCATTTCTCAGCTTCCCTCCTACAGATCAACCCATCCTCTCTTGTGACCGTATTGACTCTGAAACGGCCATTGTTCTTGGTTTAGTCCGGAGTCTTACATATTGATCTCTCAAACTTAAAGCACTCCCTTCTGGCAGTACATCTGTATGAGGTTCAATATTTCGCTCGGTTCAAGGAGTCTCCACATGGTCGACTCTTCAATTCCGTAAAAACCAGTAAATCATTTTTCCCCATATACAGATTGGCGACCACAGTGGGAAATTAATCTCTCGGTTGCAATCTCACGGTTTCACAAGGATGGTCAGTCTTAGGAATAACTCAACCGCTCCAGATCCCAACCAGAATCGCTCGAACAGTAATGTCCCTCACTCTCCTTCGAACAATTCCGGTTACAATGAATTATCATATTTTACAACTCTATTTATCTCTGTTGAATCAATCAATGGAGAAAACCCAAGCTTGGATAAATTGGTATGAAGATAAGAAGACTTGTCAAGAAACGTGGACCGGCTGAAGAGGGCGATCGATAACCTGTTCACTTGTCTGGTACAAGCAACGAGGATTTTAGAAGCAGATATGGTGGAACCTCCAAATCCCTCGACTGATGATCCTCCTCAGACCAACAGTTTCACCACATATGAGAAGCCAGTAGAACATGAAGTTGCACATTTGATTGAAAATTTATGTGAACTCCTACACTTCTCCAAAGATCAGCGCACAGACACGTTTGCTGCACTCAGCCGGATATCATCTAACATGCAAATAACTTCACCAACCCCAGCAGTTGAAGAAGTATATTCGGTGTCTGGACATTCGATCGACAACATCACTTTTGGAGAAGAAGATCGCATGGTAGACGAAGGACACAATCGGGCGCTATACGTGACTGGTTTCATCAAAGACACTGAATTTAGAATAGCTCTCGTCGACACCGGTGCTTCCACGAACATTTTCACTATGAAGACTCTTATGATGGCCAGATTTCCACAAGGTAAAATCATTCGTCATCCCATTCTAATGACAGGATTTGAAGAAAGCCAAAGTCATACATATGGATATGCATACATATATTTAAGGGTGGGCCCAATTCAGTCGAAAGTGAAATTTCATGTGATCGAGCAAGAACCTGACTATCACATGATACTTGGACGACCATGGCTCCATGACAATAAGGTGGTTTCCTCAACCTACCACCAATACATGAAGGCCTTACTCAACAACAAAATCGTTCGCATAGATGCTTTATCATCTCCTTACGCTTTGTCCTACGATGCTGAGTTCATCGAATCCTAGAGAAGCGTCCCTGAGCCTCCTAAGAAAATCTACACTACTCCACTTCCAAGTTGGAAGACAATTAAAGTATTTGTTGCTGACGCGTCATCACCACCTTCAGAGGCAAGACCATTCAAGTCACCTGCTACGCCAATCAAACGCCGAAAAGATAAAATCACGATCCAAGGATCCAATTTTATCACCGCTCATGATGCAGAAGGAAGGGTCATTTACCGGCGACGCAAAGATTAGCAATTAACATGGGAGATTGATCAAGAGTCTCCCCGCACTGATAAATTGTGTCAGATTGAACAATTACATGTGGAGGAAGTTCAAGAAGCTCCACAACAGTTGCAAGATGGCACGAATTCTACTAATGATGATCTTGAAACAGTTAATATCGACACAGAGGAAGACCCAAGCTCAATCTTGATCAGTTTTGCGCTATCACCGGAAGAACGTGCAGGCCTGGTGGAATTACTGAAGGAGTGTCGAGATATATTCTCCTGGACGTATGAAGAAATGCCTGGTCTGGATGACAAGCTGGTCACTCACCATCTACACATCATCCCCGGCTCCAAAGCTGTCAAACAACCGCCTAGGCAGTTCAGGCATGAAGTCGAGGAACAAATCAAAGCTGAAATTCAAAAATTACTGGTAGCAGGATTTATCAAGCCTATTCAACATCCAACATGGCTGGCTAATGTTGTTCCAGTTAAGAATAAAAATGGTCAAATCAGGTGTTGTGTCGATTTCAGAAAATTAAATAAATACTGCCCAAAGGATGACTTTCCTTTACCCAACATTGATATGCTCGTTGATGCGACTAGCAGCCACGGTATGTTCTCATTCATGGATGGATACAGTGGTTACAACCAAATCAAGATGTTCGAACATGATGCTGCCAAGACTACGTTCTGTACTCCTATTGGGAATTTTCATTACACTGTGATGCCCTTTGGATTGAAGAATGCTGGCGCCACCTACCAACGAGCCATGACATCCATATTTCATGACATGATGCACAAACAAGTAGAAGACTATGTTGACGATATTGTGGTGAAATCGAAAGCTCGAGCATCCCATCTGGAAGTTCTGAGACAAGTCTTCGAAAGATGCAGAGAATACAAATTGAAGATGAATCCTCTAAAATGCGCTTTTGGGGTTTCTTCTGGAAATTTTCTGGGATTCTTGGTCACGACCGAAGGGATCAAAGTCGATCCAGACAAAGCAAAATATATTTTTACCATGCCTCTTCCAAGCACTATGAAGGAACTGCAGAGCTTCATGGGTAAGGTGAATTACATCATGCGCTTCATACCAGGATTGGATCAACTTATTGCTTCGTTCACCCCTCTGCTGAAGAAGGGAGCAAGTTTTACCTGGACGAACGTTCAATAGAAAGCATTCCATAAGATACAACAAATACTTATATCACCTGCAATCATGAGGTCTCCGGTGCAGGGACGCCCATTGATACTATACACAACTTCCAGTGACGTTTCTATCGGGGCATTGCTAGCTCAAGAAGATGAAGAAGGCGTCGAACATCCAATTTTTTATTACAGCCGAACTATGAAGGACGCTCAACTCAGATACCCGAAAGCTGAAAGAACATGCCTAGCATTACTCTCAAATCCGACTCTGATGGGAAGACCTGCGAAGTGGCTATTGCAGATGTCAGAATTCGATATAGTATGTGTCTCTCCCAAAGCAATCAAGGGTCAAGCAGTGGCAGATTTACTAGCTACCTTTCCAGGAGAGGATTCCACAACATTACAAGATGGCGTACTAGGAGAGCTTCCAGAGATCTCAGTCGTCAAAGAGAAAACATGGTTGTTGTACTTTGATGGATCCGCCACTCTTAGCAATGATACTGGGGGAGCGGGCGTAGTTTTGGTCTCATCGTCAGGGGAAGTATTCTCACATTCATTCAAGCTGGATTTCCACTGTACAAACAATTCAGCAGAATATGAAGCCTTCTTGCTAGGATTATCCGTAGCTAAAAAAGCAGGAACAATGCATCTGGAGATCAAAGGAGATTAAAAATTGCTGGTCAATCAAATGAATGGGATATATTATCTCAAGGAGATAACGCTTGCTCCATTCAGGGATGAAGCACAACGACTCCTGGCTCATTTTGCTGATGCGACCATCACCCACACCGGCCGGACCAACAATAGGCATGATGATTGCTTAGCAACCCTTGCCTCCAAGTTGCAATTCGAAGGGTCAGAGAAAGCCATCATAGTGCAGAGACGAGTTGTATCATCTACATGGCTCAGTCAAACTGAAGATACTCCATCAAGTGACTGGAGAGCACCTATTATTCGTGAGCTAAGCAGCTCCATTACAGAAGGAACAATCAGTCTCAAATAATTGAAGAACTTATTACTACTCCATGGAGCGTTGTATCATCGCAACCCCGATGCTTCTCTATCACGGTGCCTCGGAGATGAAGAAGTGAGGAAAAACCTCGAAAGTGTGCTTATCGCTGTCGTATGCGTCAAAAATAAATTACACTTTCTTACTACTCAAAATATAAATATAGCAAGGGCAAGAAAGGATCGATCCCACAGAGAGGACTAGGTTGTCTCGTTGTTTCGGTTTCCTATATAAAATACCGGGGTGATTTTCTGATTTTTATATACTAAAATAAAAGCAAAACAATAAAAAGTAAACACGTAGATCAAGGATGTGAGAATATTGGTTGCAGATTTAAGGAAGTGTTGAATATATGAATAGAATTCGTATTTAATCTCGCTATCATCAAAAGCCCTAGAATACCTTATTGCAAGAATACTCCGTAAATTTCCTAAGTCATCAACACACACATTAGAGCTGCGTATGTGAATTCTACCTAAAGAATAACCCAACGCCTTGCCCTAATTAAGTTCAATTCCTAGGAGCATTAAGTTTCAGAAATAGGCTAATCAATGCAATTGTAATACATTGCGCAAATAATTCGGACAGAGGTCAATTTCTACATATGATTACTAGAGTGTATCACTACAAACCGAAATCATATCATGCTACTCGTATTCAAGGTTATCGCTCGATGAAAACCCTAAAATAGCTATAGATATGGATGTATGTTCAATCAATTCTAGACTCAACTAAACAAACATTCAATCATATTGCAATACATCAATTATGCAATTATTATAAACCGTAGAAAGTGAACGATGATTTTGAGAGAAAACTAATTCATAAATCAAATAGCATGCTTGCAAAATCCAACTACATCTTTAACCAATAATAAAAACTTAGTTACTCATGGCATAGGAGTTCATAACAAGAAGGAAGAGAAAACCTATCATGTTTCTAAACCCTAGAACCCAAAAGTAGCAGCAGCCCCCTAATGGAGATCTCTAGGTTTAGAGAAAAAGTTCTATTTATATGCCTCTCCTCAAAAGTAGGTCAAGTCTTCTCAAAACCCGTCTCAAATTCGTCCACCAAGCCCATGAGTGAAAATAAGTCTCTGGAATTTTTGGGTCCAAAACTGGTCGTCGGAATTGCTGACGTCATCGACGGAATCCGGTCACCGGAAAATTTGTCTCCGACCACCTGAACCATCGGAAACTGTCACCAGCAAGTGCACACTCCCAGCAGCTCATCTCCATATCTCTGCAATTCAAACAATCACAAAATACCATCTAAACCAATTCCTTGTTCTTGTGAAAACACACCCAAAAGCGTGACGCAAAGCTCATATGTGCGGCCGCAAACTCTTCCATTCGACTCATACCCCCTTCATGATTCATTGAATCTTTACGATCCCCACTTCCGGTTCAGAAATCCGACAACCGGAACTAGTTCCACCGGCGCACCATTTTCGCTCACTTTTCGCACTTCAAAATCCATTCTTTCCCTGCAACAGCAAACCATTATAGCACTTCAAAATCCATTTTCGCTCATAGTTCCAGCCTAACCATTATAGCCATAATCTTCATTGTTGTAGCTCCACCTCAAACACCACTTTCCCTGCAACAGCAACATAGCACCTACATTTCCAACACGCCTCATAGTCCACCTTCCATCGATCAATGCTATCGTTTATCATACCACGGGCATCACCAGCTCGAACTCCATTTGCAGCGACCCATCTGACCAATTCAATTCCAGCTGCATCACTCGCACAACCCCATTTCAGACCAAATTAGCCTTTCCTGCACCAGCATTTACATTACTCAGCCATACATTGCCATAACAACTGCAACAGCATTTCAAACCACTACAGCCGACCACCAGAACTGAATGTCAACCAGCAGCTTAATTCTTCTTTCCCTGTTATTACAAGCATCTACGGATGGCAGTGACCACCAACATCTGAACTGTAGCTTCACCAGTTATTACTTGCTTACAACCTGCATAAGCACCACCAATTCCTTCGGCTTCTTATCAAGACCCTTTGTAAACATCCATCAGATCCATTCTCTCTGTCCTGTAATGAGCAATCAGCTTCAACTCACTGCCCATTAGGTCACCACCAATTTCTAGGCTCTTGACCTGCAACTCAGTTGTACTTTCCACCTGATTACAGTTTCTCAGCCACACATCCATAACATCCCAATATCTGATTCCATTGCAGCACCACTGCGAGATCACCTGCAATTCACAAAACTACAGCTTCCACACAGTGCCATAACCTTCAATTACAGCTGCTCCACTTGCTCTCCCAACGACAAATGCCATAGCTTCCAACTGCATTACCATAGCAGCTGCAATATGGCCCTGCAATCCTTGCATCTTCTATAAATTCCACCACCATAACCACCAATGTCTAACCATAAGCCACCAGAAACTGCAGCACTTCCCTGACTTCTTAAATCCATGAAGTTGAATTGATCAGTCAGGTCTTTTCACAAACACCCTGTGTGCTAGATACTGGTAACTCCATTTTAAGCTTGCTGGGTGATTCCTAATATCACTCCTCCTTCCCTGCAACATACACACAAAACCCATTCATTTATAATCATTCATAATCCCAGAATTGCACTCAATCTTCTCCATTGATCATTGCAGTCAACTTCATCGGCTTCATTGCTTGGCTGTAGAAACAGTGGAGAAATCCAACTGATGAATGTCTCAATAGGTTTCTTTCTTTTTGCAACTCAAATTCGAGTAAAACCCATTGTCCCAAACCTTCTCAAACACTCTCCATTCCGTCAAATCCCATCAAACATACCCATGAAATCGATGGCAGACATGAACCTCTTCCTGTATTTCTTGAACTCAGTATAAACCCAAAACTTGCTCTGTATTCATCTCACCTTGAACCCATGGTACTCACCATCATATCATCTACACAGCAGCAGATACCCATCACAAACAACGGCAGCTTCATCCATCTCGTTTGACATTTATCTCAACTGTAGAGACTGCCAACGATAGCAACAACACTGCGAATCCATGGTAGCTCTCACCATCTTCTCTGATTTATCTACAGATTGAACCCCGTGAAATCAACACCCAATTCATCATAACCAGAGAGTTCTTCTCTGTGTTCTTCTCATGCCTCCGATGTCGATCTTGATTTCCTCCATCTGCCTGACTGCGCCCCTATTTCTCTTTCTCAATTTCACCAAATGGGAAGAATGAAATGAATGTGTCTTACACAGTCAATCCCAATTAGATGTGGGGATGGCTATTTGCACCCACAGTGCTAATGGATGCGGACACCCCAAGATAGCCCCTTAACTTTAGCTGGTTGGTTTTAGTATTCCTCCATCAAGAGTTGCCCCCTTAACCGTAGCCAAGCTCCCAATAGTGCTAGCTCGTGAAATGACTTTTTTGCCCTTTCGGCTCAAGTTGAACGATTTCTTCTTCTTTTCCTCCGTATGACTCCAGAGTACCTATGAAAGCAAAATAAAACATAATATACAAAAAATACAAGAGAATAACTAAGAAAAGCATACGAAATTGATATTCAATTGATGTATTTTAGGGCACCTATCATGTGCATCAAGAAGTATGTGGGCAAACTCTAGTAATAACACTTTACAAAAGACTTCAAAGGCTCAGGTATTACTGGCCATCTATGGAAGCGCAGTCAAGGGCTCTGCAGGGAGTTTGTCCTAATTGTCAGGCGCCGCCTCACTATTTGGAGGTCCTGACACTTCATCGCACCGGGGACTGGAGACAATCTTACATCGAATACCTTTGAGACAACAAGTCCCCACCAGAAAAGAAAGATGCAATCAAACTCACACAAAGAGCTAAGAGATTTGCCTTTCTTGATGGGATCCTATACCGCAAGAGTTTCAGAGGAGACTTGTTGAGATGTCTAGCCGGAGATGAAGTTCTGATGGTCCTGAAGGAAACACATGAAGGAGAACATCAAGGGAAAAAGAAATTATTTCTCCAGATTCATGAGAAATATTACTGGCCGACTATGGAAGATGATGCAGCCGCCTATGTTCAGAAGTGTCACTGATGCCAGGTCCACGGTAACCTTATTCATACCCACTATCTTCCATTACATTATGTGAATAGTCCATGGCCTTTCTATAGCTGGGGACTTGATATCATCGAAAAGATCAATCCGGCATCCTCAAAGTAGCATGAGTACATCGTCACGGCTACTGAGTATTTCACCAAGTGGGTTGAAGCAATCCCTCTTAGAGGTACTACGGGGGTAACTGTTGTAGCCTTCATCAAAGAACACATTATATGTAGATTCGGAGTCCCTAAGCATATCATCACAGATAATGGAACTCTTTTCGCCAACAAGGATGTTTAGAAATTGCTCAAGGAATACGGGATCAAACAAATCTTCTCCACACCATATTACCCCCAAGGGAACGGGAAAGCGGAGAGCACCAAAAAAGTTTTGATCCGGATTATCAGTCGGAAGTTTCATGACAATCCAAGATCGTGGCATGAGCAGCTGCCCATGGCTTTGTGGGCTTACAGAACTGCACTAAGGAGCTCAATCGGAACATCGCCATATTCGCTGGTCTATAGAGCTGATGCTATACTCCCGGCTAAAATAAAAATTCCTTCAACAAGAATTGCAGGAGCCAGCGGAATACAATGGAATGAAGCTAAAGTGTCCAAGTCAAGAGTTGTTGAGGTAGACATGCTCGAATCAAGGAGAACCAAAGTGGAAAAATATGTAGAAGCCAACAAACAGATGATATCCAGAGCTTACAACAAAATGGTAAAACCTCGAACTTTCCAAGTAGGAGACTTGGTATTGAAGATGGAAAAGCACGTTCAACAGGATATGTCCGCTCCCAAATTCTCTTCGAAATGGGAAGGACCATATGTTTTCACCAAAGCAGTGTCTAGCGGATACTATAAAATTATAACAATCAATGGAGGAAGGGAATGAAATATTATCAACGGAAAATGGCTCAAAGCCTATTATGCTTGATCAACAGCAGACAATTAATATTTCATTCAAATACATCTCAAATGTAATTTATTTTATTCAAAGAGCATGCAAGATGCTCGTTTGTTCACCAAACATTCATCAAATGAACAAATTTCTAGACTATTCTACCTCATCAGAAAGCTACATCTCAATTATCCTGATTGCTCAGAGCAAACCATCCAGCAATGGATAATCTCTATAAGAAACTCTGTCAAGTTTCTTCTGAGAAATCCAAGTCTTTTCTCTCAAATCCTCAACAGCTTTCTCAACCCTTGCCAACTCCAAAACTAGAATCTTCTCATCCTCCAATAAGGCAGTAGTCATGGAAATTACATCAGCAGCCTCCGACGCTTCATGAATCTTGATTATATCAAGCCGACGACGGAGCCAGCCTACATTGAATCACAATATCTCACAGTTAGAAATCATTTCATCCCACCTGTGCAGTTCCTGATTTTTGACATCCCGCAAGTGCATTTGGTTCATCTCTTTGATAATTGGCAGCAACCCTGTAATTGTGGTCAAGAGGGTTGGTGGAAAACCTTTCCACACTTCCATAGTAGCAATATTCCCATTATTTTTCCAGATCTTAGTATACATAGGCGCATGACACTTGGGAATGATGAATCCACCGACTACTTTATTGTTTAGGAAAGTATTGATCAAGGGAGCTTCAAACAAGAGTCCAGCCGTCAGGTATTCACGAGCATGAATACTAGCTTCTGTCTCCACGGATTCTGCAGAGTTTTCACATGCCTGATTGCTACTATATTCAACCTCTACCACGGTCACGGACTTTCCGCTCATTCTCCTTATGGCATCAACAACGACATGAACATCCGCCTGCGATGATATGGGAAAACATTTAATTATGCCAAATTGAGCATGACGAAATTTCAAGAAGTTATGAAGTTTCTTATAGATGATCCAGCCTCAGCATAATCCGACCTGTACTGGGTAAGGGTTCTAACAGTCTGCTTAGGTCTTGGGTTGTGAGATGAAGAATTCTTCTAGTTATCCTCCACCAAATCAATTCCTTACGATCAATAACCTCGATCAAACAGAGACAGAAAAAATGTATAACTTAACGAGATAGGTGTTTCTACTCCATGCTTCGACTGAAGTCCGTTTTGAGAAGAAGTATTATTACTAGACATGATGTGAGAGAGGTACGACGATTGAAATTTCTTCTGCGATGAAACTAACTCAAGTATTAAGGAAGTAATTGCGTAAGTGATAAACCCTAAATCTTGAAGATATATACAAGATACGTCAGACACTTATCTCCGATTCAGTTGCAAGTTTTGCTGAAACCCTAAGTCTTGAACGAAGTCAATCTGGGGATGCAGAGTGAAATTATTACACTGGGGACTGACCAAAGTCAGTCATGATCATCAAGGCACACGGCCTCATGTGCTATACGGTTATGATTGGGTATTTTCGTGAAATGAAGATCCACAAGAATTAAGGGAGATTGTAATGGGTTCGGCATTGAAGATTTGCTTAATTCAGTCAAGAAGAACTCACATTAATAAAAATCTCTCATTCAGAAGGAAAACCTAATTACTTCAAAAAAGATTGTTAGAATGAAGACATCTACTACGAAAATTAAAAGTATTCAAATACTAAAAGAGAAAACAGAATCAAAAGTAAAGCTACTCGTTAGGTTCATCATCATTGTTCTTCTCGGAGTCTTCATTACTATCCTTCTCAGAATCTTCTTCTTCGGAGTCACTGTCAGAATTATTGGTGACGGCTGGACGAGCATAAAAATCATCATCTGAATCTGAATCTTCTTCCAATTCAGCTTCAATTTGCTTCATGGACTTTCGGTACTCTCTTTTGCATCGATCAGGCCAAATATTGTGTTGTCGTACCTCCCATATGTCTTCTTCAGAATCATCAGCATCAGAGTCAGCAGGCCTCCCATCCAAGAATTGACGTTTCTTCTCAGTTTTTTGTATTCTGCGCCGGATTTGATCCTTTTCACGCTGACGAGCTTCTTTTGCATCATCTTCAGCTTTCCTTTTCCTGAGTTCAGCAAAAGTGACCCTTCGTTCATTCAATAGGATGTTAGGATTTGATCCTTCATTGCGAATTGCCTTGGCTCTCGATTTAGCTACATAAGCTTTGGGGGCTTCGTCAGAAGAACTACTGCTGGAAGTTGGCATTTTCTGAAACCAGGAACACGGAATTATCAACATGTAGATAAATTCATCGACAAAATGGTAATTCTTGAATCCTACCTTTTTCAATTTCACTAACAATAGTGATTGTGCCGCAAGAGTTAGCACACAAAATTAGTTCGTTCCTTGAAACCTGCAGTAACGAACAAGACTTCATTAGTTCATGAAAAATGATTCTCATAAAATCGTAGACACGATTTTCATAGTACGAGGGTTACTCAAAACCCACATCTTGATTTTTATAAAACGATAATTAGTGCTATTTGTTCACGTAAGTATTCGAAAATTTATCCAATAAGAACAAATCCATGTGAATGAAATATGTCATCATATCCCACATAATATGTCACTGCTACATATATATTAAAAAAAAAAATCTATTTTCCTTCGTATGAGCATTTTCTTTAAAACGAAGGTTTATGCTAGTTTTGTGAAAGCTCACACCTCTTGTGATAAAATATTAGTTCTCATGAAATCTCATAAATAAGGTTTTATCACTGAACATAAGTTTGCATACATAAAAAAAAAATCTACTTTTTCCTCGAATGAGCATTATTTTTTAAAACGAGGTTTATTTCGGTTTTGTGAAAGCTCACATATTTTAACATAAGATTTTGTTTCCCATGAAAGATCATAAACAAAATTTTATCACTGGACACAGGTCTATTTTCAAATAAAAATCTCTCGTAAATCAGGGATTTATTATTAGTTTCAAAACTAACTATTGAACGAACATACGTTTAATAAAATAAGGGTTTTTCTACAAAAATCACATTAACATATACACATGTATAAAATTTTAACATGATGGAAGCATGAGCAACTCATGAACTCATCAAACAAAATATTTTTTTTACCTGGCCGGAATTTGGCCGGACGATGAACGGACGGCGCCGGAGGGTGGAAACCGGCGAACCTCTCGTGCTCTCTTCTGCTGCTGCTGATGTGAGGGGAGGAAGGAGATGAAGGAGGTGGTGGACGTGTGAGAAATAAAAAAAAGGAGAATTGATTCCTTTTATTCCTAATTTTATTTCCAAAACCTAATTCCTTAAGGATTTCCTTTTTGGGCCCGGCCCGTGAATCCTAAACAAACCAAGGTTCCACCATTGAATCAGCGGTTCTACACCAATTCATGTTTGTTGGATGACGCCCTATTATTCCACTGGGTTTCCGCTCAAACCATGGTTTACTCATTCATTCGAAATCTGGTAATATCTTATCTTATAACTAAGTTCAATTACTTATTTTTATTTATACCTGGAAAATCACCATTCAATGCTGACTGAGGAACATGACTGTTCCTCACTAAGAAGGGGACTTAATGTAGATGGTGGATTTTCGACAAAGGGTAAAATTATAAAACTATACTCCATATTCGGCAAACGGATGAGTATTGAGGCTCATGTCTCTCATTAAAGCATGAAAGCTCATGCCATAAATCTCTGACTGAGAAGACTGTCTCTTAGAGTACATGTAGATGCGTAGTCTCTCAGCTGAGGCCATGGCACATCTCATGAATACTGAGCAATTTCAGTAATTACTCCGGATCCGGCAATCGGATGAGTATCGAGACTCATGTATCTAAGCATGAAATCTCATGCCATAAACCTCTGATGGAGAAAGTCTCTCAGAGAATATGAAGATGTGCAGTCTCCCAGCTGAGACTATGGCATATCTCATACTGTATAGAATCGAAAGATTGGACGGATCCTAGACAGGATGCCTGCTAGTATAGAGCGACAACGTCTTCAAAATGCAACCAGGTTTTCCTTTACTATACAAGAGGAATATGACACTCCAGCAAGTTCATATTGCTCAACCCTCAGATGATTAATGCTCCTAGACAAGAAGCCTTTCTAGTATAGAGCCATCAATTAATTGTCTGAAATTGCTTGAATATCCAGCAATATTCTACGAACCATCGTCTGAATATCCAGCAATATTCTACGATCCATCTTTAATCGTTCGAATATCCAGCAATATTCTATGATTCTTCGTCACTTCAATTCGTGGTTCTTCCCAGCAGAATGCCACGGGTTAGTGATAAATATTCAAAGAAACAGGCATCTGAGAATCGAATAAGCCCTGACAAAAATGGTGCAAGTGTAATTAGCAAATAATGCACAAACCAGCATTTTGAATGCATGAACGAGCATTTCAAAAATATGAATGAACGAGGAACCTATGCAAAATAGGAAGGAAAGATAATAATAATAAAATATTAGCAAAAGCGTCAGGGGACTGGTCTCACCAGCCGGCCAGTCATGCCATGACCAGTCCCGCCCAATTTTGTGTTTTTATCATATTTTACTATTTTTCCCTGATCCCACGAAAATTCTCTCGTTCGAGCAAATCTCATATTTTTCGAAGAAATTATCTAAATCACATGATTTCATCAAAAAATAATAAAATTAGGGAAAGGCATGGGACAGCCGGCCGGCCGGTCATGCCTTGGTCATGTCCGGTCCCACACCTCACGTCCCCATTATTTTATTATTTCTTTCAAATTATGAAAATTCCTTGATTTTGTGAATTTTCTCTAAAATCATGAAAATTACCTAATTTCATGTATTTTTATCTAAATCACATGATTTTATCAAAAAATAATAAAATTAGGGAAAGGTGTCATGGGGCCGCCGGCCGTCCGGTCATGCCTTGGCCGTGGCCGGTCCCACACCTCACGTCCCCATTATTTTGTTATATCTCTTAAATTATGAAAATTCCTTGATTTCATGAATTTTCCCTAAAATTACCTAATTTCATGTATTTTCTCTAAAATCATAGAAAATATTAAAAAATTAGGAAAAACTTGTGGGACCGGGCTCTAGCCGGTCGGTCATGCCCTAGCCGGTCCCACATGCATATTATTTTATTATTATTTGGTGTTTTGTTTCATGAGTTCATGAAAATGCCCTGATTTCAACAAAATATCTTGGTTTTCAACAAATCCCTTTGATTTTGTGAAAATTATCTAAAATAATCAAAACTTAGTAAAATCAGGAAGAGTGGTGGGACCCGCGCCCATGGCCGGCCGACCATGCCTTGGTTTTTGCCGGTCCCACACTCCCATTCCTTATTTTATTTTATTCTATTTTATCTCTCATCTTATGGAAGTTCGCTAATTTCATCAAAACTCTCCAGTTTCATGGAATTTACCTCAAATCAGAGAAAATACATAAAATTACATAAAACTGGGAAATATGTGGGACCGTGCTTGTTACCGGCCGGCCATGCCCTAGCCGTGGCCGGTCCCACACCTTGATATTCCCTGTTTTATTTATTTTCCCTCATCTCATGTATTTTTCCCAGTTTCAGCATGGATTTTGCATATTTTCTCCAAATGTTGCTCAAACGTGCACCAGAAAATATCAAAATTCTCAGGACTGAAGCGCGGACATTGTGGTGACACAGACACATCCCCTTGACCGACCAAGGGTGACCTTGAGGCTTTCAAACAGCTGGTCCCGCATGTTTTAATGATTTTAACCTAATTTTCTCAATTGCTCATATTAGTTTCAAACTCTTTCCAAACAGTTGGAAATTTGCTCAAACGACCATCTATTGGTCCCACGACCACCAAGATCCGGTCTCATGATCTCTTGGTTGGTCCTCCATGTTTCCATAATACCATGTTTTATTATTTGTCGCTCGCACGAGCATTATTTCGGTAAATGATTAAACCAGCATTTGATCATTCTTTCACCAACTGGTCTCATGAGACTTTGGTATTTTTTCTCATTCGAGCATTTGGGCGATATATGGTGAACCCATCATCCCATATATCCGGTCCCTGTTTTACCCCATGTGGATTTGCAATAAATCATCATTTTGGCAAAATTAGGGTTTTGAATCCAGCGCTTTGCAGAAACCTGATTCTGAGCAGATTCAAACACTCTAATAATTTTATGTTGATTCCATAATCAACACTTTATTTATTTTCCTTGACCCAACAGTTAATAACTTAAATTAATATTTTATTCGGTCCTGCTACCAATAAATTCATCAAACGAGCAATATTTGCTCAAACTGGCAATATTTGCTCGAACCGGAAATATTCGCTCAGACTAGCAATATTTGCTCAGATCAAAGATTATTGGTTCAACTATCAATATTCGACAATTTAGCAACACAGTTTGCTCGTTTTAGGTTATAATGATACCTCGTCTCAGCAGACGCGTTAAATTCATGAGTTTCAGAACATTTGTAAAACATGTTCAACTCAGCAATACATGGACTCATCATCCCATAAAGTCAGCAACTGACTCCACAATCACAAGATTTCAATCATGTCACATGGGGGATATTAACTAGGGTTTTCGTCTGGCGGTCTACGACACGTGTGTTCACCTACGATGAGAATGTGATCATGTCGTGCAATCAGTTGGAAGAGTCAGCAAAGTAGTGGGTGGAAAATTAACCAAGTCTCCGCACGATGAGTAATAGGTTTAACACGATTTCCCACTTCCCCACTCTCTGATTCCAGCAAACTGTCACGCTTCATGGGATCACGGTGTTTTCAACTCCGGCATTATAAAATGTCTCTGAATCCTGATTGAAAGAACAAAAGTTTTCGAACATTCGAACAACAATCGGCTAAACAATCCATTTCTAATCAAAGTTCATACAGACAATCCTTCGTCTACACGAACTCACAAAAATCAATCTCAATCCGGAAAAATTCAATCATTCAGAGCATTTTCACGCTGAATTCACAACACACCAATAATCTCAGATCACCATTGATCTCACGCATTTCTCAGCTTCCCTACTACAGATCAACCCATCCTCTCTTGTGACCGAATTGACTCTGGAACGGCCAGTGTTCTTAGTTTAGGCCGGAGCCTTACAGATTGATCTATCGAACTTAAAACACTCCCTTCTTGCAGTGCATCTGTGTGAGGTTCAAAATTTTGCTCGGTTCAAGGAGTCTCCACACGGTCGACTCTTCAATTCCGTAAAAACCAGCAAATCGTTTTTCCCCATCTACAATAAGTTAAGAATATTTTAATTAAGGTTTTTAATTATATATGGAAAATAAGAATTAGTAATGTGCATTTTGATGGTATTTATCAATGATGTTGTAGTAGTAAAAGGTTCGTGAGACTTGTGAAAGCAAAGAATTTTAGATTTAATAAAACTAAGATAAGATAAAAATATATATACAAAATTGTCACGTGATGAAGAGTTTTCTGGGACTCAAGATTCGGCCAAACTCATAACAAAAGGTTCAAATATTAATTCTTTTAACAATTATCGCTCAACAAATAAAAACATGGACTCTTATTTTTGCCAAGGTAGATTCTCAAAATATCAATTGTAAATCTTAAGCATGGGACATCAAAACAATTAAGCAAGCATGACCCATCAAATGAAATGACAACTGATTAATCAAAATCATAATTCAATTTTAATTAGTGCAACAAGTCATAAAAAGAATTAATTAAAATTACCCACATGTAGATTCGGCTTCCTCCATCGTCCCAGTGTTGGGGTTTAGCTCCGCATGGTGAAAACACACTCAAAGGAATTTTTCATTTCTCAAAAAGGTGTTTTATTGGAGAAACTAATAAAAGAACTGACTTTGCAACGGTGAAAGGGTGTTACAATTCGATGTTACAAGCAGTGTTACAAGAGAACGATAAAAATAAAGCGCCGCTGTAGCTATACGACCCTCGTTTGGCTGTCGTTATCACTGTTGATAAACGACTGTCTTGGAGGGTATGTTCTTCACGTTCTTCCTCATGCAGCAGCAGAAAAGAATTTTGTAACTCGAGTTTTTCGTGATGTGTTTCTTCCCTAACTCTCCATGACCTTTCTATGATACTCCAGCGTCTTATTTATAGCCAACAGGTCCAAGAAATCACGTGAAATAACTCCGGATAATCTTCATAACTCCGGCAGTTAAAGAATATATTTTCTTTCTTTTTTTTGTTTCCTGTACGAATCTGCAGAAGTCAATTACGTGCATACTATCCAATTTTAGCTGTTACACGCTACTCCAGCGAACGGAATCCACCCAAACACGTGCAGAACACGACTAATCTTGCTGTAATTCCCTTGACCATCTCCTCCGTACACGAACTCATTGTTTTCTCCCACACGATTATCTATCCAAATTCAGTCGAAACCATCGACCATACCAGGCCTGTTATGCTCAGCCAATTCATCCCACCAAAAATCGTCCATTGAATCTCGCTAGAACATCACCAAAAATCCAACCCTAGTTCTGTCCCGTGAATAACCAGTTTTCCCGCCAAAACAGAATTTTTGAAATGAAGAAGATGGCTGGCCCTTATCCAACGTCCTGGGCGCCGAATAACCAGTGGGTGCCCTTTATCCAAAGTGAGGGTGCCTTTAGTAATTTTCTCCTAGGGTCCAAATAATACTTTTTGAGCAACTTTTTCCGCACTAGTGTATTTCTCCAAAAACACCTACACAAACATAAAAATACCAAAATTAGTACAAAAATCGAGACTAACAATAGAGACAATGAGGACAATTCAGACACAAAAATGTGTCTATCAAATACCCCCAAACTTATTATTTGCTAGTCCTCGAGCAAAACTAATAAAATGACTACACTTAGCACGTGCAACAAGTAGTTAAACCGCTAGGTGGACCTAGCGGCGGAGTGTTGTCTCCGGAGGGTTTACCAGAGGTGTACCCACAAAACCTGTACTTCTAATTGGTCACAAGTATCCAAAGAGCTATGAGGACATACAAATTCTCAACCTATCTCCAAGTGACTAGAATTCCAGAGAAATTAAAGGTGTCATCTCTAAAGCTGACTGAAGAAAAGGGGAGACACATCCGCAACACTGCTAGATAAAGAGATATCCGCTACACAGCTAGATAAACATTGTAAGATACGTCCGCCGATTTACAGCTGGATAAGATTAGGAGAGAGAAAAAGATGAGAGGGACATCTGCTACACAGCTGGACTAATTACGTGTGATGAGTTAAACCAGTGCTAGAAAGATCTTGTGCCAGATTGAAAGCGGACTAACAAAGCAACCAAATGTATCTTTCTTCGACTCTCTCATAGTGCTCAGTAGAAACAACGTCTTCTTCGGTCTTCAACTGTGGATGATAAACTATCGAACCTCATAGAACCTTGACAGTTAACTCTTTTCTTCTATTTCTTGCTTGACATAAAAATTTCTACTTCTCTATGGCCTTATTGAACAAAAAAGAACGTAATGATGATGATTTTTTTTTTCATTTTTTTTTAGCGGACTAACAAAGCAACCAAATGTATCTTTCTTCGACTCTCTCATAGTGCTCAGTAGAAACAACGTTTTCTTCGGTCTTCAATTGTGGATGATAAACTATCGAACCTCATAGAACCTTGACAGTTAACTCTTTTCTTCGATTTCTTGCTTGACATAAAAATTTCTACTTCCCTATGGCCTTATTGAACAAAAAAGAACGTAATGATGATGATTTTTTTTTTTTTTGCATTTTTTTTTTTTTGAAACACAAAAATTACAAGACAAAAATTTACATGGCCATGAGAGAAGGACTTTAAAAACTTAGATCTTTGCAACTTGTAATGTCTTAGTATCATGAACTTCAATAACTTATATCGTTTGATTTTTTGCTCTTATAACTTCTTGTAACTAAGTCTTCAACTTTGAATTATTCTTTTCTATTGTTGCTTCTAAACCTTAAACGTCTTCAACTTTCTTCATAGATTTTGATGTCGCTCCGTTTGTTGATGATGATAAGTTTCTACCGAGAGAGAGTTGTAATCCAGTAACTAAGACTACATTGTGAGGTTGCTTTGTCTTTCTGGCATTTCCTGACCTACTTTCCTTTCCATCATGGATGGTTAGGTCCATCACGGTTACCCTCTAAAAGGAACAAGTTCTCTCCTGAATTTCAAGGATCTCAATGTCTTTTTCTCTAATGTCTCATTAGGTTGTTATCCCTAGCATTCCAATTTCTATCTTTTCGGTGAGAAACAGTATGTAAACTTAGCTAACCAGATACCATGTGACGCTAGAAGTTTCAAAAGTGCAACTAAAAAGTTTCTCCCATACCCCCAAACTTAAATCTAACATTATCCTCAATGTTCTAAAGATGAAATTAAAAGCATGAACAAGGAGAAACTATTAGCACTTGAAGAAGAGAGTAAGGAAAGATATTACCATGTTGCAAGAATATTGGGTTACCTCCCAAGAAGTGCTAAGTTTAAAGTCTTCAGCCAGACATCAGGAGGAATTAGTCACCTCGAAGAATCATATAGTAGTAGCCGGAATAACTGTGGGTCATCTGGATCAAAAAGTGTTACCCACAAGAAGAGGAGACTATAACAGACCAGGAAGATATCCAACACACCCCTATATATTTTTTCGTTTAAGACAACTATATCTAGTTGTGGTTTGGGTTCAGGATCTATAAAAGGGTCTAGATAAAAAGTTTTCATCGGATGGATTTCCTCAAAGGAAGGATCATGTAGATCAGGTTCTAGAGTCTTGAAATACTCAACTAAGAACTTAGAAGCACATAACAATAACCTGAATAACTGGGGATCCTCTAAGTCAATCAGATTTGACTCATACATCTGACCACAGTGGTGGTCATTCTTAAGCAAATGTGTCAACCCTAATATTCTAAAGTAATTAGGTTTAGTCTCAAAACTTAATAACTGACACATCTGAAAATCATAAGTTCCCACAATTGGAAGGAAGGTTTTTGGTGGGAAAACAAAGTCAATCGTGGTATCATAGCCTGGGTTAACCACATCGACCAGAGGATGGGTTTCTAACAACTGAACTTCTTTATGGACATAACTAGGTTCAGGAAAAAAGTGTATGAAGATAATCTTTTAAAATGGTTGAGGCACATATGTCAAGTCCCAAGTTAGGGACCTTTCTAAGAGTTAAGGCACATGGAGAATGATAATCACCCCCAAACTTAGAGTTTTCAGTGTCTTTAGAAAGACTAGTTACAACTTCCCTAATTTCAAGGTCATCTGATTCCTGAAAATGGTCAATTGATTCTTCTAAGTCAGGTACATCCTCACTCATCTCTACGAGTTCATCTTGTTTTTCTAAGTCTATTGTTTCTAAATCGCTAGACTCAAAATATACTCGTTCCTCTAAACTATCATTGGCTTCGTAATCGTAAGGAAATACTACATCGTCTAAAACGGTGGTATCTCTAGTCAAATCCTCGTCCTTTTGAATAGGTGAATAATTATTAAAATTATTTGGATTTGAACTAGAAACATTATCATTATTAAGCTCAATTGGAGTAACAAATTCCTGATCACTATGCTTACTCATTTCAAATTCTTCATCAACACTATCATAATCATCATTATAAAAATATGAAAATGGTTGAACCTCATCTACACAAGTAGTGTTACCAATTCTATCCTCGTTATCTTGATAAAAGTTATCCTCATTTTCTAGGGTATTATTGGAAACACTGTATTGAAAGTTAAGATTATTTCGAGCAATTATTTCGTTCGTCTCAGCTATCCACTTGAGGGTATCTTCTAAAGAAGTTTCACTCATTGTAGTTCTTTCGTCCATAACTATACCATTCATCTCAGCTAACTTACGTGTCGACTCATTTAACTTCATGAGGGACTCTTCTAAAGAAGGAGTAGGAACAGAAGGATCATAAAAAGGACTACTTTTCAAAAGTTTGATTGTATCCTCTAGAGACGAAGAACTAGTGTTATAATCTTCTTGCTCGTAAGACTGATGCACGTGTGGATAGTAATTGGGATCACCATGGTATGACCCATAACCTTCAAAAGATTTGCGTTCCCAACCACTATTCATACTATGGTCATAAAAAGAGTAATGTCCATATTGTTCAGTTGGATATTCATATTCATTGTGATGGCTATTATAATACCAATTTGACATCCTAACTGCAAGGGAATTCTACACAAACACAAACAAGGCTGACTCGACCACAACAAACCTACTAATTTCTAGCAAACAAAAAGCATGATGGCTCCACTTAGATTGTTTTTAGACCAGCTTCTAATCCTTCGAAAGGGAATTCGTTACAATTTAAGAAAACCCTTCTGGAATCAATCCGAGTCAAAGTAAGTTGAATAGAGGCGAGGGAAGATGCGTGGAGCTTTGATACCCAAGGCCTCACCGCATTACAAGGCGGCGCAGTCACGCATTCAACTTATAGAAACCATCATGAACTTCGAAGTGTGCTTAAAGAGTAACCAATATTTTTCGAACAAGTTTCCTATTAAGCTCGTTACCCTATCGGTCTCGTTCTATTCCAAATTTTAAGGGTTAGGTTCGCGTTAAGTTCCGTTTTCCTAAGGAGGGCAAGAAGAGAACGGTGATGAAATCCGAACCCTTATCTTGTATGGCCAGTCCTTGCCCATTACTAGGAAATTAAAGCAGCCTTTTTCAGTTCCTCGACATATATGCAAACGAAATCATCCAGTAAACCCGCTGACAGGGGATTCGCGGGTGTTTAGAATTCTTACCTCCCGTTCCAGACGGGGATGAACCGTTGAAGTCGACTCGGGCCACGACTCCTATGTCATGTACGAACCCGAGGGGCCGAGGTGATATCGTAATCACCGTCCTTCCCTATACAGTTTATAATTGAAACTACCCTTCCATAGGGTTTAAAAATTAAAGAATGTCCAAATGTCCAAGTCCAAAGTCCAAAAAGTAAAGTGCAAAAGAAAAATAAAATTACAACAAATAGAGAAATCCTAATACAATCTAAAAAAAAAAACTCTCTTTTTTTTTCCTCTTTTATTTTTATAATAATAAATCAAAAAAATAAATAAAAAATCTTCTTCTTTCGCTTCGCCTTTTACTTTGTCTTTAACTCCAAATCTTTAAGTATTCACCAAAAGCTTTGGCAAATTTCACTTTTGCTCCAAATTCCAAAATCTGTAGTAAAAAGACAAAAACAAAAACGTAAAGAAGAACAAATAAAATAAAAATAAATAAAAATCTAAAAACTCTAGCCTAAATACAAGCTCCGTGTCGACGGCGCTAAAAATTGATGGTATTTATCAATGATGTTGTAGTAGTAAAAGGTTCGTGAGACTTGTGAAAGCAAAGAATTTTAGATTTAATAAAACTAAGATAAGATAAAAATATATATACAAAATTGTCACGTGATGAGGAGTTTTCTGGGACTCAGGATTCGGCCAAACTCATAACAAAAGGTTCAAATATTAATTATTTTAACAATTATTGCTCAACAAATAAAAACATGGACTCTTATTTTTTCCAAGGTAGATTCTCAAAATATCAATTGTAAATCTTAAGCATGGGACATCAAAACAATTAAGCAAGCATGACCCATCAAATGAAATGACAACTGATTAATCAAAATCATAATTCAATTTTAATTAGTGCAAAAAGTCATAAAAAGAATTAATTAAAATTACCCACGTGTAGATTCGGCTTCCTCCATCGTCCCAGTGTTGGGGTTTAGCTCCGCATGGTGAAAACACACTCAAAGGAATTTTTCATTGCTCAAAAAGGTGTTTTATTGGAGAAACTAATAAAAGAACTGACTTTGCAACGGTGAAAGGGTGTTACAATTCTCTGTTACAAGCAGTGTTACAAGAGAACGATAAAAATAAAGCGTTGATGTAGCTATACGACCCTTGTATGGCTGTCGTTATCACTGTTGATAAACGACTGTCTTGGAGGGTCTGTTCTTCACGTTCTTCCTCATGCAGCAGCAGAAAAGAATTTTGTAACTCGAGTTTCTGTGATGTGTTTCTTCCCCTAACTCTCCATGACCTTTCTATGATACTCCAGCGTCTTATTTATAGCCAACAGGTCCAAGAAATCACGTGAAATAACTCCGGATAATCTTCATAACTCCGGCAGTTAAAGAATATATTTTCTTTCTTTTTTTTGTTTCCTGTACGAATCTGCAGAAGTCAATTACGTGCATACTATCCAATTTTAGCTCCTACACGCTACTCCAGCGACCAGAATCCACCCAAACACGTGCATAACACGACTAAGCTTGCTGTAATTCCCTTGACCATCTCCTCCGTACACGAACTCACTGTTTTATCCCACACGATTATCTATCCAAATTTAGTCGAAACCATCGACCATACCAGGCCTGTTATGCTCAGTCAATTCATCCCACCAAAAATCGGCCATTGAATCTCGCTAGAACATCACCAAAAATCCAACCCTAGTTCTGTCCCGTGAATAACCAGTTTTCCCGCCAAAACAGAATTTTTGAAATGAAGAAGATGGTTGGCCCTTATCCAACGTCCTGGGCGCCGAATAACCAGTGGGTGCCCCTTATCCAAAGTGAGGGTGCCTTTAGTACTTTTCTCCCAGGGTCCAAATAACACTTTTGGAGCAACTTTTTCCGCACAAGTGTATTTCTCCAAAAACACCTACACAAACATAAAAATACCAAAATTAGTACAAAAATCGAGACTAACAATAGAGACAATGAGGACAATTCAGACACAAAAATGTGTCTATCACATTTGCTAGTTAATGATTTTCCAAGGAGATTTCGATCATTATATTTGGACAGTGCATTCACAGGAATTATGAAACCCGAATTTGGGTTATTATGGAAAAATATCTTGAGAATATTTTCGGTTTTGGAAATTCCTTGTTGTCCAAACTTCCTTGTCTATAAATACTTTGAGTATGCATTTCTAGCAAACCAATCCTTTGTGACAGTAAACTTCCTATGTTGTACTGTTACTGGTGAAGCCACCTATCGGAGAGGAGAGTAATCTAATTAGGTGAAATCTCTTACTGTCGCTCAATTTAAAGTCTTCTTTGGGATTGAGAAGCTCTAGCGCGACACGTTGGTGGGAAACTAGATATTGCGGTTTATCTTTAGTTTTCATATTGATTTGATTGACTAACAATGGTTGAACTTTGATTGCACCTAGTTTGTTTATGCTTGAGAATCTTCTCTTCTGATATAAAGTCGATCTTTAGACTGTTGTTAGATCTAAAGACGATCTTGTGATAATCCATTGTTAACAGACTCTATTATGTGTGTGATTGATCACAAGAGATTCAAGTAGTTGTGTGCAGGTGTTTATTGAAGATCTAAGAAGATTTGAAGACAAAGAAGAGATAGAAGATTTCTGACTTGGTTTTATAATCTTTGGTGTGCACAATACTTGTTTGGGTAACATGGGATCCAATTAATAATCGGTTTATCCTTGTGGTAGATTGGATTGATTAATTGAGAAGATCGGCATCAACACAGTTATTTGGATTAAGAGTGTTGATTGGCTTAATATTACCGATTGCCTTTTGGTGATTGAACATAAGATAGATCTTGGAACCTGACAAAGGAGTTTATGTTAAGATAAACAGAAGATCCTTTGCGCAACTCATATCACTTGGTTGAAGAGAGTTGATACCAAACAGATTTGTTGTTCCTTTACTGTTTGGAATATGAACCAAAGGAATTGGTCCAAGTACGTGACTTGTTTATAGGTTGGAGGCGTGGGAATACAAACAAAAATAGGTAACTATAGATTTAGTTTTTTGGTCTCAACTATACGAAGTTGGTTTATTTTGTATATCGGCTTAATCCTGAGAGTATTCAATTCTGGACAAGGTCCCGTGGTTTTTCTGCATCTGCGGTTTCCTCGTTAACAAAATCATGTTGTGTCATTTACTTTATATTTCCGCCTTATAATTCTTTTATTATAATTAAAGTAAATTGCACAAACGTTAGTTCTTACTTAATTGATGCATGAATCCTATTGTGTTTGGTTAAGTCCGAACCTTTGCATCAAGTAAACATACTTCGTTGTTGTATTATCTCGATCTAGTATCCATACACAATCACACGAAATGTGAACCGATTAGTTGCATTATCTCGACTCGGTCCATAGATAATCACTTTCGGAGAAAGGATTTATAGGAAGGAAAAGTTTTAGCTTGAGGTATATTAGAGTTCCCTCGCCTTTTCAAAAAGATTTGAGATAGTAAGGCTTTAGCTCAGAGACATCTTGATCTAAAGAACCATGGAATTGATCCTTTCTGAAAGTCCTCTACCACTGCCTTTGACTCCAATCTTATCACAACCTTATCACAATGCAAATATACTGCCCATTCAATAGCCCATATCACTTCTAGAGATTCAGCAATATAATTTGAAGCTATTCCCAGTCCTCTTGAAATAGTTCTAATGGCTTTGCATTCATAGTCTATTGTTATTATACCAAAGCCTTCCAAACCAGGATTTCCTACTGCAGCACCATCACAGCAAAACAAAACAAAATCTCTTGGTGGATTCAACCAAAAATATTCTCTAATAGTTGTAAACATAGTTCTTCTATGAGCCAGCTGGAAAAAATTTTGAATTTTTGAATCGTAGTCATGACTCCATCTGGTTCCTTTCATTCTATATCCTTCATAATGATTTAAGTATAAAATTTTACTTTTGAAAGCATTCTCATTTGGTTGTGCATTTTCAAATATGATTATGTTCTTAAGAAACCACATGTAATGACCGTCAAGCTCGTCAACGCTATTAGACCGGTCAAGTGTCGATTTAGCCAATAATAACTCGATTAGTTTAACACGAGCGTTAATTAAAAAAAAATTAATCTAACAACGATTTAGATTCGAAACTAGTATCATCGGTTAGAGCTCGAAAATTTATGCGAGATAGATTACCGGAACGTGCCATTCGGATACTGGACGAAGGAGATATCATTGGACAAATATGAAGGGCAAAATAGTAACTTCACCGCTTAGCTATGTGGCTTCTCCTATCCGCAACGAGTGTCGTGGAATTGGGTATGGTCGTGTCAAGACCAAACCGAGAAGATAAAATCTTCTTTATTTTCTTCTTTTTCTTTTTATTCGGTTTCTTCTTCTCTTATTTCTTTTCTTCTTCTCCCGTTCTTCTCTTCTATGTCGATCTCAAAACAGAGGATTTAATGTCGAATCTCGTTCAGGTAAGCTTAGGAGTTCGATAATCTGATGGTGTTGAAGTTGGTGTAAATTTAGACGAGGAAGAAACTATAGATCAAATAGAAACAGAAGTTAGGGTTTTTGGAATAATGAATTTTGATTAAGGTATCGAAGAATTGATTTATGTATTGATTTCCTGATGTAAGAAGATTGAATGGGTTGACGTTTAAGTATAGTTATGAAATAGATTCGGTGATGAATCGATGAGTTAGGGTTTCTCAGTAAAACCTCAAAGAAGAATTAAGAGTTCGATTTGATGATAGTTAAGAATAAATTGGAGATGGGTTTGGCTAATTGAAGAAAGGTTGGTGTTTAATTGATGAAGAGAAGTTGTTGTGAAGTCGAATTGAATGGAAAATAATTGAGTGTTATGTTCTGTTCTTCCCCAATTTATGATTTAGGGTTCTGAGGGTTGATGATTACGAGGCTATGATTGAGAGAAAAGAAGAGTTGAGTTGGTTTTGGCAGATGGTGGTGGTATTAAGATGATTTCTCAATTAAACCAAGGGAAGGAAGAGTCTAATTCCAATTGCCTATGTGAGACTATTATAAGGTAATAATTCTTCTAATCTTTTTAGTGAAGTTATTTAGCATCATTTGATGGAGTATGTATAGTTGATAATTGAACTAAGGTATGATTTGGGTATGAAGTGAAGTTTAGTTGTTACTTTGAATTACAGAGAATTTGTGATGTTAAAAGAATTGAGTTGATGTTGTAGTTAGTTCTATTTAGTGGGTATCATGTTGAACTACCTGAAGTAAAAATAATATTGTCTATTGAAGATCAGATTGAATTACAGGCAGGTTTAGAAAGTAGGGTTGTGATAATGGGGTTGGAAATGGTTGTAACCAGTGGGGATGAAATTGAGTTTTAAGATTTGTGTGTGTTTGAATAATAGGGGAATGAAATCTTTGAACTGGTACTGTTGTGAGAGCTTAGAGAAGAGTTGTGGGTGTTTTTGTAAACAAGGAACAATTATACAATTTAAGTGTTAGTGTTGTTGGTGTAGTCCAAGATACATGAGAAGGATATGAAGATGTTGTTGAACTGGTAAAGAAGTTGTTGAGTTATTATGAGATGCAGGAGGTTGTTGGTTTTATGAATGAGTTATGCTTACTTCCTTAGTTGATGTTGAATGTTTCCTGGGATTGGAATTGCAAGTGGTAGTAATCTGGGATTTTATGAATGAGATGATATGTGAATGAAGCTCTGTGATGAGGGTTGGATGAATGTGTTGAGAGGATCTAGATGTTGCTTAAAGATGCAATTGCAGGTAGACATAATTTGTGTTTGTGATTAGAATCTGAAGTTTGTTTTGAAATGAATGTTTTGTTTAATGAATTAGTTTGAAGTTGAGGTTGAAATGATCTTAGAATTACAGATGGGTAAGAACCTTTGGCTTGTCTGACTGAACTTAGTCAGTCTGACTCGTTCTCTTTTAGCTAACTTAGATCTTCTGACTGAGTTAACTCAGTCTAAACCTAATTCAACTCAGTGAGTTGACTCGCTTGACCTTGAATCCCTTGACTTTGACCATGACTTGTTGACTTGACCTTAGACGTTGACCGTCAGTTGACCAAGTGGACTGTTAGCGACCGTTTGTTGACCATATGGACTGGGCCTTAGTTATTGGGTTGTTTTAGGAGACTTGGGCTTATGGCAGTTTCTTAATTAGACATTTTGGACCTCTTGTGGTCCGAATTAACATCTGGTTCCTTCTACAAAGTTGTAGATATTCATAAGACTTACCTATGGACTATAGAATCAATCTAATTGGATTAGTAAACTCTTAGTTATACTAAAGATAGAGATTAAGATACCATAATGGGCTTAGAACCATTAGATAGAATTGTATGATTCTTCTGTGAGCCTTTTGGCTAAACTCTTAGAGTGCTTGTATGATTAACAGTTAGACTATTAACACCGATCGTTCAAGGATGAACCAATGGATCATGGATCTCGAGGTAGACGAGGCTTGTCATAAAAAGAGGTGGGAATGCAATTAACAGTTTTGTAATCATTGTTATTCTTTTACGAAAGTCTTTGTTTAATAAACTCATGCATTGTCTATTCGTTTATTCCATGCTTTGTTTATCTTTATGATTGTCTTTGGGAAATGATAATTTCCATCTATGGTATATTGGATACGCTCCTTCATATTCTTATGGCTAGGGCGATACACCGCAATATTAATAATAGGTGTGGAATTGGCATCAATATTACGGGTGTGTAACTTTCACCCACAGATTGCTTTACGTCTTCAGTATTACGGTGTGTAAATGTCACCACAGAAATTATAAGGTGTGTAAATGTCACCGCAGAAACTAAAGGAGGAGTTTAGGTCCATATACATGATTGTTTATTTCAGTGGTTTTGTTGTCTTCTAACGTTTGGGAAAACATGTAATGTTTTCCAAATTTGTTTTCCAAATCTGCATATGATTACTTAGAAGTTAAATGTTAATTATTCCCCATTTTCAGTTTCAGTGATAGATCAAAGTTGCGCAGCGAAAGTTCCAATAAGTTAACTTCGTTAGTTGATTATATTCTGATATGTTGATTGTATTGTATATTATTTTGCAAACCAAATGATTATTTTATATATATATATATATATATATATATCATTGGAAATGAATCCTTGTATATGTATTTCTGAGCGGGGTTAGCTTTGAGTTAAATTTTTGTAGTAGATTTCTTAATTGAAAGTTCAAGTGTATAATTTGGATTCGTTAGTGCCTCTTTATTTAGTTAAATTCTTGATTTAGTCAGCTGTTAGATTAGGGGGCGCTACACCACAATTCTCTCATAGTGGAGGAATATACTGTCAGCCAGACTTCTTTAACAATGGGACTTTGATTTTTTGCACACTGTAGAATATTATCAAATGATGAAGGAGTGGGAAAGTTAAAAAGATTACCTAGCCATTTCCAAATTTTCAAACTGAAGCTTCAGAACCACAAAACATGGAGCATGCTATCTTGATATTGTTTGCATACGCAACACATAGAAACCGTGGAGTAACCCTGAGGAATTCTCTTCTGATCATCAATAAAAATTCCTTGCTGTATTTTCCAAACATTGCTTGAAATACCAGGGTAAAGGAAAGATTTCCATATATGAGAAGGCCAATGAATTTTAGGTTCTTTGTGTCTGGCTTTGTTCATTGTTGCTGTTGTTGAGAAATTACCCTTCATGTCACCACTCCAAACAATACAGTCTTGATCACCACTTATTACAGGCAAAGGCAAATGAATAAAGTCTTGTAGTTCAATGGGAATCAGCCATTCACCATTTTGTATTAAGTTCTTAACTTTCATTTGTATGTTATTTTTAACATAATCAGTAAAGCCAATTCTTTCAATTATAAGACTTTCACCAGTCCAAGTATCTAACCAAACTGAAATGTGCTCTTCATTGCCTATAATCCATTTGACATCACTTTTAAGGGAATGCCAATCCCATTTTAAGCCAGACCATACTGAAGATAGTTTCCATTGAGATATCCATTGCCCATTTTTATTTTTGAAGTTAGCTGCAAAAAATAGTGACCATTCTTCCTTAGAAGTTAAAAGCTTCCACATCATTTTCATCAATAGTGCTTTATTCACATCTGATAACCTTCTAATACCCAAACCTCCTTCATTAAAGGGAGTGCATACTCTTCTCCAAGAAATAGTTTTAAATTTTCTTACTTCTGCATCACCTGACCACAAGAAATTTCTCATAATTTTCTCACATTCCTTAATTACTGAGTTGGCCATCTATATACATCCATGTTGTATATGAGAATACTGCTTAGCACATGTTTAATCAATATTAACCTGTCATGAAAGGATAATAACTTTCCTTTCCAAACAGCCAACCATTGGCCATATAGTTGCAGATTTGATTCTTACTGGATGAATGATGACTCCCAAATATTTATCTGGGAAGGATGTTAATTCCATTTGAAAAAAACTTGATATTTTATTTTTCCTGACAACAGAACAACCATCAACAAAATATTTGCTTTTAAGCTTGTTAATAATTTGGCCAAAACACCTTTGATAATCTTTTATCAGTTTTAAGAGATTTTTTAGACTTATTTTTGAACCATTACTGAAAATAAAAATGTCATCAACAAATAGTAAGTGTGTAGGGGAAATACCATTTCTTATCACCATTGGTTGTAATTTACCTGTCTCCACCAAATTTTTTAATCCTTTACTCAATACCTCTTCTATCAAAACAAATAGAATGGGAGATAATGGATCTCCTTGCTTGAACCCTCTGTGCATTGAAAAGAAACCATTTGGTCCACCATTGACCATAATAGAGATTTTGGCAGAAGACAAAAGCACACGTAACCATTCACGCCAAGCCACAAAGAAACCATATTTTTGAAGGAATTTAAATAGAAACACCCAATTAACTGAATCATATGCTTGAGAAATATCAAGTTTCAAACTTAAATTACACCCCCTTATCTTTTTATTCATCTCATTCACTAATTCAGAGGCTAACAATGTTAGAGCATTGCTTGGTCGAACTCACATGCGTTGCTATCTCAAGCATGTTTGTCAATGTTAGTGATCAAAACTATAAGTCTTGATTTCTAGCATATTTATAGATGTCTCAGACTAGGACAAAGATAGTGTAGTTGAGCTTATATTTCTCGGCGTTCATCATTTGAAGATGAAGAACTACTAAGGGGAGCTTGTGGAACTTCATCGACAAAAGGTATGTAGAGACTTAAACTCATCTATCACTTGGAAAGTCTATTTATACTCTATCTCTTATAATTGAGACATAAGTCATTTTACGATATAGTATTCTACTTTGCACATTTGAGATTTCGAGCTGAGTATATCTCACTTACATATTTCTCGAAATATGTGTTGGCAAGCTTTCTCTATAGCCATGTTCATCCTTACTCATGACGAAAGTCATGTTGGCATTTCAATAACTTGAAAATTGCTTTGATGCTAATAGTGTGTGAAAACGGCTATTGTCACTATAGAAGAATGTTTCAATGATTGGAATATAGAATTGATAATGTAACCATCTTTGGATATAAGCATATATAGTGTGTTCGTACATTAGTGTATAAATCCATAAACAGGGAGCCAAGTGTATGCATATGTATGTATACGAAATCGGTGAAGGAGACAAGATAAGTATGCGTACCCGTACGCATACCGGGGAAAGTTTTCGAACCGAAAATATATGCTGGGTTTGGGAATTACAAACTTCTAAACTAGTAACCTTAAGGGTATGCATACTGGCAGAAGTTTTCGAACCGAGAATTTCTGCTGAGTTTGGAAACTTAACAAACTCAAAATTCGGTTGCTTAAGTACGCATACTTAAGCTGGTTATTTTATCAAATCGGTATGTTCATGAACTTAAACATTTAAATATTAAGAAATACAATCTTTGCAAACCGTGGCTATAATGTTCATTATTGATTCAAGTGAATCAAACTGATTTTTCTTCAATTGTGTTCTTGTATAATTCATGATAATATAGCAACTTAACAACTCATTAAATAGTTTCATTTGAGTCATTTGAACTAGTTATGGTTAAGATGAATAAGGTTGATATGAGAGTAACCATATGGCTAACCTCGGTTAACTATTAATGAACCAACATGGTGTACACATTTAGGTACGGATACATAAACCTAAATGAGGGTACATTTCATTTGTGTGTAACAAGCTAAGTTCGATCTAACGGTTGAAAGATATTAGCTTGGTTGAATCAGGTTTTTCATCTAACGGTAATTATTGAATGCTTTGTTACCAAGGTAACTTGGATTGCAAACCCTGATTTGAAAACTATATAAGGGAGAACTCTAGCAACTGGGAAACTAAATCCCCGCACCTCCTGTGTGTTACTAGTTGCATAACTAGAGTCGATTCTCCTTTAACGTTAGGTTTCTTCTCGAGACCCTGTAGGTTAACGACTTGAAGACTTCATTGGGATTTTGAAGCCAGACCCAACTATTTTCTTTGTAATTGCGTGATCAAATCTTGTTGTTTATGTCATGTTGAGTACAATTGGAATAATTGACTCGAGATTTTATATCTCCGATAGGCAAGATAAAAGTAGTCACAAACATCTTCGTCTCATCGTTTGTGATTCCACAATAACTTGTTTCGCTAGTTGATTAAATTTATTGTGAGGTGATTGATAATACTAGGCAGTTCTTCGGGAATATAAGTCTGGTTTATCAATTGGTTCCTGTTCACCTTGATTTATCAAATGACGGAACAAAAACTTTTGGGTATTTATGTGGGAGACAGATTTATTCAATCATATAAACTTTTATGTGTGATAAAGATTTGTTTATCAAGTCTTCGACTTTGGGTCGTAGCAACTCTTGGTTATGGGTGAAATCAGCTAAGGGAATCAAGTGCATAGTATCCTGCTAGGATCAGAGACGTAAGGAGCGCAACTATACCTTGAATCAGTGTGAGATTGATTAGGGTTCAACTACAGTCCAGTCCGAAGTTAATTTGTAGCAGGATAGTGTCTGTAGCGACTTAATACAGTATGGTGTTCAATCTGGACTAGGTGCCGGGGTTTTTCTGCATTTTCAGTTTCCTCGTTAACAATATTCTGGTGTCTGTGTTTTTTTTTTCCGTATTATATTTTGTTATATAATTGAAATATCACAGGTTATGCGTTAAGATCACTCAATTTGAATATCCAACCTTTGGTTGTTGATTTACATTGATTGACACTTGAACATTGGTCTTTGGTACCGTTCAAGTAACTCCTCTTATATTCAATCGGGATCGTAAATTTCTATTTAATGATTGCGGATTGAATTAAGAGTTAGAGATACTTACACTCTTTGATATACTTTACTCTAGATTGAGTTTGATTGGCTAGTTGATTCTCTAGAAAGTGTATTGGAGTAAGTCCTCTCAGATTGCCAAAAGAATTGTTGGGTGTGGTTGTTAGACCCCCCGCATTTTCAAACAGTATCTGTTTATGATTGCTTTTTCCTTTAATATATGCATCTTGTTGAGGAGAAACTAACTTGTTCATAAGACTAGCCATTCTTAATGATATAATTTTAGTGAAAACCTTAAAACTAAAATTACCGAGGCATATAGGTCTGAATTGATTGGCCTTTTTTGCACCTTGAACTTTGGGTAGTAAGGTTAAGAAGTTAGAATTTAAACCTTTAGGGATATACTTCCTCCTCCAACAGTATTAAGCAACATTGATGAAATTATGTTGAATAATCTCGCAACATGCTTTGTAGAACATTCCTGAGGAAATATCTGGCCCAGGTGCACTGTCTCCATATGTTTCAAATACTATTGCCTTTATTTCATCTACTTCTGGAATGACTTCAAGTATAAATTGATCAGATTCAGTTATAAAATTAGGGATAACATCAAGAATAGTTTCATTAACTACCACTTCTTGAGCTTGAAATCTGTTTTCAAAAAATTCAACTAATGTATCAGCAATTTGCTTATGATCAAATATCAAATTTCCATTTTTATCTTCCAATTCACATATAACATTTCTTGTTTATCTGATTTTGACATTGGAGTGAAAGAAAGTTGTATTTGCTGAGCCTTTCATTACCCACTTGATTATGGATTTTTGTTTCATCAAATGAGGGGTTGATATAGTAGGACCCTTGGTGGAGGGTACATTAAAAAGAAAAAACTTGATCGTGGCTATAGACTACTTCACTAAGTGGGTAGAAGCAAGGCCTTTGGAAAGAATCAGAGACTGTGATGTCTTCGGATTATTGTTTGAGAAAATTATATGCAGGTTTCAGATAATGGCGAGCAGTTGCAAGGGAAGAACATCGACATGTTGTTCGACACCTTCAACATCCCGAAGAACAAATCAAATCCGATTTATCCAAAAAGTAACGGACAAGCGGAGGAAACAAACAAAACCATGACAATGAATTTTAAAAGGAAGCTAGGTACGCACAAAAATAGATGGTGTGAACAACTACACAACATTTTATGGGCCTACAGAACGACAAGGAGATCGGATACGGGAGAAAACCCATTCCTACTAAAAAGACGGAGGCATGGGAGAAAAACCTAACAATGGACTTGATGCTAGAAAAGCTAGACGACCTTGAGGAAAGAAGGGAGGTAGCTTTGTAACGAATGGTGAACTATCAACGAAGATTGGCTTGGGAATACAACAAAAATGTCATCCATCGAAACTTTGTAGTCGAAGGATATGTGTTACGAAAAATACCTCCTTACCAAAAGAATAAGGAGTGGGGCAATCTCGCTCCAACATGGGATGGACCCTACATCATACATGATATTGCATAGAAAGGATCCTACCATTTGAGAACGGTGGAAGGAGAAGTACTACAACACCCGTGGAATGCGATGTACCTAAAAATTTATTATCCTAAGAAAACGAGGGTAACCCAGGAGAAGAAGGGTAAGGGGAGAAACATACCATGTTCTATCCCTGGAAGAAAAAGGTATTACAGACCTTAATAATCAATGAAAAAAGCTTTAATTACTAAACTTACATTCCTGGTGCATAATTCACCCAATTGATACATCGGGTTAAAATAAACACCCTCCGTTAGGAGTAACGATAAGGTAGGGCAAGCCACAACTGCATATGTGTCAATCTCGGATCCTCGGGACGAAGATCCCTTCCGTGAGGCATAATAAAAAATAAGATATCCACCATAGAGATACCATATTGAAGTAAAGCATCCTTCGCACTGAACCCGTAGGGTTACAGGAAAATTATTACCCACGTAGGAACCCTCTCCACCATGGTACCTTCAGGCCAAAGGAAACCCTGGTAGGACGTGGAAGGTTCCACCAAGGTTAACTAAACCTTAGCGCATAATGAATAATATAATGTGTAACCAACTAGACACATTGCATCTGAATATGAAACTTATGCAAATCAATATTTTTACCAAAACACACATAATATGCCTACCTACTTCAAATGTCACATGGCAGGTATCAAAGGAGTTCACGAAATACAGAACATTGTTTCAAAGAATCAAAAGGAAAACATCCCATATAAGGAGGATACCTTAGCCAAGGATACAAACAACAAATGAGAAACTCAAAGCGATCTAAAGAAATCAAGGATAAGGAAGACGATCAAAATTAACACCCTCAACTTGACGCTCCGCTTTTGCAAAGGTGTTGTTGATATGGTCGATTGCAGCGATCTTCATTTCTTTCTTTATCTGAGAAACTTGAGTCACTAGATCATGAGCAGACTTTTGATAAAGCTCTCTTAGTTGAGTATTTAGCTGGTCGTTGAACTCATGAAGTACCGCAGCTTCGAATCTTGAAGTGGTATCAAACTGGCACTCCCTCTCCAAGGAGGATGCTAAGAAGATAGTTGAATATTGGCAGAATACTCAAGAAAGCTTCTGGAAGACTAAGAGCAGGGATCAACTAATCAAACTGGGAGATAAAAATACCAGTTATTTCCATCTCTTTGCCAAGAAAATATACATAAGGAATAAAATTACCTCAATCCAACAAGAAGATGGTACTTGGCTCCATAACAGTAAGGAGGTAACTCCTTGCTTCACAAATCATTTTGCTACCATGGTGAACCTATAACCATCAATCAATCCATCATAAAACTCATCCCCACCACCATAACAAGCACTGAGAAAAAGCATCTATTAAGGACTCCTGATGAAGTGGAAATCAAAGATATTTTATTTAGCATGGAATGGGATAAGGCTCCAGGACCTAATGGCTTCCCACCAAATTTTTTCCAAGCTAACTGGGAAGTTGTTGGTGAAGACATTATCAATATTGTTCAAAACTTCTTCACTTCTGGATACCTTCTTAAAGAGATGAATTATACCTACATTTCTCTCATACCCAAAACAGAAAATCCTAACACACCAGCTCAATTCAGACCCATATCCTTATGTAATACCACATACAAAATTATATCAAAGCTTCTAGCTCAAAGACTCAAACCTCTCCTACCCAAGATTTTATCCCCATTCCAATCTGCTTTTGTTCATGGTAGACAAATCTCAGACAACATAGCCATAGCTCATGAAATTATCCACCATATGAATACCAAAAAAGGGGAAAAAAAAGGAGCTAATGGAACAATGGGCATAAAGATTGATATGGCAAAGGCTTTTGATAGGGTAAACTGGGAATTTCTTCTCAAACTTATGACTCAAATGGGTTTCAGTACACATTGGTGCAACTTGATCCACCAATGCATCTCCACCACCAACCTTGTTGTGTTAGTTAATGATTCTCCTGGAGACTTCTTCAAACCAACTAGAGGTCTCAGACAAGGAAACCCTCTTTCTCTCTATTCATTCTTATTCTGCATGGAGGATAAAAAAGCGGGGGTCTAATAACCTCACCCAATATTTCGACTAGCAATATATATGGACTAACTCTAATATACTTTTAAGAGAATCAACTAGACAGTCAGATTCAATCTTATAAAAAGTATATCAATGAGTTAATACCTCTATCTCTCGATTTGATCTATACTCAAGCAAATAGAAATCTGCGAGTCTTTATCAAATACAAGAGATATAAACTTAGACGGTAGAAAAAACCAATATCCAAGGATCAATCGATTTCCAATCAACAACCAAAGGTTGGATTTCACAATTGAACGATACAACGCACAATCTGTGATATTTCAATTATATAACAAAATATAATGCAGAATAGAAATAACACAGACACCGAAAATTTTGTTAAAGATGAAACCGAAAATGCAGAAAAACCCCGGGACCTAGTCCAGATTGAACACCACACTGTATTAAGACGCTACAGACACTAGCCTACTATAAACTAACTTCGGTCCGGACTGTAGTTTAACCCTAATCAATATCACACTGATTCAAGGTACAGTTGCGCTCCTTACGTCTCTGATCCCATCAGGATACTACGCACTTGATTCCCTTAGCTGATCTCACCCACAACCAAGAGTTGCTACGACCCAAAGTTGAAGACTTTAATAAACAATAATAGATAAATCTGTCTCCCACAAATAAACCTACGAGTTTTGTTCCGCCTTTTGATAAAATCAAGGTGAACAGGAACCAATCAATAACCTGGACTTATATTCCCGAAGAACAACCTAGAATTATTGATTACCTCACAATAATCTAAATCGTATGGTAGCGAAACTAGATATTGCGGAATCACAACGATGAGACGAAGATGTTTGTGATTTCTTTTTATCTTTCCCTATCGGAGATATAATCTCAAGCCAATTATTCAATTGAACTCGTACGATAGAAAATGGCAAGATCAGATCGCTCAACTATAAGAGAAGTAGTTTCGTCTGGCTTCACAATCCCAATGAAGTCTTTAAGTCGTTAACCGACAGGGTCTCGAGAGGAAACCTACGGTTAAAGGAGAATCAACTCTAGAAAAACCAACTAGTATCACACATGAGGTGTGGGAATTAGTTTTTCCAGTTGCTAGATGTCTCCTTTATATAGTTTTTAAATCAGGGTTTGCAATCTAAGTTACCTTGGTAACAAAGCATTCAATATTCACCGTTAGATGAAACCCTGATTTATCCAAGCTAATATCTTTCAAACGTTAGATCAAAACTTAGCTTGTCACACACAAATTAAATGTATTTCATTTAGGTTTGAGTAACCGTACCTAAACGTGTACATTTGGTTGGTTCACAAATAGTTAACCAATGGTTCACAAATAGTTAACCAATGGTTAGCCAATCTGGTTCACAAATACTATATAGACTAAGATTTTACAAAATTTGTTTTACTTTCATATCAACCATATTCATCTTTTTCACAACTAGTTCAAATGACTCAAAAGAACTAGTTAAAGAGTTGTTCAATTTCTTAGATCTTTATACATAGACACAATTGAAACAAAATCGGTTTGATTAACACGAATCAATTCATGAAAAATATAGCCATGGTTTGCAAAGATTGCATTCCTTATTAATTTATTGTTTAAGTTCATGAGCTAACTGATTTGAGAAATATAACCATCTTGGGTACGCGTACGGGTATGCGTACCTTAGCTACCGAATTTGACTTTACAAACTCAGCAGAAATTTTCGGTTCGAAAACTTCCGGTGGTACACATACGGGTACGCATACCTAAGGTGACTGGTTTACTTGTTTTCCAACTACAAACTCAGCAGAAATTTTCGTTTCGAAAACTTCCGCCAGTACGCGTACCTAACCTATCTCCTTTACCAATACCGCATGCACACATATGCACGCACTTGGTTTCGGTACATGGATTTATACACTAATGTGCGAACACACTATATATTCTTATATCCATAGGTGGTTACGTAATCTCAACTCTACATTTCCATAATTGAAATATTCTTCTATAATGTTATAATAGTCGTCAGACATAAGAATCGACTATCGTCATCAAAGCTATTTTCAAGATTGAAATGTCATCATGACTTTCGTCACGGGTAAAGATGAAAGGTGGTTAAAGCGAAATCTTACCAACACATATTTAGAGAAAAGGATAGACGAGTAAACTCGGCTCGATAAGACTGTTGTCTCAAGAGTGTATGTATGAAAATGTAAATGTATGAACACTATCATACTTATACGGCTGTTGTCTCAAGAGTAGGAGATATATAGACTTTTGAGTGCTAGATAAGTTCAAGTCTCCACATACCTTTTTGGTCGGATGAAGTTCCACTGGTTCCTTGAGTAGTTCTTCGTCTTCGTAAATAATCGTCATGGAGTCTGGAGCTTAATTATACTTAACTATCCTAGACCGATATTTAGTCATAAGTAAACTAGAAATCAAGACATATAGTTTTGATCACTAATATTGACAAACATGCTTGACATAGCAACACATACGAGTGTTGGAAAAACTGGGTTGCAATAGAAGATGAACTATCACAGGAAGAGATTGTTGTACTCCAAACTTTCAAGGCTCATACGATTTCTTTTAGACAATTATTTTTACCCTCCCAATAAATTGGCGATTACAACAGGTATGTGAAATAATTCCTTCATGATACAATGAAAGCCCTACAACAGAAATTGAATTCAAGGTTTGTAGCCCTTGATCCAATCAAGAACACATGTAAACAAAACTTCTGATGATGCTTTAGAAGGAGAGAAAACATAAAAGGTTTTTTTGATGATTTAAAACGAGTTTTGGGAGATGCTATTTATAGAGGTTTTCGCATCTGTTGGGAATAGACATCTTTTCACCAACAGGTTTCTCTTCACCATCAGACATCAATGGCGTATGTTGGACAAGAATATTCTGGATGTGTTTGCAACTGTCGAAAAAACTGTATAGCGCAGTTGAAAATATTCCAACATTCTCCCCCTATTTTCAAAAACCATAAAACAAAGTTAAAAACTTTTAAATCAGAGTGGCTGCATCACCGAAATGACTGCCTACGTACTCGAGTGGGATCAAGCCATCGTAGTTCAAGCACAATTGAGACTAAGCATCATCGTTGAAATCAACACATAAATGATAGGTATCTTTTGGATTTGAAGCTTCACTTAGTGTAAGAAACTCAAAGCCTTATCGAGATTCTATGGTGAAACCAGTCTTGAACCAAGTATCCCTTATGATAAAACCAGAGTCTCCACACATATTGATTTCATAAATCATGTGTTCTGTAGCTAAGCACGTTAATGGCCATGTGCTTATATCCTTGATTCATGAGTCTTTTTTAGAGAACGGTCTTCTTCTCTTAGGAAACGACCTGATTTCCATACTCATATAGGTAAGTCTCGAAGGTGTTTCTGCGATACACCTTTTACTAATCACAGACTCATTAAGGATTTACATCCATCCTATTTTCTTGCAGAACCCATCACTAATTAGAAATGGGAAGTTTTATATTAGTGCTCCATAATCTACATCCATAACTTGTTGGTACCACATTGAACCTTGTTTATCTTTTTCAGAACATAGGTTGGGTTTCTGCTATGGGAGATCAAACTTATTTCACAGACCTTAGTCTCATTTCTTTACTTTTTATTGAAACCACCGAACTTGGTAGACTCTTCGTAAATGGGTCTGCCAAATTCCTCTTTGATTCAATAAAGTTAACTATAACCACTCCCCTCTTGAGTAGTTGCCTAACCATTTGATGTCTAGACTTTCCATTATAAGTCTTATTTGAGACATTATAGATGGTAGCTTGATTATCACAATTAATCAAGACCGTCGGAGTTGGCTTCTTCCAAAATGGAATTTCCATAAGTAGGTTCCTAAGCCATTCTGCCTCTTTACATGCATCCGTTAAGGCTGTTAATTCTGACAACATTGTTGAATCGGAAATACAAGTCTACTTCTTGGAACTCCAAGACACAGCAGCACCCCTTAATGTAAATATCCATCCAGACGTTGATTTGGACTTGGCCTCTACATCGATCCAGTTAGCATCGCTGTACCCTTCCAGTGCAGCGGGATAGCCTTGGTAATGCAAGCCAAAATTCATTGTACCTTTCAAGTAAGCCATAACTCTTGAAACTGCTTTCCAGTGTTCATATCCTGGATTACTTGAGAAACAACATAACACTCCCACGGCTTGGGCTATGTCCGGTATTGTGCAATGCATAACATACATAAGACTTCCAATGACACTGGAATACTCAAGTTGCGCATGAGTACGACCGATGTTCTTTTTTAACTTGATATTATGGTCTAAAGGAGTAGGTACTGGATTGTCATCAAAGTGACCATACTTCTTGAGGAATTTCTCAATATAATGAGATTGGTTTAAAGCCAACTCATTTCCCTTTCTTAGGATCTTAATTCCCAAGATTACATCAGCCTCTCCTAAATCCTTCATATCAAAGTTAGAGCTAAGAAACTTCTTTGTTTCTTCCACAACAAATATGTCAGATCCAAAAATAAGCATATCATCAACATACAAACAGAGAATTACACATCCAGAACTATCATGCTTACTATAGATACATTTATCCGCATCATTCACCACAAAACCATATGACAAAACCACTTTGTCAAACTTCTCATGCCATTGCATGGGAGCTTGCTTCAAGCCATAAAGAGATTTTACTAACTTGCAAACCTTCTTTTCTTGGCCTGGCAATATGAAACCTTCAGGTTGTTCCATATATATTTCTTCTTCCAAATCTCCATTTAGGAAGGCGGTTTTGACATCCATTTGATGAATAATTAACTTGTGAATAGAAGCAAGTGCTATTAAACAACGAATAGATGAGATGTGAGCAACAGGAGCATATGTATCAAAGTAATAAATTCCATGTCTTTGCTTATAACCCTTAGCAACTAATCTGGCTTTGAACTTATCAATGGAACCATCGGCATTCATATTTCTCTTGAAAATCCATTTACATCCACTAGGCTTTACGCCCGGAGGTATATCACAATATATCCAAGTACAGTTGGTCAAAAGAGAATTCTTTTCATCATTGATATCCTCTTTCTAAAAACTAGCATATTTGGAACTCAAAGCCTCATCATAAGTTTTAGGGTCATCATCAACATACATAACATATTTGGTAACACGAAGAATTCTATTCTTATTACCTTCTACAAGATATGTTATAAAGTCTGGACCAAAATTTTTCTCTATTCTTGCTCTCTTACTCCTTCTAGGCTCGATATCTTCTATGGGTTCAGAAGTATTCTCCATGTCTCGAGTAGGAATAGAATGATCATCATTCTCATTAGTCTCTTCAGATTCTAGACTTGGTAACAATGAGTTCTCCATGGGTTGCATTTTAGAACTGTTCCTATTTAAGTTCTCAAAGAATTCCACATCTACAGATTATATAATCTCAAAAGTGTCAAGGATTAAAAATCTGTAGGTGATACTATTAAGAGAGTATCCCACAAAAGTACATTTATAAGCCATGTTTCCCAGTTTTGGTCTTTTAGGATCAGGCTTTCGAACATATGCTAAGCAACCCCAGACTTTAAGTCTCTTCAAGTTTGGTTTCCTCTTAAACCACAATTCATAAGGAGAAACATTCTTCTTTTTCAAAGGAACTCTATTCAAAATATAACATGCAGACAACATAGCTTCACCCCACAAAGAATTAGGCAAACTAGAACTTATAAGCATGCAATTAACCATATCAATCAAAGTTCTATTTTTCCTTTCAGCCACACCATTTTGTTGAGGTGTATAAGGTGCAGTAAATTGATGAATTAAACCATGCTCTTGACAAAAGAATTTAAATTCATTAGGAAAATATTCACCACCACGATCAGAACGTAAAATCTTAATTTTCAGTCCTAATTGTGTCTCTACTTCTGCTTTGTATATTTTGAATATTTCAAAAACATCATCCTTAGATTTCATCAAATATGTATAAGCATATCTAGTACTATCCTCTATAAAAGTGACATAATACTTATTTCCACCACGAGTGGCAGAACCATGCAAATCACCCACATCACTGTGTACTAATTCAAGTAAGGAAGAATTTCGTACTACAGACTTATGGGAAATTCTAGTTATCTTTCCTTGCACACATATTTCACATTTAGAAGCATGATCAAAATTGCAATCAGAAATCAATCCTAATCGTTTCATGTTTCTAAGAGAACCATAATTCATATGACCAAACCTAGCATGCCATAAATTAACAGAGTCAACAATATAAGCAGAACCATTATTTATTAAATTAAGCTTAATCATCCCATTACAAGAATATCCTTGTCCAATAAATACGCCATTTTTGGACAATACAAACTTATTAGACTCATAGGTCGTCTTGAATCCATCCTTCATAACAAGGTCGCCGGAAACAAGGTTCTTCACAATGTCAGGGACATGTAACACATTAGTAAGAGTAACAGTCTTTCCCGAAGTAAACGAGAGTTCAACAGTGCCTTTCCCAATGACTTTGTTGTGTTGGCCGTTTGCGGAGACAACTTCGTTTCCTTCTCCACTAATCGGTTCGTATATCTTGTAAAGATTTCTATCCTTACAGATATGGACGGTTGCACCATTGTCGTACCACCATCCAACCCCAGTTTCAGCAATAGCATTGGCGGCTTGCACCACGATCACAAGTTTGTCATCGACCATATTTGCCTCCTTTTTCTGACTTTGCTGTTGTTTCTTTTTGAGACGACAGTCACGAGCAAAATGGCCGGGTTTGTCATAGAAGTAGCAATTTCCCTTCTTCTTACTCTTCTTGTTGGGATGATGCTTCTTAAACTGAGTATCATTCTTAGGTTTCAAGGAATTCAGTGTCTTAGATTCTTCTACGCTATTCACCTTAGAATGGTTTTCAGACTGTGGACTATCCTTAAGTTCTCGTTTACGAGAGTCCTCTTCTATGCGAAGATGATGTTGTAAGGCCTCTAAATTATAGTCAGTCTCAGCATGATTAAGTTTCTTCTTATAACCATTCCAAGAAGTGGGAAGACGAGATATAATAACCCCGACAACAAACGCAAAAGGAAGATCAATTCCAGCATCCTTAAGATGATTAACAATGAGTAAAAGTTCACTGACCTGGGCAATGATTGACTTACTGTCAACCATCTTAAAATCCATGAAGTTGCAAGTCAAGAATTTCTTGTTGCTTGCTTCAGAAATCTTGTATTTGTTGTCAAGCGCAGTCCATAATTCCTTTGCAATCGCAATACTCCGATGTGCATTGTAAACAGGAGTTTCCAGGGCATTCAAAACAAAATATGACCACGACACATGAAATCATCTTCCTGACGCTTCTTTCGTTTGGCAATCAAATCAGGAGTATCTTTGTCTGATGGTGCAGGAATCGCCTCCAATCCATCTTCAAGTATGTACCACAACTTGATGGTGATCAGGAAAAACTTCACAGTCTCTTGCCAACGAGTAAAATTTTCACCATCAAAACTTTCTAGTCGAGTCAGGGTTTGGTTCATCACTTGCAGGGATTGTGCAGTAGCATTCGAAGTTGAAGATTCACCCTCCATTGCCAGAAACTAATTGTTTAAAACTGTTGGAAAAACTGGGTTGCAATAGAAGATGAACTAACACATGAAGAGGTTGTTGTACTCCAAACTTTCAAGGCTCATACGATTTCTTTTAGACAATTATTTCTACCCTCCCAATAAATTGGCGATTACAACAGGTATGTGAAATAATGCCTTCAGGATACAATGAAAGCCCTATAACAGAAATTTAATTCAAGGTTTGTACCCCTTGATCCAATCAAGAACACATGTAAACAAAACTTCTGGTGATGCTTTACAAGGAGAGAAAACAGAAAAGGTTTTTCTGATGATTTAAAACGAGTTTTGGGAGATTCTATTTATAGAGGTTTTCGCATCTGTTGGGAATAGACATCTTTTCACCAACAGGTTTCTCTTCACCATCAGACATCAATGGCGTCTGTTGGACAAGAAGATTATGGATGTGTTTGCAATTGTCGAAAAAACTGTATAGCGCAGTTGAAAATATTCCAACAACGAGTTCGACCGAGCAATGCTCTAACAGAGGCTCTCTCTAGATATCAACCTATGCAGAATCTCAGAACCTTATTCATGGAACAAAAATCTTGCAGTGAAGCTCCTGTCATAAACCATCTACTCTTTGCTAATGACTGCATGATATTCTGCAAAACAAATTTAGAAGAATGTCACAACCTCATCAAGATTTTTCAAGATTTTGGTCAATCCTCTGGACAACTGATCAACTTTGCTAAATCATGCATCTTCTGTCCAGAGAATCAGCAGCTCTAACAAATACTTGGGATCTCCACTTTTCACAAATAGAAGCAAAATACAAGCTTTCAAGCCTTGTGTGGATAAATTAAAACACAGATTGTTCCAACTAACCTCTCAACAGCAGGGAAAGTCACTATGATACAAACTGTTACCTCAGCATCCAACATATACCAAATGAACTGCTTTGAGATCCCAAAAGATACTTGTAAAAAAATAAATGTTACTCCCTCCGTTCTTAAATAATAAGCTGGTTTTATATGTAATTTATATATGAAACCAACCTATTATTTAAGAACCAAGAGAGGATATAAAAGGATTTCTTTTGGAATAAGGAGCAAGACAAATCTAAAGAATTGTTTTACGAGACATCCAAACCAAAATCTTGGAGCGGTGTAACAGGATTCTCGATGAATTCCTCATTTACAAATAATAGAAAAAAAAAAAAATCTACTCTTTCCTTTTCCAGTAGGTGCGAGGGCCAGAGGAGTAGAGAGATTCATTATCTGTTTGCAGTGAAAATTGTGCAAGTATTGGGGACGGTGCTCACCCATCTGAATATTCAGAGGGCAAAGACAACCAAATTTATACTTACATCAAAGGAAGAGATAAAAATGAAAAGCCAAAAATCAAGCAATCCCTGCAGTAATTGTCTACGCGCCTCGCAACCCACTCACCTATTCACACTTTGCAGTCCCTGATTGATAATTATCTGTGCAAGGACACATGTCTGCATCTCTTTGATGGTTCTGTTCTATATCTTTCTTTCTTTTGGGTACCAAAACTTTTTAGGACGACATCACGACACTCCTTTTCTCTCACTACCACCGACTCATATTTTATGCACCACGTGCCACAACCTAAAATTCTAGCGCATTACTCATCTTCTGCCAACATTCAAGATTTAATGTTACTGGTTTCGGTCCTTGTTTAGGCAAAACCTCATCTTCATAATCCGATGGATATCCATGCTCATTGGATGATAAGCACAAGATGAACTCATAAATGATTGTGGACGGAGAAGTACTTTTCTGAGTCCTGGATGGAGAGAACAAGAATAACAAATCAAACACATGCAGTAATGCAGTTGTACTGGATAAAGAAGTAACGTTCGAGTATTTATTGTATTAATGGAATAAGAAAGAAATCTCTCAACAACAATTTTTATGGTTTGCTGCTCACACTTGGTTTTACAATACAATAGTAAATAATAAATGATACATTCCAACTTATGGATGATAATCCTCCTCCTCGGCCAGCCTTCGATCGCTTGCATTTCATTTCTTGTACATACACATATTTATAAATAAAAATATCAACTCAAGCAAATAATAAGATACACAATCAAGCATTCCCTTATATAGATAAGCTACGGCCGGGCTTTATAGAGAGTTTTGCATTGAATGGTGCAACACTAGACATCTCTGTCGACCTTGCATTCGATGGGCATTGTAGGGAACCTGACTCGGTCAGTGCAATAGTTGTAGATGGTGTATCTTCGTCGAACGTCAGCCAATTTTCTGTACTGAATACCATCAAGATCTTGAAATGCTTTCTGGTCCCACCATTTCTGGCCTTGGGTTCTACAGTATTTGGCTGTCACGGATTCCTCACAGCCGTCTATGTGGAAACCTTTGTAGGCAGCGATGAATGGTGCCTTTGACCAGTCGGTCTTCTCGAGCCCACCCCTTGTTGCCCAATCATCTGCATTCCATAGACTGTTGTAGATTTTCATAGGTTGGTTGAATGGGAACTTTGATCCTTTCACGTTCTTGAATATCCTGATTGGGACGCTATCCACAAAGAATCTGGCAGTTTTATCCGAAAGGGTTTTGTTAGAAAACAATAGAGATATAAAAGAGGCAACTCAACAATTACTAAAGGAAGGAATACTTACACAATCTGGTAAAGGTTCCATAAAACGGAGTAGGAATGGAATTCTTTGGTTGGGTCAAACCAGAGAAAGATCCTTTGTTCCCTGTTACCCGTTCCTCCGGTGAAGACATTTGTTTGTAAAATGTAAGGTTGTCCGGTTCTGTTTCCCAGAAACTCAAAGTCTATCTCATCGTGTTCATTGTTATTAGATGATAACTGAAAAATCAAAACAGCCCATTAATAAGCAAACCAAATCAAGAAAATATATGTAAGAATTAGTGAGAATGAGAATGGTGACTATTACTTACATAGAAAGCTGTAACTGTTCCTGCAGAATCTCCTGGTACCATCTTAATATCCATACTGAAGTGACCAAACAGGTAAGATCCCTTTGATTGAAATCCAGTTCCTTTTGTAGAAACAAGAAAGAAAACCTCGGATATATTAATCACCACTTTGTTTAATTTTAAGAGAACTGATTGAGGATTGCAAATTTGCAAGTTAGTTAGTCAGTACCTGTGTATTTGTCCAGCATGAGAGTAATGTCGTTACCACCATTGTAGTATTTGATGTGATCAAAAGCCCACGTAGGTTTGTAGTTCCTTGCGAAGGGTACACTCACCGGCCTTCTTGGTGCAGCAGCAAATGCTCCAGAAGCCAGAAACAAGAGACCCAAACATAGACTTAAACACTGGAGAGACCCCATTTTCATCATCTGCAACAATACAAGTAGTGTTTTATTAGCAAGTTAGTTTTCCTGCCGGACAGAGAAAGAAAATGGTTACGAGTTTAATTACCCACAGAGAAAGAAGACTAGGATGAGAAAAAGAAAGAGAACGAAGTAGTGATGATGAGTGAAGAGAAGTGTGTGGGTTGCTACTACTTTTATAGGCAAAGAAAAACAAGAAAGAAAAAGAATTCCTTTTAATTTTTTTTTAAAGATTTAAAATCTATGAAAAAAGATGATGTTGTAATCTTGTAATAATAACTTAGTACCAGTATATGTCATTCATTGGTTCAGAGTATTAAAAAAATGTAATTGTTGTACAGCTATTGTATTATGTAACGTTTTGGTAGTCTTCTTTATTAGATGGAGAAAGAATGATAGAGAAGTCCAATAATGTATATGTATACATAGTTTTTGAATTGGACTGCTGGTGTTGCCTCTGCTGCTAGCTAGCAAGAGTGTTACTGCTTGGAAGGTCTTGGGAGAGAGAGATGATGATGTTGATTAAACACTTTAGCGACTTTACTGCCATTGATCATGAGGTCCCATATGGTATTTCCTAGCTAGCTAGCTAGAGGTTCATCCAAATACTCATTTTATACATATGGTCCTTCCTTTTTCCATGCTATTTGGACTCGAGTCGTTATCTTCAGCTTTGGGCTTATGAGAGTGACTAGAACTAATTACTGTTAACTCTAGTCATTATCTACTTCAGTCTCACACGGATATATATGAAGTATAAATTCTCATATTTGAAGTCAATTCTTCAAATCTATGCACCATGCATGTTTCCTAATGCGATAAAAATAAAACATTACTATTGTTAGTACTTATATTAAATCATAATGATAGTTAGCACTTTGAATTTTAATCAACGGTTTGTTTTTTTTTTTTTTTCATAAAAGAGGATAAAACCTTAAACATGCGGTATATGGAGATAAATTGTTTATGTGCATAATTTGATCAACAGTTTAGCAGACAGTTTGTTGGGCAGTCCACAGTCAGTAGATTGATAGCACTAGAAAACATGCATGCACCAAAATACAAACCAAATACTATGAAAGATTCACTAAATAATGGATTCGGTACAGGTAATGGGATTTCTTGGCAAATATGATTTTTGTTATGTTGTTCAAGTCTATCTATCTGGACTCTGGCCCAACAATGAATATGTGAATGATCTTGTGGCCACAGAATGATGCATGCAATGCAATCATCGACAGCTAGTTGTATGTATGTATGTGTAACAGCTGCATGATGCGTAAACATCTAAGTCTTGATGAACATTTAAAACTCCATGGTCCAACGTGTTCTAAACTCAGCTAGTCCTGCTACATTGATTGGTCCTACGTACTTGGTCCAGCTACGATACCTATATTTGGGATGTAATAGTGTATTTGGATTTTATTCTAGGTTCTCTGCTTAACACGATGATTATATATTTGAAGCGACCTTCTTGTTTTATCTCTATCAATCGAGGGCGTGGGGACTATGATGTGCCATGCCCATGGATCCATCAGCTTTTCCGTTTTACTATCAAGCTAACCTAAGCACCGTTATTTGTGCCGATATTCTGTACAGTGGTAAAATATATTTGGCCAACTCGTGTGAAATTGCCTGCTGTTTGGGACTACTTAATCGAACCACAGGCTAAAATCCAAGTGAAAATGAATTGGAAATGAATATTTTGAACACTTAAATTTAAAATTATGATATGATTCTAAGTTAAAAAGAAGATAATATTGTTAATCAAACCTAGTAATAATATACTGTTAAGCTAGTACTATGCAATACTAGACTTTACTTTAATTCACATGATAAAGCATATGTTTTATGGTCGCGGGCCGCGAATCGATACACCCCGATTATCATCGTTTATTTTATTAAACCTAACTAACCGAATAATAATGTAGCAGTACATTTGTTTTCCTGCTACACGCGTGTGTAATAAGTGTATTAGTCAAGTTGCATAACAAGTTTAGTCAAACTGTTTAGACTTTAGTCTTGTATACTGGCAGTTCGGTGGAACTGACAGTTGAGTTTATTTTGAGTGTTTTATCTTTAGTTTAAAAGTTGTCTGACTGAGACAAGTCTTGTAACAATTCTTTTCTGTGTAATAAACGCAGGTGTTTTCAATTCTTCAATTCTTGAATATCAAATTCAGTTTTCTCATGGTATCAGATAGTGTTTAGATCCATCTCATCTCAATCAACAAAAGCTCAATACGTTTAATCACACAAATTTCAGCTTTTCAATTCAATTTGGGTAATAATTTTTCAAAAAGTTTTCTCCCATCAATTTTTTAGGGTTCTTGGTTTATGTATGGTAACTCTGAGATCAGAAAATCAATTTCAAAGCCAAATTACCTCTCCTAATAAGAATCGTAACAACAACAGCATCAACAACAATACTAATAACAATACCAACATCATCAATCTTCAATCTGGTGTTGCAACTTCTCAGAATTCAAACTGTGCATTGTCGACTTCCGCTGTCAATGGTATTTCTTTACCTTTTACAAATATTAGCAATTTTGTGTCAATCAAGTTAGATGGTACAAATTATCTTCTCTGGAAAGATCAATTTGAAGGGGTTTTATTTTCTACTGATTTGTATGGTTATGTTAGTGGTGACATTGTTGAACCACCAAAAAATGTTACAGTAGATGGAGTAGAGACATCAAATCCAGAATAGGTTTCTTGGAGACGTTTGGATAGGTTTGTTTCAACTTGTCTTAAAGCTACATTTACTTCTACAATTAGTGGAGATGTTCTTGGTCTAACTACTTCAAAAGCTATTTGGGATTATCTTGAAACTAGCTTTAGGACACAATATCTTGCAAGGAAAAATATGTTAAGAACTCAATTACATGGAATTAAAAAAGGGAATCAGACTATAATGTCTTATCTACAAAGGATAAAATCCATCTCAGATTCTTTAGCAGCAATTGTTGAAAAGGTTAGTGATGAGGACCTTATGATGTTTATTATGAATGGTCTAGGAAGTGAGTATGACATCTTTGTTATCTCATCTCAAAATAGGGAGAAGCCTTATACTTTTGGTGAAATTAAAGCTAAATTGTTGTCTCATGAACAATTCTTGATTGATAGACATCAAAGCACTACTACTGTTTTTTATGATCAGCATACAACTGCTCTCTTTGCAAAGAATGGGTCAAATTCTTATACACATCAAAAGAAAAATGGAGGAAATTTTAAGAATAGTTCTTATCAAACTGGGTATAGTTCAAATGCTTCAACTACTTATCACAGTGGATCAACTTCAAACAACAATAGAAGATTGGATTATAGTCAAATGTATTGCCAAATTTGTAAAAATAAAGGGCATTTGGCTACTAGATGCTTTTTTAGATATCATCCTCCTGCTGGCAGTTCTGCTCCTCAAGCTCACTTTGCAAGTTTTGAACATCAAGGCAATTCTTCTAATGGTGCAATGCCTACTTCTGGAGCTGCTCAACAAGCATTTGCAAGTTTTAATGTTCATAGTGCAACTAGTGATGATCCTTCTTCATCCAATGTAGTTTGGATTTCAGATAGTGGAGCCTCAACCCATATGACTGGTGACATAAATATACTTCATAATACTTATGAGTACAATGGGAAGGACAATGTTCAAATTGGTAATGTTAAGACTCTATCTATATTTCTTACTGGAAATATTATTCTTCATACACCTGCTACAAGCTTTAAACTAGATAATGCTCTCCATGTACCAGCCATGAAGCATAATTTGTTATCTGTTGCTAGATTTACTAGAGATAATGCTTGCTCCATTACTTTTGATCCATATGGTTTTGAGATAAGATGTTTGAAAACAAATGCATTACTTGCTAAGGGAAACATGGTCAATAATCTATATCCTATTTCATCTGTTTTTCTGCATTCTGCTTTTACATCTGTTATTGCTTCTCCAATTGTCTGGCATGACAGATTAGGTCATCCATCTTCTAGAATTTTACAACAACTTCATAATCTTCACAACATCAAACTGTCTTCTACAATTTCTAACTCTTTGTGTCATTCTTGTCAGCTTGCTAAAAGCAAAAGATTACCTTTTCAACTAACTTCTTCACATGCCACTTTTCCTCTTGAACTCATTCATTGTGATGAATGGGGTCATGCTCTTGTAACTTCTATAGCAGGACATATGTACTATATTTTGTTTGTTGATGATTTCAGTAGATTTCATTGGATTTATCCAATGCAACTCAAAATAGATGCCTTGGAATGTTTTCAACATTTCAAAACTTTAACTGAAAATTTATTCCATTCCATTGTAAAATAATTTCTTTTCAAACTGATGGTGCTAGTGAGTTGGTAAAAGGTGTTTTTAAAGTCTTTTTAGACTCCTGTGGTTTTCAATTAAGAATATCATGTCCCAAAACCCCAGAACAGAATGGTTTGGCTGAAAGAAAGCACAGACACATTAATGAAATGGGTAATACTCTTCTCTTTAATGCTTCTTATCCTAAAGAATTTTGGTTTGATGCTTTCTTAACTGCTACTTATCTTATCAATAGAACACCAACTCATGTTCTTCAAAACAAAACTCCTTTTGAAGTTCTTTACAACACACCTCCAGATTACTCTCAATTAAAAGTTTTTGGTTATGTATGTTATCCTTTTTTGGGACACTCTAGAATTGATAAACTTTCTCCAAAGTCAGTTAAATGTCTTTTCATTGGTTATATTCATTTACATAAAGGCTATAAGTGCTATAATCCAGTTACTAAAAGAACTTATATTTCTAGACATGTCCTGTTTTCTGAAACTGAATTATATTTTACTTCATCTGTTTCTACTGATTTACAATCTTAATCTTCTATTGTTGTTTCTTTACCTCCTATTTCTGAAACTCTTCCTTCAACTTCTATTGTTACAAGATCTCAAAAAGGTATTTCAAAACCTAAAAGTTTCCCAGATTATGTAATGCATCATACTGTCAAACATCCAGTGCATTCTGCATTTGCTTCTCTATTGGATACTCTCACTGAACCAAAGAGCTTCAAGTCATCTATTAAGATTCTACAGTGGAAAATATCCATGAAAGATGAACATGTTGCTTTAAAGAACAATGACACGTGGGATTTAGTTGACCCTGAACCACATATGAACATTTTGGGTTGCAAATGGGTTTACAGAATTAAGTACAAGTCAGATGGACAGATTGATAGATTTCAATCTAGATTGGTTGCATTAGGTTACAATCAGCAAGATGGAATAGATTATGGTGAAACTTTTAGCCTTGTAGTCAAATCAACAACAGTAAGAGTAGTTCTCACTTTGGATGTTACTAAAGGTTGGTCTATCAAACAACTTGATGTTTCCAATGCCTTCTTACATGGAGATTTGCAAGAAGATGTGTATATGCAACAGCCTCCTGGCTTTATTGATTCTGCATTTCCAAAAAAAGTATGTCATTTGAAGAAAAGCTTATATGGTATGAAACAAGCACCCAGGGCTTGGTTTCAAAAGTTTAGTACTTCTTTGATTGCTTATGGCTTTGTGAGAACTGTTTCTGATTTCTCCATGTTTGTCTATACTTCTGGTTTGAATATGATGGTTCTGCTTCTTTATGTGGATGACATAATTTTAACTGGGAATTCAGATATTTTACTTGCTGATCTTGTTAAGTATTTGAGTAATAATTTTGCTATGAAAGAACTGGGAGATCTCCATTATTTTTTGGGCTTGGAAGCAGTCAGATCTGATAATGATATAATGTTAACTCAAAAGAAGTAAACATTGGAATTACTAACCAAATCTCATATGCTAGAGTGTAATCCATGTAGTACTCCAGTAGCCAAAGGGCCAAGAATACCAGTGAGTGAAGGTACTTTATTGTCCAATGCAACTGAATATAGAACCATAGTGGGTATGTTGCAGTACTTATGCTTAACAAGGCCTGACATATGTTTTGCAGTCAACTATGTTAGTCAATATATGCATGCACCTACTAATGTCCATTTCCTTCTGGTAAAGAGAATTCTTAGGTATTTAAAAGGCACACTTGGTTATGGTATAACATTAAGAAGAGGAGATGTTGAGTGTTTAACTGCTTATTCTGATTCAGATTGGGGTAGTTGTCCTGAGACATCTAGGTCTACTTGTGGATATGCCATTTTTATGGGAAATTCTTTAATTTCTTGGTCAAGCAAGAAGCAACCTACTGTATCCAGATCAACAGCAGAAGGAGAATACAAGTGTCTTTCAGTTGCTACTGCAGAATTGGAATGGCTTGGATCTTTATTTTCTGAGTTGCATATTAAACTGAAGTTGCCCATTACTCTATTTTGTGATAATACAAGTGTCATTTACTTATCTGCAAATCATGTTTCTCATTCTAGGGCCAAACATATAAAGATCCACTATCATGTTGTGAGGGAGCTGATTGAAGAAGGGTTGACTGTTCAACATGTGTCTTCTCAAAATCAGTTAGCAGATTTATTCACTAAAGGACTTTGTGCTCCTATTTTTACTTCTTTACTACATCAACTACTGGGAATCTCTGCCTCAACTGGAGATTCTTCTGCTTCTACAAAAACTACTTCAAATGTTGATGTTCTTGTGGACTTAGATGAAACTGCAACTTTCTCAACCTGAGTATGTTCTGTTTCTGGTTCCAAACTGTTTAGTGTCTTCCACTATCAGTTTGAGGGGGGCTAATAAGTGTATTAGTCAAGTTGTGTAACAAGTCTAGTCAAACTGTTTAGACTTTAGTCTTGTATACTGGCAGTTCTGTGGAACTGACAGTTGAGTTTATTTTGAGTGTTTTATCTTTAGTTTAAAAGTTGTCTGACTCAGACAAGTCTTGTAATAATTCTTTTCTGTGTAATAAACTCAAGTGTTTTCAATTCTTCAATTCTTGAATATCAAATTCAGTTTTCTCACTGTGTACATGGATTAAGAAAAGAAGATTAAGAAATTAGCCAGAGAATTGATTTTGTCTCGATAAAATTGTTGTTTTAGTTTTAAAAAATATATATTTAAGCTAGTTCGAATGTTTGCATAATATTACCGTTGAATGTTCATTTCACATATCAAAGCAAATCATGCTCCGGGCCGGCATGGTATCCAACGTTTTAAATCAGCTGATCATTATAATTTGCAGTTTTAAACTGCAACTTACTAAGACGGGGACAATTTGGTTGATTAGAAATAATCAGTGCGAATTGAAATCTGTCTGAATGGTTTGGTTGAGGCTGCGGACAGGAGCCCCAAGGGCCATGTGCCTAGTCTTTAAGACTAGAAACCTCACCACATGGTCATTTGCTCTGTCTACTAAATTATTTGAATAATTAGTTTGAGCTAACACTACCAGCTTTATTGTGATTTAATGCAATATGAAATCAGCATCAGAATATATAAGTACATTTATAACTAATTTTTAAGACAGCATTTACCCAAAACAGTTGGAAAGATCAGCACATATAACAAAACCAAATCCTGCTATATAGGAAGAGATCTTAGTTAGTTACTAGTATAATATTAATTTTTGTTTTTGGATTGATTACTAAAAATAATAATATTGTGGACATTGAATGGAGTGAAGTATGAGAATGATTGATTTTAGATGAGTCTACTCACCAAGGACCAAGGTCAATCAGCAACTTCGACGGTATCAGTTTTCAATCAATCATCAGAGATGATAAAAATAAAATACACATAACATTTTGATTAACAGCTTCTCCCAGATGTCGAGTGTCGAATTGGTTATTATCTAATGCACATGCATCATTACTTCATGCTGGTTGGTGATCAAATCATATTGTTTGGTACTTCATGGCGTGGCTAGCTTCTGGCCTGTTTTCGTGCATCTTCTGTATTCCCGAGTCTGCATTACTAACTGTTGATAGTACCATTCAGAATATCAGTATTTACTCATTTTTTTCTTTTTCTCCTTAGTTTTTGCATACAAGTCTTTCTTTTTCACGTAAGAATTCCCATTTACATTTGACCTTTTTCTTACTGCATGGATGCACAAAGCCACAAACTGCCTCAATAATTTCTGCTAAATCTGATACAAGGATTTCCTTTTCATTTTAGCATTAGAGTTGGTTTTGAATCCTTAATTTTCTTTAGTTCGTTTGTCTGCTATAGAAACCGGTCAACCATATGCCCATTAGGAACCAAATAGGAAGCAAAGGAATGTGCACAAATCAGTAATAGCCACCGTCATTGAAGGAAGAAAGGAACACAATAATTGATCCGCTACGGTTGCTAGTGGGCATACAGAGACGCTGAATATCCGAAACTGTATGTATTGGAGATTTGGAGGGCCTAGGCACTGGCCATGCCAATCTTGTTTTTATTAGCTGCTTATTTCAATGAATCAATACTCAAAAAGGTTTTGTCAACCTTTAAATTTGTAGGGCTGTGTGGACGTTTTTTTTTTTTTTTTTTTTGTTAGTGTGTCACATCTGGGCTGGATAAGGGGCAGCAAATACAATCTCCTCGCATGCATTCATGCAGAACCGAAAGGTCCCATGCCCACACTGATCCACCTCCACCACCATTTTCTTCCCAAATACAGAATCAAGTGGAGTCTAGACAGCCAAATCGCTGAACTGGCTCTCTTTAATTTAGTTGGTTATGTTTCATTTCAAATCCTCAATTGATATCATCTTCAAATCTCCCTTTTCAGCACCAACCGAGTAGTCTCACCAAATTCAACAAAAGACTCCAAAGATTTGCTTTTCTATAGTCCATAAGCATTTGCCCAATAATTCAATTCAGGTATAATCGAAAACACCACTTTTTGTAAAATCCAGCTGTTTGATTAATTTTTATGAAATTTTTGAGAAATTGGGAAGAGTACACGAATAAACAACTTCATTTAGTGTTCAAATTTCATGGCTTCATATATTTTGTTTCACGACAATAATAATTTACACGGTTTTGCTCATTTGAAAGACCTAAAGTTGTGTTATTTTCCTCAACAATCATTAACAACGATATAACACACAACATAAAAACAAAAGTTCACTATGAAGAAAGAAAAGAAAAGAAAAACAAAAATGTACCAGGCAAAAAAGATGAATATATAGCGGTCATCAAAACAGAGGGACCATTAGTACAAATTCATGTGGAAGACTTGATACAAATCTCTCTAATCAAAAGAAGGAAAAACTTTCAAATCTCTGCATTATTTACAGTATGCGGAAAAAGGTTGATTGTGACTGAAAATGAAAACATACATGAGTATTGAGATTATAAATAATTGAGCTTTAAAAATAAAAGGTACAATTAACTCTTCTAAGTCATTGTATTTTGAAATTTATTCATCCAGCACCCTAGAAAAAATTTATTCATGTGTTTACAGAAAGTAAAACACAATCGAGGCAGCAACATATGTGGTACAAAGGTTGAACCGTTGAAGAAACAATTTATACGAATCAAGATGAATAAAATGAGCAAAAAATGACAACAACCAAACAAATACAGTATATTGCAGTACGGCACTTGATGAGTATGCACAATGGAAGTATCTCTGCAGGACCTCTCTAGGCTCTCCTATTGATCAATTACTGAATCATAAAAATCCCTTTCTTCTTGTTCTTTTCCTACTACTAGAACAACCAATGCTTCTTCCTTGGCTTGCTAGGTAGTGGGGCATCTACAAAGTTCAAAACCAAGAAAAACAGTATTTTGAGACAACACGAAATGTATCTAACCAGAATAATTTTCATTTCAATCTTGTGGTATTTATCAAGGCACCACAAAAGAAACATTAGTAAGTTGAGTCAAGAACGTACTCCGCAGTTCGTACAGCGAGTTATAGTGTACTTCTGACCAGAAACTTAACCATAGCTCTGCATTTGCAATGAAAACTAAAGTTAGCGGGGAAAGACATAAGCTTAGCACTACAACACAGAATGAGTGCTCGCCCATAAATACCATCAGACTGATCTCTTTAACTTCTGAACCCAAATTACACTACACAGATTAAAACTACATCCAACCAAAAGGAATGGTATTACGTAACAGCTTAGACTAGTGGATCATGACCTGCCCACTGGAAAACTTTGTCACTTGAGCAGTAAGCCAGTACCACAAATTGACTTAACCCTATCAGCTACTGGATCTTTACTTGATCTAGCTTCAGTCTAGTGTACCCTGTAAATTCTGCCCCATAATCTGATACAGTTCAAACTCCGCCTGTGTAGTTTCTCTGCACAGCCTGTCCCAAGCCAGGATAAAGGAGGAGGGTTCGTGATTTGCATGGGGAGCCAACAGTAAAACCATAGCCTCTACCCTTATAAAATAGGGTCCTGATAGGCGTGGCGAGCCACAGATAGACCAAAAGAGGGCGAGAGTAGTACCAAGATGGTGACTGCTTCATTTACCTTTTTTTGGATGACCGCTTGGGAAGTCCTCGTGTTTCCTTTCTAGCTTACCCCCAACTTGTTTGGGACCAACGGCTTAGAAGAAGAAGATAATCTGACACAGTTCACTAATTTGGTGAAATTTCATATACTTGATAGTGTTTACACGTTCAAATGCAAACACTAACCATGGTGCTTTTACAGACCAAACTCCTTCCTCCTCCCTGATTAGTCCATTGTGGACAAACAAAGCTAGAATGCTAAGCAAATTGGTTACACCTTTGCTGCATCTAAGTTTCGTTATAAACATTTACTTAACACTAAAGGCACCGGAATCATTTCAGTGAAACAAAAGGCATTTTTACTTTTTAGAGGAAATCACTTTGAAAACTTAAAAATTCTGAAACACAACATATGGGAAGAATGGTACGGTTACTACGAATTTCTTGTCTAAGTTCTTACCTCGTTTGGGAGCCTGAGTTCGTGGAGTGATTTCAATAAAGCAGGTATCTCTAAATGAAGTTAGAAGACATATCTTTGCTCCAAACTGCAGATACACAATCAGAATTCAGATTTATGCTACTGTCAAGAACAAGGTATGAAGTGTTAAATGACCCTTAAATCTCTTATGCATGTATAGTTTTCTCATAGTGGACATAAAAAGTGAGATGGGGCACGGAATGGGTGGTAAGCTATGTTGTAAAGGTATCACTTGAGTGCCAAAAGTGAGAGTTTTGGTGCATAGGCGCCTCACCCAGCCAAGGTGCCGCCTTTATCTCTGGATCTTTGTTAAGATCTAATTAAGCAATCTAACCCCTGAATGTAGACATAGACCCATCATTTCTATCTTGGACTTACTTCTTTCACTGATATCAAACACCCAGATATTTGCTTCTTGAGTATTATATCATCTAATTAGGTGTTCTTGTTGTGAAAAAATGTATGACTAGAAAGCGGAATATTTTATACCTCAACGCTGCACTGTACACCTCGCCTTGAACAACATGGTGGGTCAGTTTTCAAATAGAATAAAGTCGTCATGTTATAACCTTATGTGAGAAAAGTTGTGGGAATAACAACAGTATACCTTATCGGCTGCTGCTTGTAACGTCAAATGGTCTCCCCACTCACCAGATCTGCATGATGCATGAAATTAGGTCCTGTAATAGGATATACAGATTTTCTTACTTTAATCAACAAAGTACAGAAACTAAATCATGCACAAGAGAGTATACAGAAGAAACCTACTTGGCCATTTTCTTGTAATAGTGTTTATACTTCATCGGAACGTAGCTTTCGTACAAAGAACGGTTGTCTTTAATCTGAATGGGAAAGAAAAAGGACAGAAAGGTGAGAAACCTCAAATATATATTATGGAAGGAAAAAACTATTGTAATGGTATAACATGCTCGGTATAAAATACCTGCTTTATAATCTCTTTTCGTACAAATTTGTGATGCTCTGGAGACTTGAACATTTGGTCTGAAAGTGCACGAAACTGCAAAAGTGGAAAATAAAAAGGATTTAACAAAAATGAAACATATTAATGTTTCGACGCTTTGTCTGGAATGTTTCTCAAAGATATTGGTTGGAGTGCACAAACCTGACAATTTCCGTCCCCAGAGACCTTCACTTCATATAAACCATATACATGTAGCCTAGGAGAATGTGATGAAAGAAAATGGTTAAGTGCATTGTATATATTAGATGAGACCATGCAGATGCTACATATAAAAAATAACCACTCTGGGGATGCGGGAAAAATTAACAATCTGAAGATTCTTAAGTAATGTTATGAGCTTCAAAAAATAATGTAGGTATGAAGAAGGCTATATTAGTATATTTGTACTGGTCCAATCTTTCTGTTACCATTGAACGTTAACATAGGTTACATAGCATCAATTCATATTTTAAGTAGTTTAACAAAAACTCCCCAGTCATTCTGGGCGAATCTCACAGAACAATCAATCTAAGAAGCAGTCAAAACAAGCTTAAGAGAAAGCTTCTGCCCCAATGATCATAGACTTCAGTAAATATGAAGTTTCCTGATTTATTTTATTTTTTTTGAAGAATTTCTGTTACTAATTTATAAGTTAAATTAGGTACCTCTGCAGCAGTCGTTGATGATCCAGACTCGCATCACTGAAGTTGGGTATGTATGAATTTATCCGTGGAACATGCTGAAAATACAATTCGATGTTAAAAACTAGATGGGACTCAAGTAGCAACAACATTCATCAAGAACGATAAGAGTTTGAAAGAATAATATATGGAACACAAGCAAGATTTTGTATTCACTTAACAGTGATATTAACAATTACACAACATAGTTATGAACATTAGTAGTAACATGCCTTAACAGGTGCTAAGTTAGCAAGGCGTGCAGCAGCTACACCATCTAATTTAGCATATTCTTCAGATAGAACAACAGCTATCATCTTATCATCCTCAATATCTTGTGGACTACTTAACGATGTAGAGGCAGAGCTTGAACATTCACCAACATCGAGTGTTCCATTTCTCATACCTAACCCTGGTGTCAGTCAGACACTGGAAAATTCAGACTGATTAACTTCCACCAGATGATCTGTTTTAACAATCTACAAATAGATGCCTGGAGCTGCCAATTATAAAAATTATCAGAATTTTAACAAGAGCATGTGAGCAAAACAATGATTTCGATGTCAATGCTACATCGGAAAACATCACGAGTATCTAGAAACCCTTCTGAGATACATCCAGAATATGAACATTGAAAGATTATTCAACTGTCTCAATAGTGTGCTTGTAACAACAAATGGTTGCAACGTCACAAGTATTTTCTCTCTGCTCAATGAGCATTAGGGTTACGACTATCTAGCTGTACAATGTCGCCTTTGTTGTTTATGCAATAACTCATTCTCAAATGTTTCCTTATAGGAATGTCTCATTAGTTACATATATTCTAGAATTCAATTAAACCTAATTGAAGAAGATGTACAATAGTATACAATGAAGATCGGAAGCTAATTAGGACAATCTAACCATTTCGATTGTGTCAGTCTAAATAAGAACATGTTTGATATATTCTCTCTGGTCATTCATCAGTCATTCTTACCTACCTAGCTCTAATTATGTTATTGCTTATGAGTAACTCATTGTCAAAAGCTCCCTAGTGGGGTTGAACATTAGAAGTAAATTCAACAGAAACCTATTTAATCACTACCTATCAAAAAACCCAAATTACGTTAAAAATAGTCATCATACACCTCAATTATCATCCAATAATCAATCAATATCAGAACCAGTATAGAGGGTCATCATAATCATCATCATTATTGAAAGAACGAAGCAATTCAATAGAAAAACTAATGGGAAAATTCAGCACAAGCAGAAAATGATGGAATGAAGGTATAAGCAAGATCCATTATCTAATTAAACAAATTCTCTTACCTATGATCAGCTAGGTCGAACTATATTCTTTTTGTTGTTGTTAAGGATGAAGTAAACGAGATCAAAATTTCTGGGGAAGGAAGGAATATGGATCTTTCTTAATTTGTAGAATCAACAAAAAAAAAAATGTTTGTGTTTTAGTCAGCGAAATGGTAAGCCCCCTGCCTAAAAGACAAAACCTAATAATATCTGTGTATCTAAATCCCCAATCAATTAAAAAACGTATTTTGGGTCTTCTGTTCTGTTAATCTGGACAGTCCATTTATGTGTGAGAAACGAAACCTTCATCGTCTACTCAACCGCGTTTGGTTAGCTTCAACGCGGAAAAGACGCTGCCCATTTTATGCATGGAAGTGGTTGAGTTCGTGAGATCCCTTCACATTTTTATCATCCCATTGTTACATCATCTATTATTTTGAAAATAAGTCGTTGAAAATTAATATATTTTTGACCGTCGAAATTAAAACCGGTAGGTTGTGAGGTTTTATATTTCGGAATTTGTTCATTTTTTATAGGCATGTGGAACTTGGTAAGAGGAACATATCCTCAAAATATTAGCTTCAAATCCATTACCTGGCTTGATTGGAGTATACCCAAACTAATTGGGGTATACCAAATTTAAAGCCATCCAACCTAGTGTGCTAAGGGGTGTCTAAATGATATTGAAAGACCAAATTGCCCCCCTCCCAAACCTTGCCGGCTGAATCCTTCCTAAAAAAAATTCAAATTATTTTCTCAAAAACTCTATTCACTCTAATCATACATGAAGAGATTAAAAAAAAAAACAGATTTTTTTTTTTGAATCATACGGGTTTTGGGCCGGCACGGTTCCAGGTTAAATATCATGCCGACCTTTCATACATGGATGCGACATTTATAAGGTCGGCATGACATTCAACTAACTACCTTTCGCGAAATACAATTAGGAAGGGTATTTTTTGAATACCTTGTCGGCCAAAAATGATTTTAATGGTATTTTTGAATACCTTACTACCAATTTTTTGTATGTCATCTCTCGTATGTCAAAAAACAAAAGTCGGCAAGGTCGACGATGAAGATCATGTCGCCACTTTGATCTTGGCTACGGACCAAAGTCGACAGCTTATTCAAAGTGGACCCTGCTGGTAAATCTTAGTCGGCATTTTGTTCAAACTATAACCTTGCCGGCGTTGTGTATTTTCAAAATCAATTTTTTTTGATCGAAATCGAAATCATAAGTGGGATGAAAGGTTTAATTTAGTGAATTCATAATTTCAAATTTTTAATCTAAACTCAATTAATTAACCTAATCAGAATTTTAATGTTAATTAACCAAGGGTATTTTAGCCATTTATAAAATACAAGGTTAAGGGGTAGCTTGGTTTTACTTCATAATGACCTTATTTTGTCTTATTGGGTATACCCCAATTAATCTGGGTATACCCCAATCTCGTCAGGACCCATTACGATTTGGTTTTTATTCACAAAAATAACGTCCAACGTGTGAGATATTGTGATAATAAAAGTGTGAAAGGATCCTTCCCCTTTAGGAAATAGGTAACTTATATCCGGGCTAACCCGTTTCAGAATCGAGATTGATTACAAGACTGAACCACCTATTTCTCAAGTTTTCATATTTCTATCCATGAGACATTGTCGCATGACTAAATTAGACAGTGCATGCATAAAAGAAATTTCGAGTCAAGTTTATCTTGAATATTGTTCTCGAAATATAACTATTTATGCTTAAGAACATTTGTTCATACTTGATGAATTTGGTTAAGAACAATTCATTGTTCATGAGTTCAATTATGATTCAAGATTTAATCATTTGAAAACAGCTTGGAACAGTGATATGTGTCATTGATGTTATTCGGGAATGTTTCAAATTGATTATTAGAGAGATATAAAACTGCAGTTAATTTGGATACAGGATAGTATGCATACCAGTTCACATACTGAGAGAACTGTCATAAGTCCGGAGCCGCAGTACATGTACCTATATAGCTATAGTTTGGTAGCGACTTTTTGGTACGCATTCCCGGTACCCATACCACAAAAAGTATGTGACTCGCAGTGGCGGAGGCAAGGGGGGGGGCTAACCCTGCCTGTAACGCCCCCCTCCCTTTTCATATAAAACCATTTAGTCCACCACTTAAGCCCAAATGTCTCCATCTCCAAAATTCAATCGTCGGTTACTTTACAAAGTGAGAATAGAGAGGAAATGGGAGCCGAGAAAAACGGTTTAAATGGTGTGGTGAATGCAAGTGTTAATCACGTTCTTTAGGTAAGGAATTTTTCATTTATACTATCTGTTATTACTTATTATCGTTTGCTAGTACCCAAATGCCTCAATTTTTTCCTCTTGTTACTTCAAATTTGATTAGTGTTTAGTGTTTTTAAATTTTCTAGGGTTTGGTAATTTATTAGGGTTTAATTTCTAATTCGATCAAGAGACGAAATTTATTGGAATATTTCTTTCATAATGTTGTTACAATGATATAGAATCACTGATTATTGAAATTGTCTATAACTAGTTAGCATCTAGGGTTTGGGTTTTATAAAACAAATTGAAATTGTGAAGTTTTGCTCTGATTTCTGGATGACATTGAAACTTGCTTTTATTTAAATTTAAGGGGTTTGTTATAACAATTGCTAATTTAGTGGCTTACTCAAGTCTGGGAGCTATTGCAATGGGTCTAGACTTTTCTAGGTAGTGAAGCGGGATTAATAAGAGTCTTGGAACTGTGTAACTGCTACGGCAGTGCTTTGCAGACAGTTCTCGTCTTTAGATTTGGTGTATTCACGTATTAACTGTTGTCACCTGCACCACAGTTTCGGTTCCTGCAATGTATTGCAGTTTACTTGCAATGGTGGTTTCCTTTTTTTTTTCCTTCCTCTGTAGCGTGTTTAGACTATTGCACGCTTGGTACATCCATTGCAAACTATTATCGTCGTTGTTTTTGGTCTGCAGTCAAAGAAGGTTATGAGTTAGGAATTTGTGCTTTAGACTATGCACCTACAGTGTATTACACTCTTTCTGCATTGGTTGAAAGTGCAGTTTATACCTCTACAGACTTTGTTTTTGTTATGCAGTTACAACCCTTGTCTTTTGAGACCTGGGTTTTCTCTTACTGTAACTTTGTATATGGCTTGGCTTTCTTTTTAACATAACATTTCACTAGGGGTGGTCCTTGGTTATTTTTACAACCAATAACTAAAATTAGTGGTATTTTAGTCAGGCATCAACGAAAAAATAGACAACATGTGGTAGTGATCACAGGTATGAATATCATATTTCTTTGGTTTATTCTTTGTTTGGAAGAAGAAAAAAAATATCCCCCACCACATTTAAAAATCCTGGCTCCGCCACTGGTGACTCGTGAACCGGGAACGGTACGCATACCCAGTATGCAAACCGGAAAAGATCTGTTGGTTTTAATATCGAAAACGGTACAAATACCCGGTATGCAAACCATAAAAGATCTGCGATTTCCTGAACTCGTCTTTTGTCTTAAAGATATCCATAATCGGTACAAGTACCATGACAAACACATCCACGAACATGTACGGTACACGTACCATGTTCACATACTTACCCCGTCGAATATTTTCAAATGCATCAGAATTATTTCTATGAGATAATCGACATTTGAACGACTCTTTAAAAACACTATTTTGACATCTTTGATCATATGTGTGATTCAAGAAAAGTATTAAAGTGTTATATGAAATTGGTTAAGCATATAGTTCGATTGGATAGTTTCGGCTAACCTGCACGAACATGTCATTATACACGGTTCGATTATGGTCCATCCTAACCAGAGTGTACATTCTGCTATGTTAATATCAAGTTAAGTTTTTCATCTAACAGTGATTATTAATTGCTTGGTTTCAAAGCTATCTTAGCTTAAACGGAAAACAACCTTGATCTTGAAAGTCTATAAAAGGAGAACCTTTAACAACTGGGATCTTTGAATCCCTGACACTATTCTTGTGTGTCCTAGTTTTAAAACTAGAGTCATCATCTCCTCCAAACCTTTCTAGGATTTAACGACTAAAAAAACTTCACCTAGGGATTCGTGAAGCCATGTACAACTATATTTATCTTGGTAGTTCGAGTATCCTGATCTTGTTTTGATTGTTGAGATGCTCACTCAAACAAGATAGATATAAATCACAAAGTATCTTCGTCTCAGACTTTGTGATTCCACAAGTTTCAACTTGTGAGGTTAATAATAATCTAGGCTGCTCTTTGGGAGTCATATAAAATACAAGAATTTAAGCCTCTATTTATAAAAGATATAGAAGAACTGAAGCCCAAGTATATATGTAAACCCTAGAATTAGACACAAGGACATCTAAGTAAGTAAATATCGGTTTTAACACTCCCACTGATGACCATCGTGTCTAAGACATTACGAACATACAAGGAAAACTCAAAAAAGAAAAAGAATTAAAACAATGTTTGACACGCATATGTTTCCTTGTTAAAACCTTTACAAGGAAAATCCACTGGGAAAAATCTTGGCAAAGAAAAAAAAACACAACGCGATAAGTCTAATAGGTGCACCTTTGATTGAGCTCTCTCCCTATAGAGCACTACATAAAGGAAACTGCCAATTAATGAAATTTTCTTTAGTGTTTTACAGGCGGCGTGTCTTCAATTAGCAGTATTCTCGAGTATTCATGCTTCTTTAAATACATTGAGTACTAGTTTATGATTGCTATCTTCTCGGAGATGATATGCATAGTAATTTCAACAAAGTTTCAAGATACAAATATCTAACCATATGTGAACTATAACTGTATTTGTGGTTAAACCTTATGTGGTTCAAAAGTATATCCAAATTCCTATGAGATGTTTATGTTGATTTTTCTAATAAAATGTGGGCATCCTCATAATAACTGAAATCATACAACTCCCCCTTGGATGACTACCATGTTAAATAAGTTGCCTCACCAAAACCTTTCAAATAAAACCCAATGGGAAAAAACTGAACGAAGAAAGAATATCACAGTAGCAAAATCTTGAATGAAATTAAATGTTAGTATAAAATGTTTCCTCGTCAAAATCGTGTTAGGAAAACCGCATGGGACAAAACCTGAAACAAAATGAAACTAGTATAATCTTTGACATAAATATGGATGCTAAATTGCTAACTCAACTATATGAGATTGCATAAGCATGCATCTAAATAATAACTGTGATATGCAAGCACATATATTTGTTAAAATGCGGATTAGAAAAATAAGATTTATGCTAGCTAAAACATGGATTTTAGTGTTTTTAAGGACTCCTCAAAAGACCAATAAAGTTAATATTATCGACTAATTTGAATTTTTGTCTTTTACTAGTTTTTTAAAAAACACAAAAAAGATTGTTAAGCCTGACATAGTCGAGACAAGTGGAGACCTTAATATATAATTTGAATCCTCCAAGGATTACAAATTTGAATGTGTTCTCAACCATATATGAGTCCTTCAAGGACTACCATGCCAAATGCTAGGGTCTGAGAAAAAATAAAACCCTCAAATCATTTTCACAACAAACATATTTCTCGTATAACGCATTATGACTACACCAACCTATAATTTACAAATCAGGTGTGCACGTTTAAGGTGTTAAGTTTTGATCCCAATATTGCGTTATTCAAAAGATTTCAATCCAACATAATTTGGATTTTGTTCTTGCCAATCACATATGTCAATACTCCTATCCAGAGGGGTTAACAACCATTATCATTCTTATTTCACTGGCCACTTTAAATGAATATTCGACAATAATATTTTCTTACCACGATTTCACACAATTCTCAAGTATATGCATATGCTAAAAAAATCATATAATTGCTAGTACCAGCGTTATTCATGGACACTAAAATCCCATCATCATTACGTGAAGATATATTAATTTTGAGTATGTGAATCGTATTTTGATAGTCTCAATTGGAGCACTACTTATAGCCTATTATAGAGCGATACTTACCTATTTAATAGATGTTTGGATCTGCCTTTTCAAAAGGCATAAGCTAAAGTAAAATGAGATATTTTGTACCAATCATATATTGTCAGCCTTTATCGATTTGATCATGATGGGAGAGAAACCGATATAATTTGCAAGTGAATTAATACCAACTTATGGTAATATGATTTCCCATGATTATGGCAGAAATATTTTCTATTAGAGCATCGCTCAGTCAGGCTCACAAGTTGGTATATCAATCTTGTTGTCAAATTTAATTGATCAAAAGTATCTCTTGATTTATAGTCTATTAGATTCAGTCTTGGACTAGGAATATAAAATGGTAGTTGAATATCATAATTCACCAATCGACCTTGAAAATTGAAGATTAAAGAAAAACAAAGACATATGTTAGAGCACTGCTCGGTCGAACTCGCAAGCGTTGTTATCTCAAACTTGTTGTCAAGTTTAGTTGCCAAAACTATAAGTCTTGATTTCTAGTCTACTTATAGATAAGTATCAGACTAGGATATAAAGTGTAATTGAGATCTAGACTCCCCAACGTTCATCATACAAAGACGAAGAACTACTCAAGGAACTGGTGAAACTTCATCGACTAAAAGTTATGTGGAGACTTGAACTTATCTGTCACTCAAAAAGTCTATTTACTATATCTCTTATCTTGAGACAAAAGTCGTATTGCTATATAAACTTCGATTATACACATTTTCTATTTCGAGCAGAGTTTATCTCGCTTATCCTTTTCTCGAAATATGTGTTGGTAAACTTTCGCTTTGTCCAAGTTCATCTTTACAGGTGACGAAAGTCATGTTTATTATTTCAATATCTTGAAAATTACTTTGGTGAAAAATAGTGTGTGAATAACCTCTATTTCACACCCTCTAAGAATGTTTCAATGATTGAAATAAAGAGTTTAGAACATGTAACCATCTTTGTATATAAGCATATAATGTGTTCACGCATTAGCTTATAAGTCCAAAACCGGGAACCAAATGTATGCATACTTGTGTGTGTACTAAATGGTTGATGGATATTGGGTAAGTATGCGTACATGTATGCATACTAGCGGAAGTTCACGTCCGTGAATTTCTGCGGAGTTTGGAAATCAAAACCAACTCAATCCGGTTACCTAAGTATGCGTACCCATACGCATACTGGCGGAAAGTTTACGTCCGTGAATTTCTGCTGAGTTTGGAAACCAAAACAAACTCAAATTTGGTTACTTAAGTACGTATACTTAAGTGTGTTACTTTCTAAAATTGGTTTATTCGTGAACTTAAACTTATATAAACTAAGGAATGCACATTTCCAAACTGTAGCTATAAAGTTCATGAATCGATTTGAGTGAATCAAAACAGATTTTTCTTCGATTGTGTCTTGTATACTTCTATGAGATCTAAGAAATTGAACAACTCTTAAACTAGTTCATTGGAGTCATTTGAACTAGTTATGGTGAAGATAAATAAGGTTGATATGAAAGTGCTCATATGGCTAACCATTTGGTTAACTACTGTTGAACCAACGACTTGTACACGTTTAGGTACGGTTACACAAAACTAAATGACGTATATTTCATTTATGTATAACAAGCTAAATTCGATCTAACGGTTGAAAGATATTAGCTTGAATCTAATCAGGTTTTCATCTAACGATGAATATTTAATGCTTTGTTACCAAGGTAACTTAGATTGCAAACCATGATTTGGAGACTATATAAAGGAGAACTCTAGCAACTGGGAAATTTAATCCATATACCTTCTATGTGATACTAGTTGTATAAGCTAGAGTCGATTCTCCTCTAACCTTAGGTTTCTACCGAAACCCTATAGGTTAACGACTTGAAGACTTCATTGGGATTGTGAAGCCAGACCCAAATATTTTCTCTATAGTTGCGTGATCTGATCTTGCTGTTTCTATCGTATTGAGTATAATTGTAAAATTGGCCCGAGATTTATTTCTCCAATAGGCAAGATAGAAAAGTAATCACAAACATCTTCGTCCCATCGTTTGTGATTCCACAATATCTTATTTCGCTAGTCGATTAAGATTATTGTGATGTGATTGATAATTCTAGGTTGTTCTTCGGGAATATAAGTCCGGGTTATCGATTGGTTCCTGTTCACCTTGATTTATCAAAAGACGTATCAAAAACTTGTAGGTATTTCTGTGGGGGACAAATTTATCTATTCTTGTAGACTTTTCTGTGTGATACAGATTTGTTTATTAAAGTCTTCGACTTGGGTCGTAGCAACTCTTAGTTGTGGGTGATATCAGCTAAGGGAATCAATTGCGTAATATCTTGTTGGGATTAGAGACGTAAGGAGCGCAACTGTACCTTGGATCGGTGTGAGATTGATTGGGGTTCAACTACACTCCAGACCGATGTTAGTTTGTAGTAGGCTCTATAGCGGCTTAATACAGTGTGTGTTCAATCTGGACTAGGTCCCGGGGTTTTTGTGCATTTGTGGTTTCCTCGTTAACAAAACTTCTGGTGTATGTGTTATTTCTTTTTTCTGCATTATATTCTGTTATATAATTGAAATATCATAGGTTGTGCGTTGAATCAATCAATTGGTAAATTCGACCTTTGGTTGTTTATTGAAATTTATTGATACTTGAACATTGGTCTTTGGTACCGTTTAAGTTAATTTCTATTCAATTAGACTCGCAGATTTCTATTTGCTTGAATTGAATCAAGGAATTGAGATATAACTCTTTGGTATACTTTTTTTATTAAGATTGAGTCTGACTGTCTAGTTGATTCTCTTAAAAGTATATTGGAGTTAGTCCATACAGATTGCTAAGCGAATTATTGGGTGAGGTTGTTGTACCCCCACCTTTTCAATTGGTATCAGAGCAGACAAACACATTTAAGACCTTATAAGTCTGTGTTTGTAGCGATCTGACTCTATGGACGACGTTAATATATTTGATAAACGCGTCACCAAAAACAAAAGTTTTGTTTCAATAATATCTATTAAAGAAAAAGATTTGTCAATCTTAAATATAGATGAACCTAGTGTTCTGACGAAATAGACTAACACTGACATGTGTTATCCCGATTACCCTTCAAAAGAGTCTATCTCCAACGAAAGGGAAACTGATGAGAGAGTGAACTGATTCTAAAACTTGTTAGAATCCAAGCTGATAGATTTAATCGGTTGAAAAACAATGGAAATGTTCTTCTCAGTGTAGTGAGATATTATGATTCCAAAAATGTTGAAGTTTAGTCTTCACGTATCTTACTTGAGGCAAGCCTCAAAAAGGATGTTTTGGAAATTGAACATCACGTGAGTAAACTCTCGATTCAAGGATGTTCCAAAAAATCCTCTACACCATCTACTTCCATTATAACTGAGAAAGTTCCAATTCCAGAAGTAAAATTGGAATTCCCTTCTATTAGAAAAGATGTGCATATAGCCTTTTCTAATCAAGGATGTTGCACATCCAATGGAAGGAAGAAATCTCCAAACGATCATGTTAAGACGGTACCTTCTAATCACTCTTATGATCAGAAAGTATATCTATTTTGTGATTTAAAAGGGAATGTTAAGCAAAAGAGAAACTCTAGGTTGAATATATAACAATTCCATTGTTCAACTTCAACACACCTTAGACTTAATCATAAAAGGTGTCACTGACATTCGTATGTCTATACCAATCGATTTCAATATTCACCCTGTGTATTCTACCAGGAAAGTCAGTTCTATGAGTTCCTCATACTCAGAAGCATAACAAACATCTCAACAAAAATCATCTAAGAAGAGATCATGAATTTTCTTCTGTCAAAAAGGGAGATAATGTTACTTTTGATATGAACAGAGTGTGAGGAGAAGGGAGCAAAAATGATGATATGAGAAATAACCTAAAGGTGATAATTGAAGGTTATAAAGAAATCATCAACAGGCTGTCAACCGCCTCTAGTCTAAATTCTTCTGGTAAGAACTCCAACTATGTCTCATATTTTGATGATAGTAAGTTCAATGATAATTTCTCACATCAAAAGAGATTCTTTCCTAGATTTGAAAGGAAAAAGAGACTCAACCATGAATATCGTTCATTTAATGAGCTTAAAGCTCACTCTTGTGCTAATTAATCACAAGGGTTGAGAAGTTACTCATAAAAATCCTGTTGAGTAAGTTGTGTTAATGATCAGGTATACTTTCGTCAAAAAAAAATTCTGTTTAATTGAGTTATTTTCTTATCGTTTATAGCTAAACTATTGTATGCAGACAACATTGCTTAAGTATTGCATGTGTTTGAAGATCTTCATTTTGTTATTTTTTCCTTGTTTTCGAATAAGTTTTATTTGCAACTATGTTTCCTGCTACTCTTGTGCTCTAAATTGTTTCTCTACAAAGATATATAATTTATTGAGCCAAAATTTTGTGAAAATATTCACGTAGCAAAATTTTTGTTGTGTCGTAAAATACGACCCTTTGTGTTTTTATTTTATGGGTAAAGTTGTGTTCGTACGGGTACCCATGATACCGTCACGAATCAATTTTGGAAACCCTAAAAGTTACCTTCCCTAAGAAATCTTTCAAATACCAAATCTTTGAGTCATGTATACATACTTTGGGTTATTTTGTGTTTTGTCAAGAATGTCTTCATCTTCACACTCTGGTGATTTTGAAAGAGGTTTTCTTGATAAAGGTATTGGTTTCGAGTCCAAAGAGAGGAAAAAAAGAACCCTAGTAGAAGATGATCATCCTAATGCCTCATGTTACTATGCCTACATACATCAGGATATTGAGAATGAGGATATGGTTTCTGCTGAAGTGGTTCATGATTTTCTTACTTTGAGGAAGCAAAATTGCAGCTCGTTGATACTTTGAAAAGTCTTGATATGTTGAGAAATGAGTTTAAAAAGGTTACGTCTGACCTTGGTCTCATAAAGACACGTGTTAAATAGCTCCCCAATGAGGATATCTTCTCTGAAGATGCAATGGATGTGGTCAATCACAAGCTCAAAGATCTCAAGGCTCGTGAGGATTCCGAAACATCTATGTGATTTCAGATGGTGTTCAGTTTTGATGGTTTGGGATGGTTTGGGAGACTGTCTTTGTGTTTAGCTTGTTGATCTTATTTTGTCTAGGAAAACTTCTTATGAGAATTTTATTCTTGTGCTTTTAAGAAGAATAACTAGAGTTTGGAATAGACATTATTGTGATTACACATAACTATGTCCAAAGTTTTCATCTTCAATATTTTTAAACTTATTTATTTAAATTCTAAAGTTTGTTTAGAAGATGATTTTTGCAGTATTTTATAGTTTTATATATTGCAATTTGTTATGGGATATGTGTGTTTACATCCGTGAACTATGATTATCCCATACATTATCAAAAGTTAAGTCTTTCGTACGTCGATATGCAAGTATTGATAAAAGAATGAATGAACTTTTGACAAAAACAAAAGTTAAGCCTTTTATGTCTTTATGCAAATATTGATGGAAGAAAGGATGAGCTTTTGTTTATAAAGATTAAGTCTATTGTATGTCATTGTGCAAATAGTGATGGAAGATAGAATGAATCTTTGTCTATTCCGCAGTATTAATCTTCCCTAATTCATATCTTTTATGTATATACTGTGTGGCTCCGTAAGTTATCTTATGTTGAGCATTTCCAATTGGATTAATCATGGGTTCTCTTGTGGTTAATTCAATTGAGTATTTTGGATACAAATTCATATTCTTATATGAGATCTTTTCGTCTAAATAAATCCTTCTTTTCTTGTGAAAGTAAGGTCGCTCTTGTTTTTCTTACAGGAATGACATTATATGGGGGAGAGTTCTTATTCGAACTTGTGCTTTATCGCCAAATCTTTGTGGGGAGTGCGGATGCATTTATTTTCGACTATATGATTGCATCTAAAAAGTTGATATGTGCTTTCTTTTGGTCATGAAATGTCTCTATGGAAATTTCATTAGGATCCCACTAGTTTTCGTACCTTTGCCAATTTTATTGAAAAAAACGGGGAGAATTAATGTGTAGTTCACACTACAAATACATATGGTTTTTAGATCATTATGTAAGGGGGAGTGGTTTACATGTGAGATGGAGTATTGACTAAGGGGGGGTGATACATATCACCATAGTATTGTTGTCGAAGTTGTGATACAATTGAACTTTGATGATGTGTAATAATATTATGACACTGTGTAACAATGATTGAGAGCTTTTGTTTTCTCATTGTTATGGCTACGAATTTCTAAGAACGATGATGTTGAACTTACAACCTTTGGAATCATTGGAGTACTTGGAAGTGATGAAGATTTCGAGTAATGATGAAGAACCAATGAGATCATGCATGTGGAAGAGAAGCTACAAAGTTTATTTTTTGCAATCCATATGTATTGATAGTTTTGTCACTAAAATTGACAAAGGGGGAGATTGTTAGAGCACTTCTCGGTCGAACTCGCAAGCGTTGATATCTCAAGATTGTTGTCAAGTTTAGTTGCCAAAACTATAAGTTTTGATTTCTAGTCTACTTATAGCTAAGTCTCGGACTAGGATAGAAAGTGTAGTTGAGCTCTAAACTCCACGGCGTTCATCATACAAATATGAAGAACTACTCAAGTAACTGGTGGAACTTCATCGACTAAAAGGTATGTGGAGACTTGAACTTATCTATCACTCAAAAAGTCTATCTACTATATTTCCTATCTTGATACAAAATTCATATTGCTATATAGACTTCGCTTATCTTTTTCTCGAAATATGCATTGGTAAGCTTTCGCTTTGGCCAAGTTCATCTTTACAAGTAACGGAAGTCATGTTGATTATTTCAATATCTTGAAAATTGCTTTGATGGAAAATAATGTGTGAATAACCTTTATTTAGCATCCTCTAAGAATGCTTTAATGATTGAAATAAAGAGTTTATAACATGTAACCATCTTTGGATATAAGCATATAATGTGTTCGCACATTAGTGTATAAGTCCAAAACCGGGAACCAAATGTATGCATACTTGTGTGTGTACTAAATGGTTGATGAAGACTGGATAAGTATGCGTACCCGTACGCATACTGGCGGAAGTTCACGTCCGTGAATTTCTGCTGAGTTTGGAAATCAAAACCAACTCAAATACTGGCGGAAAGTTCATGTCCGTGAATTTCTGCTGAGTTTGGAAACCAAAATAAACTCAAATCTGGTTACTTAAGTACACATACTTAAGTGTGTTACTTTCTAAAATTGGTTTATTCGTGAACTTAAACTTATATAAACTAAGGAATGCATATTTGCAAACCGTGGCTATAAAGTTCATGAATTGATTCGAGTAAATCAAAATCGATTTTGCTTCGATTGTGTCTTGTATACTTCTATGAGATCTAAGCAATTGAACAACTCTTGAACTAGTTCATTTGAGTCATTTGAACTAGTTATGGTGAAGATGAATAAGGTTGATATGAAAGTGCTTATATGGCTAACCATTTGGTTAACTATTGTTGAACCAACGAATTGTACATGTTTAGGTACGGTTACACAAACCTAAATGACATATATTTCATTTGTGTATAACAACCTAAGTTCGATATAACGGTTGAAAGATATTAGCTTGAATCTAATCAGGTTTTCATCTAACGGTGAATATTGAATGCTTTGTTACCAAGGTAACTTAGATTGCAAACCCTGATTTGGAGACTATATAAAAGAGAACTCTAGCAACTGGAAAAGTTAATCCCCACACCTCCTGTGTGAAACTAGTTGTATAATCTAGAGTCGATTCTCCTTTAACCTTAGGTTTCTACCTAGACCCTATAGGTTAACGACTTGAAGACTTCATTGGGATTGTGAAGCCAGACCCAACTATTTTCTCTGTAGTTGCATAATCTGATCTTTCTGTTTCTATCGTATTGAGTACAATTGTAAAACTGGCCCGAGATTAATTTCTCCGATAGGCAAGATAGAAAAGTAATCACAAACATCTTCGTCTCATCGTTTGTGATTCCATAATATCTTGTTTCGCTAGTCGATTAAGATTATTATGAGGTGATTGATAATTCTAGTCTATTCTTCGAGAATATAAGTCCGGGTTATCGATTGGTTCATGTTCACCTTGATTTATCAAAAAACGGATAAAAAACTTGTAGGTATTTCTGTGGGAGACAGATTTATCTATTCTTGTAGACTTTTCTGTGTGATACAGATTTGCTTATTAAATTCTTCGACTTTGGGTCGTAGCAACTCTTAGTTGTGGGTGACATCAGCTAAGATAATCAAGTGCATCGTATCCTGCTGGGATCAGAGACGTAAGGAGCGCAACTGTACCTTGGATCAATGTGAGATTGATCGGGGTTCAACTACAGTGCAGACCGAAGTTAGTTTGTAGTAGGCTAATGTCTGTTGCGGCTTAATACAATATGTGTTCAATCTGGATTAGGTCCCGGGGTTTTTCTGCATTTGCGGTTTCCTCGTTAACAAAACTTATGGTGTCTGTGTTATTTATTTTTCGTATTATATTTTGTTATATAATTGAAATATCACAGGTAGTGCGTAGAATCAATCAATTGGAAAAATTGGGAAATCCGACCTTTGGTTGTTGATTGAAATTGATTGATACTTGAACATTGGTCTTTGGTACCATTCAAGTTAATTTCTATTCAATTAGACTCGCAAATTTCTATTTGCTTTAGTGAGGATTGAATCGATAAATTGAGATATAACTCTTTGATATACTTTTTATTAAGATTGAGTCTGACTATCTAGTTGATATACTTTTGAGATTTTCCTGATTACTTTTAAACCCGAAGTGCATAAACATCTTTTCATAGTACATGAACTGGTTGATACTAAAAAGTTCATGGATCCTTTTTGTAACTTAATTACATAAACTGATTTGGAAAATTCGCGAACTTATAGCTAAGAAAAATTCTTGAAATTCGAGACAATAATTTGTTCACCAACTATTTTGGACAACTCATGAACTAATTTAGTCTTTGAAAGTTATTGAACTCCATGATTGCTAGATGGTTTACAAACAATTTAATCGTTGCTTTTTAGCTAAAAATTTCTACAAAGAGCTCATATCAATAAATATGCATGCGCACATTCTTTTTTGTAGTTCAAGGCAAATTTCTCAAAAGCTTACATGATTAATCTATATTGAGAAGTTGAGCTTCAAAGTAATTCGTAAACATGGAATTTAATTCACAAACTCAACTTTAAGTGTAAGCTACCTAGCTTTTGTTCATCATTAAAAATAAAGGACCTGCTGCAAACTAGAATCTCAATCCTGGCACTTATGTGTCCTAGTTGCGTCTAGAGTCATCTTTAAAAGCATAAGTTTCCTCGTGAAATCGTATTAGGTTACGACTTTTGAAGTCTTCAATAAGGGATTCGTGAAGCCCAGTCATATTATCTTTACATTACAGTTTATGATAATCAGAATCTTATCTTATCTTATTCATCATGATTCTTGTCTATTATGATTTTTGACCATTGAAGAATTACCAATTATGGAATACGATTGATAAAAATTAAAAACTTCTTGTCGTCTCAGACTTTGTATTTCCACAAGTTTCATATATGTTAAATTGATCTTATGATATAGAACCAATTTGGCATCTCTATAACCTTTTAAAGAGAGCAAGCTATCATGATCGTTGAGGTTTGCTAGATATCTTCTTTTATCCTTGAATATCACTCATAAGAAGATTGTTTTCCATTACCTTGAATGTTTATTATCAATAGGTTATCTGTTAGGGGAAGAATAGTGAAAAGTCTTCACTCAGCTTAAAGCAACTTCTAAGATTATAAAGGACATCAGCAAGGGGAATCAATCGCGTAGAGTCTTGTAAGATCCAAGATACGTAAGGAGCTTGATCAAAAGTATGTATATAACTATATTATCATCATACATGTTATCCGGTATATATGTATGATTAAACTTCAGTTGTATTTTGAATTTGATAGAACTGAGAACCATGTGACAATGTACGCAGACTTTTATGTACCACATTTATATATGTGAAACACAGCGAACACGGATAAACAAATTCCCGAATTTTAATTGTATTGCGCATCTTTTTTTTTTTGTTTGTAAGTTGAGCTAAGATAGAAAAAACCTAACTTGGGGAGTTAGTAACCCTTACATCCGAAAGAGTGGAGCCATCTAATACCAGGCATATTGGAGGTACCCTGGCATTAGATTTATCTACTACTAAAGTGTACTGAATACAAGAAGGAGGATTGATACTCCAGTCAAAGGAAGTTCTAAAAAACCTAGCCTCCTTTGCTAATATGTCTGCTACATTGTTTGCAGTTCTAGGAATAAACCGGATCCCTTTAAAATTTTTACAAAAAGATATTTCATGCTTCACTTCTTCCATGATTGATTGATTCTTCCATGTGATTTGCGATGTCTCTCCATTCAAGTAATAAAAAAGATTCTTGCAATCTCCTTCCATACTGAAATCAAAAAATTCATCTCCCTTGCCCATTTGGCCGCCTGTAGATATCCTAGAGCTTTCGCTTATTATGGTGAAGTTGTTGAGATTGGACCTGCTCTTCCTTTGGTGAAGTCACCTGCATCATTTCTGAAAATTTTAGCAAATCTTGTTGGAATGCTACTTGAAATCCAAGCAGCATCCACATTTAGTTTATTATGTAGTGGGTCTGAGAAGGTCCATGTATTGTTTCCTTTTAGTTCTAAAGCCAAATATTTTTTCTTGATTATATACTTTTCTTTGTGCCAAAAAGCTAGATGTCTCTGAATTTCTAAAGCTACCTGCTGATAAGATTGATGTTGATTATCAAAATATTTGTTACATCGTTCCTTCCAAATGAACCAGATTTTGGTCATAATAATTTCTATTGTGATTGCCGGGATATTCTTCTCTAGCCACTCTTTAAAAATATTTATAAAGGATGCATTACAGTTGAAGTTTATGTTCACGGGGCAGGGATCTGTATTCCATACATATTTAGCAAATTTACACTGAAGAAACAAATGTTCAATTGTTTTCGCCTCCTTACAACCAAAAGAGAAAGTAGGGGAGATGTCCCTCTTAAACCTGTCTAGTTTGTAATTAGTAGATACTGCATTCTGCAGGCATTTCCACGCAAAGATTTTAACTCTTTGAGAGGTTTTTGTTTCCCAAAGCTTCTTCCAAAAGATATCGGATTGGCCAAGGTTATAATTGTTTATTGTTTTTTCATTTAGCTTATTGTACATTGACTTGACCGTAAACTTCCTAGATTTCGTGAGAATCCATCTCAGAGTATCTCCACTTGCTAACCTAATATCACAGATTTTTTGTGCTATATGGCTAGGAAATACAGAATTGATTAAGTGTCCATTCCATCTTTTTGTGTTGGTATCTATTAAGTCTCTGACTAAAACTAAAGAAGAGTTATTAGTTTTTTGGTATTGTTTCAAGCTTTCAGACATCTCCGGTATCCAGTTATCCTCCCAAATATTAACTTTCACTCCATATCCAATTTCCCAGATACTATTTTGTTCCACTAATTTTATTCCTTTGTAAATGCACTTCCATATCCAAGAACTAGTTGAACGAATGTTTTCTCTGAAAGCCGAAGTCTTCCTAAAGTATCTAGGTTTTAACTGAGAACCCAGAGAGCTTTAGGTTCATTCAAAATTCTCCAGGCAAGCTTTGCTATAAGAGCTAAGTTGAACTTACGAGCATTTCTAAAGCCTATACCTCCTTTGTTTAAGGGCTTACACATGCAAGAGTAGGATTTTGGGTAGTAGCCTTTATAGTTGGTTTCTTTCCTCCACCAGAAGTCCCTTTGCAATGCGTCAATTTTTTTAGTAATTTTTTTTGGTAGTATGAAGCAGTTCATCTGATAACTAGCTAAGTTTGCTAAGGTAGCCTTATTAAGAATCATTTTACTTGATTGAGCTAAGAGTTTCCCTATACATTCTTGGATTTTGTGTTCCGTTTTCTCTATGACCCCTTTAAACAGTTTTATTTTGTTTTTATCTACAAAGAGTGGTATTCCTAGGTATGAGTCTTTCAGATCTATGTGTTTTATCTTTAGCATTTTACTGAGCATCCTTTGATGTTTTGGCTGAACTTTTTTTCTAAAGAATATTCCAGATTTGTCGAAATTAATAAGCTGCCCAGAGGCTTTACTAAAGTTATCTATTATATTTAGGATGGTGTGACACTCTTTCAAGTCGGATCTAATAAAAAGTACACAATCATCTGCAAAAAAGATATGCGATATGGGGTTATTCTTAGGAGTTATCTTGATTCCACGGATTTCACCCTTCTCCTCTGCCTCCAGTAGGCTCCTAGAGAAGATCTACATACAGATTATGAAAATATAGGTAGAAAGTGGGTCTCCCTATATGAGACCCCTTGTAGGCTTGAAGTAATCACCCGGGCTACCATTTAACAGAATTGCAATAGAAGTTGTTGAAATACAAGTGTGAATTAGGTTACAGAAGGCTTGATCAAACCCAAATGCCTTCAGAGATTTTTGAAGAAATTTCCAATTAACTCTGTCAAAAGCCTTTGACATGTCAATTTTGATCCCCATACCGGCATGTTTTATTTTCTTTTTCTTGAAGGAGTGTATTATTTTCTGAGAAATTATAATGTCCGAGATTTGTCTATTGGGTAGGAAGGCAGCTTGGAAAGGGGAGATGATAGAATTCAAAAGGGGTTTAATTCTATTTGTTAAATTTTTTGCAATTATCTTATAAATGGTGTTACACAATCCTATAGGTATAAATTTCCTGGGGTCTTTAGGGTGCATGATTTTATGAATTAGAAAAAAAATATGTTTTATTGAGTTTAACTCTCCCGTTTTGATTTTTTTTTGGATTGTGTTGATTACCTGCTCCCCTACAATATCCCAGTTCATTTTAAAGAAACTCGCAGGAAAACCATCAGGTCCCGGAGATTTATTTGGTTTCAAATTCTTCAGGACAGTTAAAATTTCATCAGCAGTTGGAATCGCATTTAAACTTATATTTTCCTATTTAGTGATAGTGGATTTAATGTTAGCAAATAAATTTATATCATCAATAGAAGAACTATTATCTTCTAGGAAAAGCTTAAAATAGAAGTCATTTAAAGTGTTCTTGATCTCTTCTCTTTTACAAGTTGACTCCACATTACTCTTTTTAATACACTCAATGTTGATCAATTTCCTTCTTTTTAGAGTTTTTGTATGGAAGTATTTTGTATTTTTTTCTCCTAATTGCACCATATTGTCTCTAGATTGTTGTTTTGCAATTGACTCACGCGTGTCATACAATTTTTCTAGAATGAAAAGTTTGTCTTTTATTTTATCTTCTTTCTTGTAGACATGACTGGATTTGTTCAAAATGTCTATTTGGTTTAAGACTTTCCTAATTTCTTTTTTGGGTTTGCCAAATATATTTTTCTTCCAGTGCTCTAGGTTGCATTGTAACTCTTGAATATTTTCTAGAATAGAGGTATATTGGTTATTTTGATTTAGTGAATGTTTCCATGTGTTTCTAATAGTTTGAATACATGACTGTTCTTTTTGCCATGTATCATAATATTTAAAATTGTATTTGTGTTTGGTTACTGCAGAATCCAACTGCAAGGAAATTGGGCTATGGTCTGATCCTACAGCTACTAAGTGTGATAGTTTAGCATTTTGAAATTGGTTATTCCATTCATTGTTTGCTACTGCTCTATCTATTCTTTCTTGTATGTTTGTTGCCCCCTATCCATGGTTGTTCCATGTGTAGTCAAATCCAGTAAAGCCTATATCTAGTAATCCATCATTATTAAGGATATTTTGATAATACTCACTATCAGATTTTTTGTATGGGAGTCCTCCTAGTTTATCAGCTTGACTAAATATCATATTCATATCCCCTAGTAAGATCCATGGTGTGGATTTTTTATCTACTTGTTCAGATATTTCTGTTATAAAATCCCATGCTACATGTCTATTGCTAGGGTAAGGGCTACCATAGAAGCAAGTTAATAGCCACTTCTTTGATTCATGGTTAGTCTGTACTAAGATATTTATCATGTTTGTGTTCCATTGCACAATTTCAAAAGCAAATCCATCTACCCGAGCCAGAGCTAGGCCTCCAGATTTACCTATTGGATCAACTATGTGAATATTAGGATAATCTTCTAGAAGAGTTCTAACTAGCTGCTTTTGAGACTTAGTTTCAGAAAGAAATAATATTTCAGGTCTATCAACATCTATTATTTGTTTCAGATGATTTTTTGTGAAGGGGTTACCGCATCCCTGCACATTCCAAGCTATGATTTTCGTAAATTTTAGAAAAAGCTTACTTTAGTAGATTTATTGTGCCAATTCACTGTATATTTCCTAAGAAAATTTTAAGTTTTACTGTATAATGATGAAATCAAAGATAATATAATTAATAGCAGGATAATACTAGATTGATTAAAGCAAGTTCCTAAATAAACAGAATTTAGCAGGATTGTAGATTAAAAAGATATGATCAAGGAAAAGTACCTGTGTCTCCTCTTACTGTTGGGGAATTATTTCCGGAAAGGGAATTGGTTGATAATTATTCAAACTTGTCTGATGATTAGCCAAATTGGACCCGTATTGATGAAAATCTAAGGCCTTGTCGTCAATTGAACAAATTGAGCGAAGGTGCTAAGAGGATGAAAATGAAGGGTATTCAGAAACAGAAATCTTAAATGTAGACTTTGGCTGTGTCGATGGGGTATGTAATGATACTAAAATGCAAGATAATTGATGAATGCATTCCTGAGAACTTGAATCAGAATTCACAAGAAATGAAGGAGAAATTAGGGATTCCAAAGAATCCCCCAAATCAGGAGAAGAAAAAGAGAGTCTTCTAACAATTGAACTAGATTGACTCGACCCACTAGGTGAAACGGGATAACCGAATCCGGTTCCGAAAAGTCCTCGCGGATAGCAATATCACCGGGTTCCGATTCATCCATTACTCGGAAAGCTTCAGAGTTCGCGTATCAGAACGATTCATCAGAATACGGGACCGGTATGAAGTTCTCAGGTATGTTGTATGGAAAAGTTCTTTTTCCAATCACAGATGATGAAGCTAAGAGCATATCCTCATCCGAATCAGAAGCTGAAGATTCAGTGATCATAAAAGGTCCTAAAACATCGTAAGAATTAGATGGATATTAGAAGAATGTTGTGGTGATTGTTGAACATTATGCAGATTCACATGACTGTCATTGTACAGTGCTGGTTCTTCTGCCACATAGGTTCGAAAGATGTCATGAAAAGTATCTCTAACTCCTGGTTGATTAAGATACTCTTGAATAGGTACCGACACTCCCGTATGATCAAAGTTATCCTTTGGGTTCCAAACTTGAACCAAAACATCATTCAACCAGTTCATGTCATCACTAGGGTAAGGTGAGTTAACAAATATATCATAAATATCTTTAAAAGGTTTTCTTAACAGACCAGCACATTCACCAACTTTGTGTCCTAACCTCAGACAGTGTGAACCGAATTTAGAAGGGAGGTTGATGTAGTTGAAATAAATAGACGTAACAGGGTATCTACATACCTTAACAAGCAAGTGGTTGATAAGCGGTTTTTCTATATTAACCCAAAGAAGAACTCTTGGAACGTAGTCTGGAGAATCTCTTGCAGTATAAACTCTGGCTACTTGACCTACTTTTCCTGCAATCAAGCCTATCATTTCCTCAGCTCTATGCTCAAATTTGGAATTTAAGATAGAAGCCCATATTGGGATCTCTTTAACTAGATCAGTTGAGATTTTTATTCCCTGATAAGCAGTTGACGCTGCCAACACATTACCAAAAGGGTACCACGGTCCATTTGCAGCTATCCACTGAAGGTCTTCCTTTTTGCGAAAAGTTATAATGAAAAGGTTTGGGTCGACTTCCCTAATTTGAAAGGTTATTTGGCTACCCCAAAAGTTGTTTAGTGCTCCTCTAACTTCCCATTGGTGAAGAATAACAGTAGAGAAAACCTTAGCAAGATTACTATACTCTTTGATACCATAATCTCTGATGAAAGAAGAAGGTGTTGGTAGAAGACCGATGTTACTATGATTAGCCATCCTCTGAGCCAGGGAGAGACCACTAAGATGCTTGTACAAGTTTAAGTTTTCACCCATTTTAGAGCTAGAAGAAGATATAATAATGGAACTGAAGAGCAGTCGGTTATGCAGTTTTATAAAGCTCGAAGCCAAAAATAAGGTTGAGGCAAGAAAAGAGATACACCATGCCCCAAAATAGAAAAGCAGGCCCACGTCAGAAGGAGAGAGAAACACCTCAAAATTGCGCCAATCGCAATACGACAGAGAGCCACAAAAAGATTTGAGAGATAATAGGTACGAGGAACGAGACATATCCAATTTCTAAACATATAGGGGATTTACTAAGATTTTATTTATATTTTATAAAGAATTTTAGTTGCGAGTTCTAAGGAATCAGAAGGTAAACTTAGTCCAGCGGATATTAGCAATTATCGATTCAACAAATATCGAACAAAGGGCAAGAAGTCTATTAATGAGATTCAAATTAGAGAAGAAAGGTAGATCCCTATTGCGTCTGCCACCAGACAAGAAATTAAATTAGAACAAGAAGATAAGGTAAGAGAAGAGTAAAAAAAAAAAGGGTGTCAAGAGTCTAATCTTTCACTGCCAGAATAGGGTCATTAAGGCTAATAAAGCAAGGAACATGAAAAGCCTAGCCGCGGCCAAAATCAGAGAAATAAAGAAGGAAGCGTGCTAGTGTGCATTTGCCATTTAATGTCGATACACACAAGAGATAAAAAACCAAGGAACAATCCGGGAAAAAGAAGAGATGGATAGATACGCTAGAATCTAAATTACTATATAAGATGAACAGAATTTGTTCAGAAAGTACACATCCATTAACGTTTTCTAAATAACACATACAAAAAGAAAAAAAATATTCTCGAAATGGCTTGCAACCACGAAACCATTCCAGAAGGGGCTCATGTGTCAACTACAAGGGTTATGCGCTGTAGAGAAGATCATCTCCATCGGGTACATTACTATTTATGTTATTTGTGTGGTACTGACTTGTTTCTTCATGCTCAGCAAGCTGCGTGGTTAGCATATTGCAATCTAAGCCCCGATATCAAAGAAGGATTGGGAGAAGTTGTAAGAGCTAATGCCAAGAGCCAAATTGCTCGCGGAATTCCTGTTGATGGTACTATATTGTTTAGCGAAATGCCTCCTGGTTTTGAGTATGGATATGTCCTGAAGATGGAGGCAAGGTACAATTGGGGAAAGGGTAAGGGTAATTTCGTTGTTGCTGCTGCAGAGGCTAGAGGCGAGATAGCCTAGATCCCAACAAGCAAATGTTCAATAGCATCACAATGCAAAGAAAGGAAGGACGCTACTTATGATTTCTATTTTCTCTCTTATGTTTTTTATTTTTATTTTTTTCCTATGTTTTCTGTTGCATGTTTCCCTTCAAGTATTCCTTAATATACTGAAGTTCTTGAAATATATGCTTAACAGTTTCTTTAACATTTATATTAGAATATGATACTAAAGTTACATCGCCGGCAGAAATAATCATATATCCCGCCGTCCGGTGTTTATGACTCCTAGAGTAGGATAAGGTCTAAAGAAGACTAGTGATAGAGAAGCAGATGAGTTTAGCTTCCCTACCTTTATTTTTCAATTAGACAGAGAACAGATAGTACTTTCTTACTTCCTATATAAATCTATATTAGCATACATTATCAATAAGAAGACAGAACGAAACAGATCATTGAGAAGAAAAACTCCCAATAATGCCCAAACATATTGTTATCAATACTTCCGGTATGACAGAGACTCAAGATACTAAGGTGCGAAAAATGAGGTAATGAGATGAAATAACATGAGATGCAATAACATGAGATACATTAAATGATAATGAGATGCAAAAAAAAAGAAAAATGTTGTATTACTAATACCCCAGATTGACCCAGCCAAAAGATTAGAAATCTCTCAAAATTGCAAATGAAAACATAATACCCATAGACAAGACCTCATCAGTTCACAGATTGGCTTCTCAGCCTGTCCCTTCCCATGGTTAGTTCCCCTTAGCCTGAGGAGAACACAAGTAGGAGAAACTACTCACAATGCATAGTTCAGAAGCTTTGAAAACCAGATCAGGGATGATTGAAGATGAAGAAAAAGAGTCGTTACAAAAACGAGAGCAAAGGAGAGAGAGGAGAGTTGTTTCTATTATTGTATTGCGCATCTTTGATCGCATAATTGACCGAATTTGTATTTTGGTTAGACAATTAGTAGACGCATTTTTGCCGGTCCCAATTTTCGGCGCATGCGGAATTGCTAACTAGGGCGTGCACAACAGTTTTGACTGGTCTGGCATTTGCACTCGACGGCGTCCATCCAACGGTGTAGGTGTAATCATCACCGGGCAAAGTCCACATTCATTATGGGCTCCATTGATCTTATAATTCCTAGTTTAATTTAGCTGCGAACACTTTGGCTGTCAGCCCACCCCATTTTGACTGAATTATTATTAGATTCAGAAAACAATACTTTATTGGGAAGGGAAGAGACAGTTACAAATTTGATTCCTTCTTTAAAAATCAAGACGAAGAAATGGGAAATCTCGGAAAATTAACGAAACTAGGTGTAGTGATCGGAATAATCGCGATATTAAGACTTAAAAGCAAACAGTATGGATGGGATAACGAAGAAGCTATAATCTTTTTCAAAGATTTATCAAATGAACTAGGGTTTTGGGCAATACCACTTTATGTACTAACTCATACTATTACTCTTGCTCTTTGTTTACCTTATGCTGTTTTCTTTGAAGCTGGTGCTTCTCTCCTCTTTGGTTTCTTCCCTGCTGTACTCTGTGTGTTTTGCGCTAAGGTTCTTGGTGCTTCTCTCTCTTTCTGGATTGGCAGGTCAGTGCGGTATTCAATATTGTCTTTACTTTACTTTGTTATGTGTTTTTAGAATTGGTTTGGTTTGCATCTGAAACTTAGATTTAATTTGTAGAGATAACTTAGAAAATGCATAGCATATAGTCTGCAACTAAGCAAGGTGTAAGAGGGAGGCTTTTTTAGGTGCATGGAGAGATCTAGAAAGAGGACTTATGTGGTGATTACTGAAGTTTATTACATTTTTATGTAAAATGGAAACAATACATGGTGCAGTTGGCACAGCTGGTCTTATATATAGTGTCTACGGTTGGAGGTCTATATACGGCTCTAAGGGATTGAATAGTCGATACCTGAGTGTAAGAGGAGGTTGTTTTAGGTGTACAAGGAAATCTAGGAAAAGGACTTGCCCATTGATGACTGAATTTTAAATTTGTGTAAGTAAATAGAAACAATTCATGATGCAGCAGTTGACACTGCTGCGAATTTTTAGACAGTGTCTTGTTTGAAGGTCTGTAGGTGGCGGTTGAAGGGGCATTCCATACTTTGTGTTTGAACCTCCTTTTTCAATACTCTGTGATGTGGTTAGCTTTACATTCCTTGTGTTAGATACAGGAATGGCGAGGCGTAGGTATTCCTGAAGTATGCTATTGTACTTAATCTGAGCAAAGTATTTTCAGTGTCATTTTTTACAACCGTGAGTTTAAGTATACATCGTGAAACATTCAACTTAAGCTTTTATTTCCTTCAATGAAACCGAGGAAATGCCAGACATAGACAGAATTCCGAATCTAAAATGTGCATGTAAATAGAAACAATGCCTGACACAGTGCCTGATCTTTTATAGATGAGTGATGGGTTTCTTAGAAGCTATGACAGAGCTTAGCAAAAAGAAAAAAGTGAAGAATCTGTAACAATGAATCTAACATATAATGTGATGGGAATGGGTTTTCCTTCTTCGAAGAAAGAACGGCAAGATACATTCAATAATCTTGTGGATAGTCAGAAAGAGCTTAACATTGTGGAAGCTTAATGTGAATTTTGCTTCTCAATTTGGCGGATTGCATTTTGCTTTTGAATCTCCTTTAGTGATTGTTGTTTTCTTTACATTTAAGTTTGCTTTACCTTTAGTTTGTGTTTAGTACTTTAGTGGGCTGTTTTTGCTTGGGGCTTTATGTTCTTCTTAAGTTGTAATCACTTTCACCTGGCTTGTGTGTTTTTTAATCAGATAATCTTTGCCGAGGGAAAAAAAAAATGTAACAGCAAAATAGCGTAATAGAACAGAGATAAGCAATAGAAGACGAAACTGAAACAATAGAACGCATATGAATCGAGGTTAGGTTAAACCCAATTGTCTTATCATTTGATATTATAAGTTATAAAAGCTATTTATACTAGTGGAAAGAAATTTAGAAAAAACATTTCAAAAAAAAAAAAAAAAAAAAAATCCTAAGAAAGGAAACCCAAAAGTAAGGACTGAAACGCCCTCCTAATAAGTAGAAATTAGCAAGACACTCCTAAATAGAAAACATTCCTAAAGAAGCACAAACGCTCCTGCATTATAATGTCTTCAGATTGACGTTTGAAGGGACAAATGTTCAATACCAATTTATTTATTTTTTATGTTAGCTTTATAATCCTTTGAATCCAGGATATTCGTGAAGTCTGTTATTGTTTTTAACATGAAGAAAGATTTTTGGTATCATTTTATACGACTTTGAGTTTAAATAAACAACATGAAATAACAGCTTTTGCTTTTCTTTCCTTCAACGAAACTCAGAAAATGCTAGGTGTAGACAGAAATCTGTTACTGTGTCTGATATGAGAGAAGCATTTCATTCTTCTTTTAACATCCTTGATCTTAAGTGAACTGCATGAGAAATTCAGCGTCGAATAACAAACTTGTTATGCACATTACTTATATCTAAGCTTAACGTCGAGGAACTTCTTGAAGTTTGCAAGGCTGTTCTAGGAGATCTGGATGTTGAAATGTGAAAAGTAGCTCAAACATCCAATCTCGAGGAAGATGAATTAATATTCTTGGTTTCGGTTTCTTGCTTTATAGGTTCAGGGTTCATTTAACAATAAGTTTTGGTGATTGGATTTGCCATCGTCATGTTGCTGCCTGCTCTTTTGGGGGTATTGTTTTCTTTTCTTTTTAAACATTGTGGCTTGGTTATCTTAGTGGTATGTCTAGGTTACATAGAGAGGTAGTCTAGAAAGGGGGTGTATGCTGATGACTGAATATGAAATGTGTGTATATAAATAGAAACAATGCACGACTTGGTGGGCTGGGACGAAATTTTGTAGATAATGTCTTCTTTTGAAGGTCTATTAATGGTAGTCGAAAGGACCACCCATGCTTTATGTTTGGAGCCAATTTTTTTATCATATTCAGAGTATGGTTTTCATTCTATTAACATACAGGAAATGCCAAGGTGTAAATATTCCTGATTGTTGAAGGATGTTATTGTATCTATCTTAGGAAAGGATTCTCACTGTCATGAAATAACATGATAGACCAAATTCTGTGACTGTGTGATCTGAGAGAAGGCTTTTTTCTGTTCTTTTTACAACCTTGATTTAAGTGAATGTCATGAAAGTCTCAGCGCCAAATTTCATGATAATTTTATACTGGCTGCGGGAGTAGCAAACTACTTCAAATCATATTGAAATAATATAATACTGGCTCCGGGAAGTTTGTGAAACTATAAGTTAGGTTTTGGTGCAAGTCAATATAGTCGATTTGCCATCGTCATGTTACAGCTCTTTATTGGGAAATCGTATTCTCCTCTTTTAATCTACAAAACTAAGTTTGTGATTCAGTCATGTCTGGAATTTCTGCTTTCTGATCAGTGGCTTATTCTCTAATGGGTCTGTTTCAGGTTTGTATTTCGGAGATCAAGCTCGGCAATGGAATGGGCCCATGCAAATAAGTATTTTCACATCCTCAGCAAAGGAGTTGAGAGAGACGGCTGGAAATTTGTTCTTCTTGCTCGCTTCTCACCAATCCCTTCCTATGTGATCAACTATGCCTTAGCTGCAACCAATGTTGGGTTCCTCGTGGACTTTCTGCTACCTACAGTTGTTGGAGGTGTGCCAATGATTTTGCAGAATACATCCATCGGCAGTCTTGCTGGTGCTGCTGTAGCGTCTGCCTCTGGTTCTAAGAAATCGCCCATGCTCTCTTACATTCTTCCGCTTCTTGGGATTATGTCGAGCGTTCTAATATCATTAAGGATCAGGAAGTACTCCTCGGAGATACGTTAGCCAATCCATCTTCTTCTGGCAAGGATGTTGCTAGCACTTTAAGTGAGGGGAGCCGATTCATCTTCATCAAGAAGTGCTGCCTTACATTCGTCTTCAGCTTCATCTTGAGATTTGTACCATAAAACTGAAAGTGAGGGGTGAAGGAAAATATGATACATTGATACTTATAGCAACCATCTTGTCAATTCTCTTTATGTAAGGACGATGGATTTTTAGTCACTTTAAAATATCAGCTTAGAGATAGCGCGTTTGGATACACATTCAGAAGTAGCTTTTTGACTTCTAGAAGTCAAAAAGCAAGAAGTCAGTTTGGGTGTAGAATTTCAGAATGACTTCCAGAAGCAGAAAAGTCGATTTTTTGTGAAGCAAAAAATCTGGACTTCTGACTTCTGCTTCATACTTTTGCTTCTGGAGAAGCACTTCTGACTTTTACTTCTGTATCCAAACAGGCTAGCAGATTAGACAAGTGAAATGTGAACTGGAACATTGAAAAGAAGTTCAAGAAGAATTTTATGCTAAAAAATCTAGACAAGAGTTCTTTAAATATTTTGATAGTTTTTACAACAATCATGTCAATAGGAGGAGGCACTTTAATCACATTAGTGCTTTTAAGATGGATTTTGGCCAATGGATTAGTGATAGAGTTAATCTGGAAAATCTGCTGATCAACCATTTTAGGTCTATAAGCACTACCTACAATCCATTTAGAAACAATGATTTTCTTAATCGTATTATTAAATCCTTGTATCTCTGAGAATGACAATTTTAATCTTCTTAGACATGTGTCCCAACAGGAAATCAGAGATATTATAAACCGATTGACGCCCTGAACTGCGCCAGGGACCCGATGGTTTTCCCCTAGATTTTATAAAGAAAACATTGAGCTTCTCATTAGTATCAAAAAAAAAAAAAAAAACATTGAGCTTCTCATAATTGATGTTTGGAAAGCTCCTATTTTTAGACAGTGTCACCGATTTCCACCATTTTTGTCGTCCAAATCCTATGCATGTCCAAGACTCCGCCCTAAATCACCTTCTAAACTCTTGTTTTATATCCTAATAGCTTCAATCTCAGTTTTTTTTTCATCCTATCGTCTTTCCTATTTTTAGATTTTTCTCTCCACTTTATAATTTTTGATTTCCCTTCGTAATTTTTTTAGCAGTTTTGAATGTTTGATTAATATTTTTTTTTTCTTTTTCTTTGAATTTTTTATTTCTCCGTTCTACAGGATTTATCCCCTACCTTCCTTCTAGGCTTGATTGGTGGGAGCTTGGGTTTTGGCAAAACACAAGAACGAAGGCTACGGTGTCTATCAGTGGTTTCTGGTTGGTGTTCTTTTTAGATCGAAGGGAAAACTTCAATTTATGAATTTGGTGTCTCATATCAAATCCAAAGATAATCTCAAATTCAAAGGTTAGAATACAAGTTTCGATTTTTAAATCCTTGAAGCAATTGTCATATTCAAAAAGAATCTAGAGTTGGTGGTTTTATTCTAAATTGAAGATTAAGTTTGATTCTCAATAGCGAAATCCTGATTATACTTGTTTTAAATCTCTGACGCAAGTAGTCATATTCTTTTCCAACAAGAAGACATAATCCCTTTCTATTCTTGAAGTCTGAGTGGGCGGGCAACATAAGTGTTAGAGCATTGCTCGGTTGAACCCACCAAGCGTTGGTATGCCAAGTTTGGTTGTCATATTTTGGTGAATCAAAACTCATTTAAAGAGTCGCTTGATTATGTACTAGAGTCAACTTCGTATAGATTAGATTGAAAGTATTAGGATATGAGACATTACAAGTATTGCAAAGACTTGAAAAAATGAAGAAGCAAGGAGCTACAACGATAACATTATCCTTCCACTTGAGGTTAGTGATATTTGACTTGATCATTCCCTAACGTATCTTTCAAGTCGTGCATATTGAAAACAAAACTGCGAAGCATGAACACTCTAGTTAGACATAGTATTAAGGAATACAATACGAGGTTTATTGCTTAACCATTAAACTTTGTAGATAAGACATCGACATAATCGTTTGAATGCTATTGTTATTATGTATGGGTATGAGGTGAGAATTTCATCCTAGGAAACAATGTTTTACATGTGTTTTAAGGAAGTAAATTTATGAACTTGTTTTGTGAATCGAAAAGGAAATCACCAGGAATTATTGGTATTGTTATTCATTGCATATCTTTTGAACTACCAATATGTGTGATTAGTATAACCGCTCATGACTTGTTTATGTTCTTGGTAAAACTATTCACAAAGGCTTGACTTTTGTATTGGTATGACTTTTATTAGTGAAACCGATCTTAAGTAATCACCTGAGATGGTATGATCGATTTTGTGTTATTGGTATGACCGACTCTGGGTAAAGGGAAACCGATCCTAGTAAGAGGTGCAACCTATCACAAAGGGGAATCGATCCTTGTATGAGGTGCAACAAGTTTTTAGCAGAAAGGGGAATCGATCCTATGGACATGTGCAACACGTTTTCGGAAAAGGGGAACCGATCCTAGTACCTAGTCAACCGAATTTTTGGAAAGCTAGTGTGACTATGCACAATACTCACATGGAGGTAAAACCAAAACTTTTTTTGGTAGAACCGTTAAACCCGTGATTTGCGATTGAGTGTTCATAATAAATCACATAGTTCTTGAAAGTCAGATGAACCAATTCTAAACTTGTTTGGAAGTGTGGCAAATCGGTTTCAAGGTTGTAAGTATGAAAGAGGACTTACAAAGTAAGGATGTCGACATACTTTGAATACATGCGGTAACGCTTATCTTGGATTGTTCAAAGTTATTCCTTAATAGCTAAAGGAATAAAATCCCGGATCGAAAAAATAAATAAGTTAAGGTTTTTGATTTTATTTTAGGAAAATGAGAATTAGTAATGTGCATTTACTAGTAGAGATTTTTGGTCAATATTTTGGACAGAGCATTTCCAGGAATTATGGAAACCGAATTTGGAATTATATTGCATATCTTGAGAATATTTTCGGTTTTGGAAATTCCTTGGTGTCCAAACTTCCTTGTCTATAAATACTTGAAGTTTGCATTTCGGGCAAATTAATCCTTCGTGGCAGCAAACTTCCTCAGTTGTGTTCTTACTGGTGAAGCCTCCTATTCGGAGAGGAGAGTAACCTAATTAGGCGAAATCTCTTACGGCCGCTCAGTTTAAAGTCTTCGTTGAGATTGAGAAGCTCTATTAGTACCGTTGGTGGGAAACTAGATAATTGCGGTTTATCTTTTGTTTTCGATTGATTTGATTGACTAACGGTGGTTGAACTTTGATTGCACCTAGTTTGTTTATGCTTGAGAATCTTCTCTTCTGATATAAGATTCACTCAAACTAGATCGAAGTTTCGACAGAGATCTTTAGACTGTTTGTATATCTAAAGACGTCTTGTGATAATCCATTGTTAACAGACTCCGTTCTGTGCGTGATTGATCATAAGAGATTCAAGTCGTTGTGCGCATGTGTTTGTTGAAGATTGAAGAATATTTGAAGACAAAGAAGACTTTGAAGATTTCTAATTTGAGTTTATAATCTTTGGTGTGCACAGTACTTGTTTCGGTAAAAGAGGATCCAGCTATAATCGGTTTATCCTTGTGGTAGATTAGATTGATTAGTTGTGCAGATCGGCATCAATACAATTCTTTGTGATTAAAAGCATTGTTTTCAAAATCTTAACAATTACTTTGGTAATTGATAATAAGATAGATCTAAGAACCCGAAGAAGGAGTTTATTGAGATAAACGGATGAGCCTTTGTCGAACTCACATCACTTGGTTGGAAAGAGTTGATACCGAACAAATTTGTTGTTCCTTTACTATTTGGAATACGAATCAAAGGAATTGTTCTATTTACATGACTTATTACAGGTCGGGGGGCGTGGGAATACAAACGGAACTAGGTGAACTATAGGTTTAGTTGCTTGGTCTCAACTGTACGAAGTTGGTTTGATTTTGTATAGCGGCTTAATCCCGAGAGTATTCAATTCTGTAAAAGGTCCTTGGGTTTTTCTGCATTTGCGGTTTCCTCGTTAACAAAATCTTGTTGTGTCATTTACTTTTATTTTCCGGAATTATAATTGTTATTATTATAATTTAAAGTAAATTATATAAACGTTAATTCCTATTTACTTGATAGCAATCCTATTGTGTTTGGTTAATTCTGAACCTCTTATCAAGTAAACATACTTCGTTGTTGTATTGTCTCGATCTCGTATCCATAGACGATCACACGAAGTGTGAACCGATTAGTTGTATTGTCTTGACTAAGTCCATAGATAATCACTTTCGGAGAAAGGACTTATTGGTGAAAAAGTTTTAGCTTGAGGTATATTTGGGTACCCTCGCCTTTTCAATTGGTATCAGAGTATGCAAACATGAAAATATCTAACAATCTGTGTTTGGTGCGATCCAAGCTATAAGAAATTGAATCTATGTCTGATTCAGTTAACGTTATGCAAGAGTATGACTACTCAAAAGTTGAAGATGTTACTACTTCGTTGACTCATGATCTAGGAGTTGCGAAAACATCTGTGTCCATCTCTTATGAAAAAGAAGATGCTGAAAAAGAGTTGGTAAAATTCCTAAAGCCTATATAATCTCTATCTTCTAAAGTGTTGATATTAAAGATAGAGACAAATCTTGTTAAACATGAGACAAAGATAAATTCATTCAATTGAATATTCTAGCCATAGAGAATATGGATCTCACTATCAAATTAGAAGCTCTTGGTAAAACTCTTACTCAAGAAATGAAGGCACATCCTATGACTCTGACGAATGATGTTGTTGTGATTTCTTCTGATGTTGAGGAAACTAAAAGTCCTTGCTCTACTTTTACAGATTGTGGTAAAACCGGTTTAGTCACATCTGAGACAGATCAAGATGATGTAGTCTGCCTAACTACATCAAGTCAGAAGAGGATGAAAAACCAGCTTCTGATGATCAAACGAAATCTTGTGCAAAGGAAACTTTGAACCGATTCCATGTAATAGTTATCTTAAGGAATACAACTTTCAGTCACTTGACAGGAAACTTATATTTCTTCAACATACGGTGGTAAAAATATTGAAAGAAGTTTCTTGTCTTAAAAAAAAAAAAAGACCATTCCTCAGTAGAAAGACAGATCATACCACTACCCGATAAGATCAACTCAAAAATGTCAGAAGAAAGAGTTGATAATCGCTTCTAGAAAAAGGTTCCTCCTCCCACATATCGAAACAATTCCCGTTTTGATGAAGAACGACTTCAGAAGGAATGGAAAGAGAGAATCTCTGCCAAAAGAAACAATCATGAATCTCAGATAATCACACTGATGGGGATCATAAGGAAGTCCTTAGAATGAGAAAATCATATGGAAATCTCATTGATAGAATTAAGAGATATTTAACTATCCCTGAAAATTCTCACATCAGTACTGTAAGGACCCTCAAGCTCGTCAATGCTATTAGACCAGTCAAGAGATGTATTAGCCACTAATGACTCGATTAGTTTAACACGAACGTTAATTCACATAAATTAATATAACAATGATTTAGATACGAAACTAGTACCGTTAGATAGATCTCGAAAAGTTACGCAGTTTGGACTACTCGGATGTGTTAATCGGATATCGGATGAAGAAGATATTATCAATTTTGTATGAAGGGAAAATTAGTCACCTTGCCTTAAATCGCATGGCTGCCTTATCGTTTGGACGGGTGCCTTTAGCATTTTCTGTCGGCCATATCTCCACCAAACCGATCGAGAAGAGTTCATTCTTCTCATCTTCTTTCTCTTTCTCTTTCTTCTTCTTCCTTGTTTTCTTTTCTCTCTGTTCTTCCTCTCCTTCTTCTCTTTCTATCGATTTCAGTTGAGCGTAAGTTTGAGGTGAACGATTATTAGGAAGTGTGTAGTTCGAGGGTTCGAAGGAGTAAGTGTTTATGTTGTGGTTAATTGAAACGGGAAGAAGATGATAGTGATGTTTCTGTAAACCTAAGTTAGGGTTTGTGTGGATTTGATGATGATATAGTGTTGTTGAAGGGTAAAGAACGAAAGGGTTGTTGTTGAATCAAGGTTCTGAGGTTGATTTGAGGATGAATTTAAGAGTTAGGGTTCTGTTCTTCCCTAAAACAGAAATTAGGTTTTTTGCATGTTGTGTTGGTGTTCGATTTGAGTAAAAATTAAGAAGATATAGACGGAATTACAAGATGGGTTTGCTTAATTAAAGAGTTAATTGATGTTCTGGGTTTGAATTGGAGATTGAAGACAGTAACGATTTATATGTTCTTCCCCAAATTATAATTAGGTTTCAGAGGAATTAGTTTGTGAACTTGCAATTGAAAGGAAGCTAGTTAATGGGTAAGTCTCTCTGTCGTTTAAATTCTGTACTTAGTGTTGAATTGTGTATAGTATGATGTAGTTGATTTATGAGATGAGTTAAGGAAGATGTTAATATTGTTGTTGTTATAGTCGGATGAATGAATGATTTCAAGAGAGGTGATTGAGTAACTGTGGTTGTAGTTAGCTAGTATTTGAGATGGTATGAGTATTACAAGTGAAGAAATTGATGGTGGTGATCGATTTCAAGATTTGAAGTGATAATTTTAGGGTTCGGTGGAGATGAATTGGGGAAATAACAATTCAGAGGATGCTAATGCTTGGGTAAGCTTCTAAGTTGATTTAATTTTAGTTTCTGAATCGAGTTGTTTCAATTATAGAGTTTATTGGTGCTAATGGAACTAAAGCTTGAGTTGCAGATGGAGTGGAGCTGCAGGTAGTTGTAGTTAGGGTTATGTTGATATTCAGTGATAGGGTTCATGTGGAGTTTGGATGTGGAAGGAAGATTGTGTGATTATTACGGTCTATGTTAAAGGGATTTAGAATTGTTAGTGGTGTTGGTGTTGTCTGCAGTAATCTTTGAAATCATAGGGGACATCAATGAATGATGGAGGTGCAGAGTTATTGGGATGGTAATTGGTAATTTATGCAGCAGATGAAGTTATGTATGTGAAACTGCAGTTGAGGAAAAGATATAATGAACTGGTGTTACAGTTGTTGGAGTTTTTGTTTATGAAGAGGTTGAGGTTGAAATTCAGTTAGAAGTGAAGTGTAATCAAATGAGAGTTGTAGTTGAAGTTTGAGTGTTGCGTTGAAGCCTTGTGGATATTGTAGCTACTGCACTTTTAGGTAAGCTGAACTTGTGTTTGTATTTAAATTATGAAGTTCAGATGAATTGAATTTGAGAATGTTTTATGAAGTTGTTTTAGATTAATGACGTGTAGAATCGCAATTCAATAGTCTCTTTGAAGCCGTCTACTACTGCATTTGCAGGTAATCTTAGTTTGTATTGTAAATAAAGTTTGAAGTTATTGAATGAATAAATGAATTGCTTTTGAAATGATTAAAATTGAACCGAGATGCAGGTTAGAATTAGATTAGTGAGTTAGTGATGTTACGGTTGTGTTTTGGCCTGTGTTATGGCCTAATTTTACCTTTAGTCATCCCAGTCAGCTGACTCAGTTAATCTAACTGAGTCAAAAGTGAATATGACTTAACTGAATCAGTCTTGTTGACTGAGTTGACCCAGACCGATTCTTGTTTGACTCGTTGACTGAGTTAACCCTTGAGTTGACTAGTTGACCGATTTAGACTTTGATTTATTGACCTCTGACCTTGATTTGACTTGGACGTTGACTGTTAGTTGACTCTTGACTGTTAGTTCAACCGTTAGTGACCGTTAGATTGACCCAGTTGGGCCAGGCCCTTATTAATGGGTTTGTTTAAGTGGGCTTGGGCTTTAGACTAGTTATCTTATATTGATGTTTTGGACCACTTATGGTCCGAATTGACCTTTGACTTCTTTTACAAAGTTGTAGACATTCATAAGACTTAGCTAATAGATTATAGAACTAACCTAATTGAATTAATAAACCTTAGATTTGCTAATAATAGATAATGAAAAGGTGTAGAATCATAAATGGGCCTACAATTGTGAGATGGAACTATATGATTCTTGTATGAGCCATTTTGGCTAGATTCTTAGACTTCTTGTGTGATTAACAGTTAGTTATTAACAACGATCGACTCAAATAATGAACCAGTGGATCGTGGATCTCGAGGTAGGCGTGGCTTTTCATCAAAAGGTGTGGGAATGCATTTGACTCTTTTGTAATCACTATTGTTGCTTTTATAAAAGTTTATGCTTAAAAAACTCATGCATTGTCTGTCCTTGCATTCCATGCTATGTTTAAAATGCATTATGTTAATCCTGTTGATTCTGTGAATCTTTCCACGATTTGGAAAGGACCTGTATTGTTTTGTTGTCAAAATGAATTGTTATGGGAGATGTGAATTTCCACTTGTGGTATATAGGATACACTCCTTCACATTTATACCTACTTTAATTCAGCTTTTATTATTTAGAGTATTGGTCACCATGGTCTTGGTGGCATCCATAGTTATTAGGTGTGAATTGCCGGGTAGGGATTTATAACCATATTATACATTGTTTGAAGAAGGAGTTTGTCCATATACATGTATGATTATTTCAGTGACTTAGTCACTGTTTAATGTTTTCGTAAAAACATGTATTGTTTTCCAAATCTTGTCTATGATTACTTAGAAGGTTAAATGTTAATTATTCCCACTTCAGTTTCTGTGACAGACCAGGGTTGCACAACGAAAGCTTCACGGGTTGACTTCGTTAGTTGATTATCTTCTGTTATATTTATTATGTTGTATATTTTATTTAAAAATCAATTGATTATTATATATGTATCATTTGAGAGAAGATCTTGTATATATATTTCTGAGCGGGGTTAGCTTTGGGTTAAGTTCTGTATCGCATTTCTTAACTGAATGCTTAAGTGCATGTTTTAGATTGTAGTGCCTTTTTATTTAGTTAATTTATTGGATTAGTCAGCTGCTAGCTTAGGGGGCGCTACAAAAGTTGGTATCAGAGCTCACTATTAGATCTTATATGAGAGACAATAAGAATAGCCAGTGCCAGTTAGTGAACTAGATTGGTTTAGAACTGGTTTGGGTTGAGAGATAAATCTTAATCACTAAAAGCTATCAATAATTAAAATATTTAATTGATTGATTGATTTGTTTGTTTGATTGTTTGTATTTGTACATAAGTAAAAATTGTAGGGTACACCAATAGCTTTAGCTAATAAGGATTGTGAATAATTTTTAAAGTATGCACACATAAATAATTAATGTTATAAATATAGTGAGATTAGTATTATTGATAGAACTTGTAAATCACATGAGAATTTATTGAACACATTTTATGAAGAGTAAACAACCTATAATTGTAAGAATAATTTGAATAATAGTTCAATAATCAATGTTAATAACAAAAATATTATAACAACGATTATAGATGATAATAATAGTAATAATGATTTTTAATATAACAATGTTAGCATTTATCAATTATAGTATCGTATTAAACTTAACTGAAATTTTAGTGGGGATATATATAACGACAAAAATAATAACTATAACTAATTAAATAATTATGGAAAGTTGGTAACGCTATTTACGATTAAATTTTGTAAATTAAACTAATTACAAATTAGAGATATATGTTTTGCGTTTAATCTAGATTAAATAATATAATACTTGTTAGACGTTAGACTTAAGAAAACGAGGATATAATATATAAAATGAAAAGACTCAATTTGTTAGTAATTTGGTACCGAAATTATCGTTAATCTAATAAATGATCCAGTAAATCTTTTAAAATGAAACAAACATACATGAAATAGTAATAATAACAATCGGATATTTAGTGTAATATTAGAATTAAAAGAAAATAAATTCGTATATTATTAGGATCCTTCTTCGTAAATAGATTTAATCATCTTTTGAAATGGAAAATTAGTATGATGAAATTAAATTGTTAGAATTTAAATTAATATTATATTAAGCATAACTTAAATTAAAATCTCATTAGCAAATATATAGCAATAAAATAATGATGAGAATTAAATAGCAATGGAAAATTATTAGTACTTATCTATGATTAAATTTTGCAAAGTTAACTAATAGAAAATTAGAATTATGCATTTTGCGTTCAAACCAGATAATTAATATAAGACTTATTAGGTAGGATTAAGAACGTGAGGTCATATAGTGCATAAAATAAAGACTTAACATGTAAACAATCTTATACACACATTATCTTTTGTTCAATAAATGATTCATTAAATCACTAAATTATTCACATGAAGTGAGAATTATAATACTTGAATGCTTAGTACAAAATTAGACTTAAAGGAGAGTAAATTTGTCTATGAATAAGATACTCATTATTAATATCAAAATCTAAAGACTATTAAGACATATTTAAAAAAAAAATGTTATACATATTCAAATTTAAATCATATTAAATTACTAACGCCAATATGTAACAAGATATACTATATTACCGATTCAATCTGAATAAATAATATCAGCTATATCAATCTTTTCGTGAAAGTAAAATTATATTTACAAGATTATGGCTTAATAAAATTAAACTAAGTATCATTACTAAATAATTATTTTGATTGTATGTTAGTTACGCTAGTAATCAAATAAGAAAATTTGATAAAACAATAATGAAAATGATAGTATAATTAAGACAATAATTTTCGATTAAATAAGCAAATTATAATACTATCTAATACTAATTATTGTAAAAATTTAGAGTTATTGTAAATATCATTTGGATAATAATTTTATGTTAGTATTGTATTAGAAAAATATAATTTTTATTAATAATACAACTTAGGGATTACTTGGCACTAAAATAAATTTAAGGAAATAAAGTTAAATCAAATCAATTTAGTGTTAATAAAAAAAACAAAACTTGCCATTATGATTAACTACGATTAACTTTTCTCGATCTAAGCAATGAGAAAATAAATGTTATAATAATAATAAAATATTAATCCCAAACAACTATGAAAAATTGTTAACGGCTATTTATTTATATCAAGTCACACGATGAAATAAACAAATACATACAACAATATAAAGTAACTTTTGGATAATAGTTATAACATTCAGTTACCCTTTAATGGTAGTACATGAATTTAAAATTTATCTAGTTATAATAATATAGTCTCATTTGGAATTAAAATTCGATTTTATTGAAATAAATAAATAATAATAAAATAAAATAAAAGGTAAGATAAATAATTCGAATAACTAAATTTCTTAAAATGATGAGAACTGCTTATATATTTTACACAGTAAATTTATCAGACATACACTAGTAAAGATAAAAGTTTAGAGACTCATTAATCTTAATAAATTAATACTTAGTTAATCCAGCACTGGGGAATAGTGAGGTTGGTAATTCTGATATGTTCAGGTGATACTTGTTAGGTAGTAGGCATTGTCAGGCGTCGCGAACCTAGACAGGGCAACTGCATTCTTGTATCACTAGGCATTGAAGGAAAACTTGCTTCTATTAGTGAACTAATAGATCCCAAATTTTAATGAGAAACTTTATTGTTGAATATCTTCTAAAAGTACTTAGAACCAGTAAGTTATTGACATAGAAATTACTGACATAAATTTAAAGAGATATATAGTTTCCATTATAGAACTTCATGTAAGAAACTTAGGCTTCCCTATTTGATAGAATCTAAATCAATATAGTTGAACCTAGAGCTACAAATTGTAGATTTTAGTTGTAGAAAGCCATATAGGTTGTGATTTGTTTTATGTTGTTTGCGCTTATACAAGAGATGGGAGTACTCTTTAAGGTGGGGAGTTTTGAAGACCAGAAGGATGGTTTGATTTTCGAGGACGGAAATGTTATAAGGTGGGGAGAATGTAAGGACCCTCAAGCTCGTCAATGCTATTAGACCAGTCAAGAGACGTCTTAGCCACTAATGACTCGATTAGTTTAACACAAACGTTAATTCATATAAATTAATATAACAACGATTTAGATACGAAACTAGTACCGTTAGATAGATCTCGAAAAGTTACGCAGTTTGGACTACTCGGACGTGTTAATCGGATATCGGATGAAGAAGATATAATCAATTTTGTATGAAGGGAAAATTAGTCACCTTGCCTTAAACCGCATGGCTGCCTTATCGTTTAGACGGGTGCCTTTAGCATTTTCTGTCGGCCATATCTCCACCAAACCGATCGAGAAGAGTTCATTCTTCTCATCTTCTTTCTCTTTCTTCTTCTTCCTTCTTTTCTCTTCTCTCTGTTCTTCCTCTCCTTCTTCTCTTTCTGTCGATCTCAGTTGAGCGTAAGTTTGAGGTGAACTATTATTAGGAAGTGTGTAGTTCGAGGGTTCGAAGGAGTAAGTGTTTATGCCGTGGTTAATTTAAACGGGAAGAAGATGATAGTGATGTTTCTGTAAACCTAAGTTAGGGTTTGTGTGGATTTGATGATGATATAGTGTTGTTGAAGGGTAAAGAACGAAAGGGTTGTTGTTGAATCAAGGTTATGAGGTTGATTTGAGGATGAATTGCAGAGTTAGGGTTATGTTCTTCCCTAAAACAGAAATTAGGGTTTTTGCATGTTGTGTTGGTGTTCGATTTGAGTAAAAATTAAGAAGATATAGACGGAATTACAAGATGGGTTTGCTTAATTAAAGAGTTAATTGATGTTCTGGGTTTGAATTGGAGATTGAAGACAGTAACGATTTATATGTTCTTCCCCAAATTATAATTAGGTTTCAGAGGAATTAGTTTGTGAACTTGCAATTGAAAGGAAGCTAGTTAATGGGTAAGTCTCTCTGTCGTTTAAATTATGTACTTAGTGTTGAATTGTGTATAGTATGATGTAGTTGATTTATGAGATGAGTTAAGGAAGATGTTAATATTGTTGTTGTTATAGTCGGATGAATGAATGATTTCAAGAGAGGTGATTGAGTAACTGTGGTTGTAGTTAGCTAGTATTTGAGATGGTATGAGTATTACAAGTGAAGAAATTGATGGTGGTGATCGATTTCAAGATTTGAAGTGATAATTTTAGGGTTCGGTGGAGATGAATTGGGGAAATAACAATTCAGAGGATGCTAATGCTTGGGTAAGCTTCTAAGTTGATTTAATTTTAGTTTCTGAATCGAGTTGTTTCAATTATAGAGTTTATTGGTGCTAATGGAACTAAAGCTTGAGTTGCATATGGAGTGGAGCTGCAGGTAGTTGTAGTTAGGGTTATGTTGATATTCAGTGATAGGGTTCATGTGGAGTTTGGATGTGGAAGGAAGATTGTGTGATTATTACGGTCTATGTTAAAGGGATTTAGAATTGTTAGTGGTGTTGGTGTTGTCTGTAATGCTGAAACTGCAGGGGACATCAGTGAATGATGGAGGTGCAGAGTTACTGGGATGGTAATTGGTAATTTATGCAGCAGATGAAGTTATGTATGTGAAACTGCAGTTGAGGAAAAGATATAATGAACTGGTGTTACAGTTGTTGGAGTTTTTGTTTATGAAGAGGTTGAGGTTGAAATTCAGTTAGAAGTGAAGTGTAATCAAATGAGAGTTGTAGTTGAAGTTTGAGTGTTGCGTTGAAGCCTTGTGGATATTGTAGCTACTGCACTTTTAGGTAAGCTGAACTTGTGTTTGTATTTAAATTATGAAGTTCAGCTGAATTGAATTTGAGAATGTTTTATGAAGTTGTTTTAGATTAATGACGTGTAGAATCGCAGTTCAATAGTCTCTTTGAATCCTGCTACTACTGCATTTGCAGGTAATCTTAGTTTGTATTGTAAATAAAGTTTGAAGTTATTGAATGAATAAATGAATTGCTTTTGAAATGATTAAAATTGAACTTAGATGCAGGTTAGAATTAGATTAGTGAGTTAGTGATGTTACAGTTGTGTTTTGGCATGTGTTATGGCCTAACTTTACCTTTAGTCATCCCAGTTAGCTGACTCAGTTAATCTGACTGAGTCAAAAGTGAATCTGACTTAACTGAATCAATCTTGTTGACTGAGTTGACCCAGACCGATTCCTGTTTGACTCGTTGACCGAGTTAACCCTTGAGTTGACTCGTTGACCGAGTTAACCCTTGAGTTGACTAGTTGACCGATTTGGACTTTAGACTTTGATTAATTGACCCTTGACCTTGATTTGACTTGTACGTTGACTGTTAGTTGACTCTTGACTGTTAGTTCAACCGTTAGTGACCGTTAGATTGACCCAGTTGGGCCAGGCCCTTATTAATGGGTTTTTTTTAAGTGGGCTTGGGCTTTAGACTAGTTATCTTATATTGATGTTTTGGACCACTTATGGTCCGAATTGACCTTTGACTTCTTCTACAAAGTTGTAGACATTCATAAGACTTAGCTAATAGATTATAGAACCAACCTAATTGAATTAGTAAACCTTAGATTTGCTAATAATAGATAATGAAAAGGTGTAGAATCATAAATAGGCCTACAATTGTGAGATGGAACTATATGATTCTTGTATGAGCCATTTTGGCTAGATTCTTAGACTTATTGTGTGATTAACAGTTAGTTATTAACAACGATCGACTCAAAGAATGAACCAGTGTATCGTGGATCTCGAGGTAGGCGTGGCTTATCATCAAAAGGTGTGGGAATGCATTTAACTCTTTTGTAATCACTATTGTTGCTTTTATAAAAGTTTATGCTTAAAAAACTCATGCATTGTCTGTCCTTGCATTCCATGCTCTGTTTAAAATGCATTATGTTAATCATGTTGATTCCGTGAATCTTTCCACGATTTGGAAAGGACCTGTATTATTTTGTTGTCAAAATGAATTGTTATGGGAATTGCGAATTTCCACTTGTGGTATATAGGATACGCTCCTTCACATTTATACCTCCTTTAATTCAACTTTTATTGTTTAGAGTATTGGTAACCATGGTCTTGGTGGCATCCATAGCTATTAGGTGTGAATTGCCGGGTAGGGATTTACAACCATATTATACATTGTTTGAAGAAGGAGTTTGTCCATATACATGTATGATTATTTCAGTGACTTAGTCACTGTTTAATGTTTTCGGAAAAAACATGTATTGTTTTCCAAATCTTGTCTATGATTACTTAAAAGGTTGAATGTTAATTATTCCCACTTCAGTTTCTGTGACAGATCAGGGTTGCACAGCGAAAGCTTCACGGGTTGACTTCGTTAGTTGATTATCTTCTGTTATATTTATTATGTTGTATATTTTATTTAAAAATCAATTGACTATTATATATGTATCATTTGAGAGAAGATCTTGTATATATATTTCTGAGCGGGGTTAGCTTTGGGTTAAGTTATGTATCGTATTTCTTAATTGAATGCTTAAGTGCATGTTTTAGATTTAGTGCCTTTTTATTTAGTTAATTTATTGGATTAGTCAGCTGCTAGTTTAGGGGGCGCTACAAGTACATCTTCTCCACATGATCACATCTCTAGAGTTAGAAAAGATCATTATTCTGGGAGAAAATATTTTGGGCAGAAATTCCTAAGGAGAAACATGAACTATGGTTCTGATACTCATTGTAAGCTAGAAAAAGATTACTTTGATACAACTTAGTTGTATCAAAATTGTGCACTCTCATCCCCTTCCGTGCTCTTATTTATGGATAACAAAAGCATAATAAAACTGGAGCACATTTGTTTGTGTTGTTGTATATCAGAAATTTCTGTGACACTTTTGGATTACTGCGAATTCATGTCTGTCTGAAAAATGTTCATGTTTATCATGTTCTTCCAAAAATAGATTTTATTTAGAATTTCCGAATTTTAATAAACCTCTCAGCTTGATAAGTTCGAACAAAGGATACAAAATATTTTTTTCTATAATATTTTCGGAATTTCCTTATATTTTCGATCCGAGAGTTGTCTCTTTTAAAAGGGAAACTATCTCTTGCATGTATTATTTAAACCCTGATCAATCCTTATTTATATATAACCGAGCATGCCTCCAATAACTCGCAGTATCACAAAGGATAATAATGAGGAAGCTCAAAAGGTTAAAGATTATCAAGGAATCAATACAGAAAGGGAGAAGAAAAACATATCAAGAATCATATATGATTATGACTCTGATAATTTTGTCGGATCACAAGATGAGTTATGTTTGTTGGCTTACAACCTACAAGATCCAACCAAAACCAAGTGTATTCGTTCTGATAGTATGATTGACTATATCCAAGATTTTGAATAACTAAGAACCAATCTTATAATAACGGTTCGAAATCGGAATTGGCTCAAAGATAAGATTGAGGAAACAAAAATTGATATTGCTGACATGAAGATTCAAGTTGAAAATCTTGAAAAACATGAAGTGGTTGCAGACAAGTCTCTTGAGACATGCTTTAAAAATTTGAATACTGAAAAACCTCAGTGAATAATAAGAGCACCACTAGAGATTAAGTTATATGCTGTAATACTTAATCCAAGAAAATATACATCAATTTTTTATTTATTTCAATGATTGTATTAAGTCTATTATGAATAAAATTATTTGATTTATAATTTTTCTTGTGATAGTTTTTGATTTACATCGCCTGTGCTTGAATGTTATATTTTATTGCTTTGTATGTTTATGGGATATTTGATTTCGGTTTTATTAACTTGATATTCGATCTCATAATGTTGTGAACCTTTATGGTTTGGGTGACTTTTTGATTTAGAAGGATTAAGTTCTAGCCCATGTTGGTAGGTTTTATCAAAGGATCATGAGGGGTTTTGATAGAAATAATATGTGAAAAAGTCACAATATGTTGAATCGGTTTTGGTTTAGCATATAAGCATATGTGTTTCAGGGGTTTTCAACTTTTGCTTGCAATAGTTAAAAACCGGTTTTCAACCTTTCTCTGGTAAAGGTTGGTTGTTGCTATTCTTTTGTTTTGCATAAGGATGTCAACATAATGATATTTCGATTTTAATTCTCCTTGGAAGAAGATGCAAACATATTGGAGAAGATAATGCGAAATTTGAGGTAACTGTTAGAGCATTGTTCGGCCGAACTCGCAAGCGTTGCTATCTCAAGCTTATTTGTCAAATTTAGTTGTCAAAACTATATGTCTTGATTTCTAGTATACTTATAGCTAATTTTTAGACTAGGATAGTTAAGTGTAGTTGAGCTCCAGACTCTATGGTGATCATCTTACGAAGACGAAGAACTACTCAAGGAACCAGTGGAACTTCATACGACTAAAAGGTATGTGGAGACTTGAACTTATCTATCACTCAAAAGTCTATCTACTCTATCTCCTACTCTTGAGACAAAAATCGTATAAGTATGATAGTTTTCATACTTACACATTTGCTATTTTGAGCCGAGTTTACTCGCCTATCTATTTCTCGAAATATGTGTTGGTAAGCTTTCTATTTAACCATTTTTCATCTTTACCCGTGACGAAAATCGTGATGACGTTTCAATCTTGAAAATAGCTTTGATGACGATAGTCGTGAATAACGATTATTATAACAATAGAGAAGAATGTTTCAATGATTGAAATGTAGAGTTGAGATTACCATCTATGGATATAAGCATATATAGTGTGTTCGCACATTAGTGTATAAATCCATGTACCGGAAACCAAGTGTGTGCATATGTGTTCATATGTGGGCATACGGTATTGGTAAAAGAGACCGGTTGGGTACGCGTACTGGCGGAACTTTTCTACCCGAAAGATTCTGCTGAGTTTGGAAACTCAAATCCGGTAGCTAAGGTACACATACCCGTACGCATGCCCAAGCTGGTTATTTCTCAAATCGGTAGTTCATGAACTTAAAACAATAAATTATAAGGAATGCAATCTTTGCAAACCGTGGCTATATTGTTCATGAATTGATTCAAATGAAATAAATCGATTTTGTTTCAATTGTGTCTATGTATAAAGACCTAAGCAATTGAACAACTCTTCAACTAGTTTTTTTGAAGTCATTTGTACTAGTTATGAGAAAGATGAATACGGTTAATATGAAAGTGCTCATATGGCTAACCATTGGTTAACTATTTGTGAACCAACTATGTGTACACGTTTAGGTATAGTTACTCAAACCTAAATGAAATACATTTCATTTGTGTTTGACAATCTAGGTTTCGATCTAACGGTTGAAAGATATTAGCTTGGTTGAATTAGGTTTTTCATCTAAACGATGAATATTGAATGCTTTGTTACTAAGCTAACATTGATTGCAAACCCTGATTTGAAAACTATATAAAGGACAACTCTAGCAACTGGAAAAACTAATCCCCACACCTCATGTGCCGTGAATAATGCTGTGATGAATAGTTCTGTGATGAATAGTGCTGCGAGATTGTAGACAATCCTTTTGAGAGACTCTGAATAATATTTCTGAGAAATTCTGAATAATACTTCTGAGAGATTATGAATAGTATTTCTAAGAGATTCTAAATAGTACTTGCTATCTCTCTTGCGATGAACAAATATTTCATGCATTCTTAAAAGAAAATAATTAATGTTTGAGATTATTCTATTGGTCTTATTTTGCCTTCCTAGTTAAAGGTCTTATTTTGCCAATTTTTCTTTTGTATCTGCGATAAAATCGCAGGATATCTTCACATTTGCATGTAAAAACCCATTGATCTTGCCTTATCCACATTTTTCAACATCTCTGCGACAATATGATAAGTTTAAGCTCTCCTGCGAGAACTACATCTTATGACATTGCCGTTTTGCGATGAAATCGCAGGACGTCTTTACACTTTCATGTAAAAACCCATTGATCTCATCTTATCTTTTTTCTCTTATGGCTTGTTGCCTCTGTATAATTTTCGTCACGCGACAATATGACAGGCCTAAATGTTCTTGCGATCATAAAGCCCCATGACATTGCCGTATTTAGACACTTATCAGCTCCCTAATGGAGGGTGCCGCCCTTATCTCCCCCCTGGTTGACCCTTCAAGAAGGGAACATCATCCATACAATACTAGCTCCTCCCATCCAGATTTTCCAACAACCAGTTGTTTTTGCATCCTCTTGTCCTTTATGCCTATATGTCTTATAGTTACAAGACTGCACCCTAAGTGGGGTTTTCTTTGGGCCAAGTGCATTATAGCCAAGACTTGCCAAGGATGGACATGGTAGTTTCGTACGCCCCGGGCACCCTTGACTCAACCGTGTACCTCGGTGCCTTGGTCATACTTTGCATTTCTTAGAAGAGATCCTTAGTCGTCCAACCAGGGTATAACCTTATAAAGTTGGAAATCCAAGGTCTCTCTCCTGGATAGGTTTTCTTTAACCCCAACATCTTCATGACTCAGGTTCCAGCAACGGTATAACCTTATCGTTGAGCCATGTTATCAAATACCCCCTTATATGACGTACTTTAAGGTCTTAAATTTGCCTCTTGCAAGATTGTACTCGCGAACTAAGGTGTACGCCATAAAGGTTCGTCCCATTTTATTAATCTCTGTGAAATTGTATTCGCGTTTCTCGCGATATTCTCACGTTTCTTCATTCTTGAATAATCTCGCGATTACACTCGCAGCTCTGATAAAAATTTGTTTTGCTCATTTCTGTGAGTTCTTCTTTCATTTCTGTCATTTCTTCTTTCATTCTGATAACATCATATTAGAATTAGATACTCTTTAAAATCTTTTGAAATCTTAGAAATCATCTTTGAAATCTTGCGATTGTATCGCGTTGTTAAATCAAAAATATTTTTCTGTAAAAGTAATATTCTAGAGAAATCTTAGAAATCTTATTTGAAATCTTGCGATTGTATCGCATTGTTAAATCAAAAATCTTTTTCTATAAAATAAATATTCTAAAGAAATATATAAATCGAATTTTCTCGGTTTGTTGAAATTTTGAAATCTTTGAAGTCTTGCGATTGTATCCCTTTTTGTAAAATAAATCAAAAATCTTTGAAAATTTTTGAATTTTTTGCGATAATTTCGCTTTTTGAAATGTTTTGAAATTTTTGAGATTTATAATTTTTTTGCGATGATTTCACCTTTTGTAATTCTTTTAAAATCTTTGAAATCTTACGATTGTATCGCAAATAGAATATTTTTTATAAATTAAATAAAAAATCTTTTATTTTCCGTAAATAAAATATTCAAGGAAATGACACTTAGCTTTTATGTGACTTTCTGTTGCTGCCGTCTCTCGCGAAGTATGTGGTTAGCTTGAGATATTGGCATCCTTGAAATGTATAAATCTCGCAAAAAGAAATGTAATTATCGCAGCTTGCGAACTTAAGCATTGATGGCTTGTTTACTGTTTGGTGAACTCTTGGGTAAACTGGGCTTGCTTGTCACTAATCTCTTCTTCTCGTTAGTATTTGGGAAGAAGTAAACATTTTTATGAAGTACATAAATACCTGTAAGATGTTCATTCTCGCAGCAAGGTAAATGTCTGCAACGTAAACATTTCAAAGCAAAAAATTCTTTGCGATAGAGAATACTCGAACCCGCGACCTTATACTTGTAATCTATCTCCCAGACCAATTGTGCAAATTCCTGTTTGTGTTGATCCAGTAAGCTTCGCAAAATTTATCATCTTGTTATTGCCTTTGTAATTTCTAGATTTTAAAACGTACGCAACTAACTGTGCCCATGAACTTCTTATTTTGAAATTCTTTTTCTCCCTGTAACTTCTTTTCTTCGCTGGTATTTTATTCCCTTGCAGAAGTACATTAAATTTCTTCTTAGGCACTTCTTTTCTTCGCGGGAATGACTCTTCTTCGCCGGTGATATAATTAGTTTTCTTCGTTGGTTTGTTTAACTTCATTTGAGAATCTCTCTTCCTCAATGTGAATATCTCCCATAGTCTCATCCATGAAAAGAAAAACTGACGTATGAAGATAAGACCCACTATGAAGTTTAATTACAATTGACGTATATAATTGTTGGTTCGCTGATGTTAACTTTGTAAAACTGACATATGAATAAGAAATGTAAGAAATAATTACACTTGTGATTTCAGTGTAGTTTACGTATGAACAAGAAACTGACCCACTAGATGTTGGTCATTTTGATCTTCACTGTTGCACTTTTTGTCATCGCTGGATATTCTTAAAACTTATTCCTCTTGTCATCGCTGGATCTTCTTATCCCTCTTGGCATCACTGGATCTTCTTATTCCTCTTGGCATCGCTGGCAATTGTTCTTCTTCTTTGGACTGATTATGTCATACTGGTTTCTAGAAATTATCTTTTCTAGCAGTAAAGTTGAAATTCAAGGTTCACGTGCATGAATCATTGATGACGATGTCTGTTCGGGCATTGGATTATTCGTGAATCATCATGGGTTCACCACTGCTGATGACAAAGTGGTTGTATGGTTGATCTTCTTTCTTGTTTTGGTTTTGTTGCTCGCAGCCTTCATTGATTACTTTGTTGGAGCTGGTAACGCTTAAATTAATTTTTCCTTGAACTGTATTACTTTGCTGGTAATAATAACATCTTGTCTTCGCTAGGACTGGAATTAACACTCTGATAATAAAAGGGTAGTCTATCGCAGAGTGTAGGATTTCCTAGTTGGGGCTTTCTTTGCTGACTTTTGGTTGTTTTGCGAGCAACAACAAGTATGCATCCTGGTTATAAATTTTGTCATTTTCTAATTATGCTTTTGCGAAGCTAGCTGCGGCTATAGTGGCACCATCAAACTTCTTTGCTTGACAAAGCATCCATTCCTTTTGTCGTCGACTTAATCAAGTTTTGCTGATGATAAATAAAGATTCCTCTTCCATGGCTTTTTTTGTCTTTGGTTGTTCCTTTCTCCGTATCTCTTTGCTGGTTAACTCATTGATTTGATCTTTGTCCTGATGTCTTAGCTCTACTTTCCCTGCGGTTCATTTCTTTTGAATAGGTCCTGGAAAAATGAAGGTAGTTCGTCATAAAATTCCAAGGATGTGTTTCCTACTAACTTGCTACAAAACTGCTTTAGCTTCCACGTGTGCTAATAAAAGGACCACTGCTCATCATTTTACCAAATGATTTCCTCTAAACATAAAATAGTTTGCGAATATCGCACAATGGTAAGCAAATAGGACCATTACTACATTTCTCTTAATACTTCACTGGTGATGTAGTTTATCCACACGTGTCAAGTGTTTTTTTTTTTTTTTTTGTAAAATGCTCCCACCGGATCTGTGATTGTCTTGATGAGCGATTATGAAGGCTTGATGAGTTTCATATTGACGCCATAAATCTCGCTGCAATCTTTCTTAATTTTTGTAATAAAATACCCAACTAGTTCTCGCTGTCTAATTCTCTACTGTTTGCAAAGTCTCGCTGACTATTTCTTCTTACACGCATTTGACTATTCATTTGACCGACAGTTTTTCTTCAACAATGATTAGCTCTGTTCGTTGTTGCTTCTCTGAGATGGTAATGATTCTCCACTAACGACATTTAAAATGTCCAATAGCTGTTTATATCGTTCTGATTGCTTCGAGTAGGGTTTTTGTTTTCGCAAGTGACTTTCCTCCTATGTTGAATTGCTGCGAAATTCACCCATTTAATTCAGTGAGTAGTCTAGTAAGCTCTAAGAAAACATTGTTAGCCAATGAATTAAATATATCAACAGAAGTCTAACGATTGTTTTCTCGTAAGGATTTGAATTTTCATGAAATGGATTCTTAAAACAACATCCGCAAATCTGTACTTCGTAGATTTTTTTTTTAAATCAAAATTATGATTAAAATCAAGGTTTTTGGGTGAAAATTTATGATCAAAATTCGTTTTAATTCAAAATTTATGATATTTTCGTTTCATGAAAATATCAAAATTTTCATGAAACGAATTTTGAATTCGTTTTAATTCAAAATTTGTTTTAATTCACAAACAACAATTTTTGTGAAAAACAAAGATTAATAGCTTAAAATTCAAAATCTTCCAGATCTATATTATGAACATATAATTAAAGGGATGAGAAAGAATTTGTCCTATTTGAACAGTTAGTTGATGCCGATTGATTGCATTTCATTCTTATAAAGATTTCTTCGAATCTGCTCCTGCTTCGTAATATTTCTGCTTCTTTTTCTCATAAATTGTGTTGGTTGTTCTTCATCGTTCTTTTCCCAAAATTTCCATATTTTCCCCTGTATCTCATAAATCCAATTAAATTCATCATTAACAATTGTTAATTTCTCTTGATCTTCTTCAATCCAACAAGCAGGTAGTGTTTCTAGCGCCAAAATATAGTTGCAGGAAATCCTACAACACACCCCTTATCATATCTTGATATTAATTTCTAGATCTACATATAAAAATGGTAGTAAAATTGCTAAAATTATAAACGGACACCAATATTTTTTACATAGTTCGATCAATATGATCTACATCCATGATTCTTCACTATAATCGTTTAAGTTTACATTTGATTTACATTGATAATCTCCATTAATGGAGTTCTAAATCTAGTTTTGGGGAAGAAGATGATAAAGAAAAATATATTCTCTCTCCTAATATTTCCATGCAAAATATTTCTCTCTCTTCTAAAATTATCCCTCTTTCTCTCTCCTGCTCTTCTCTTTATATAGGTATCTTCATGGTGGATGACTGCTCACATTCAACTCATATTTCCTATTTTTTAGGATTTCTGCTACGCTCCTCGCGAGATCTGCTATCGTGCTCGCGAGACTCTTCTATAACCACAAAATCTTCATTTCCTGCCTTGCTCTCGTGAGCTCCCGCCTTGTGCTCGCGAGTATTTTCTCTAACTACAAAATCTTCACATCTTTCTCATTTTTTAGGCTGTCGTTGTTTATTACGTCATTCTTTAAACTACTTTGTGTCGCTCGCGAAATGTTGTTGAAGAGTTTTCGGTGACGCTCGCAGAAGTGTCGTTAATATTTCGTGAATATAATTGTGGCGATATTCTAGTCCTACAGTTAATGGATCTTAGATATCAAGGCATCCCTTTTACTTGGTCTAATAGTAGAGAAGGTCAGGAAAATATTAAAGAACGTATTGATAGAGTTTTAACTTCTTCTTGTTGGTCTAATTTTTATCCTAATGATATTGTTAGTTATCTCCCTAGAGTTGGCTCTGACCACACCCCTATTCTGTTAACTTGTAAACCTTTGAATCAACACTTTCACAAACCTTTTAAAATTATCATAACTTGGTTAAGTCATGAAAACTTTAGTAATCTTATAGCTAAAAATTGGAACTGTAATCTTAATGGTTCAAATGCCTATAAACTTCAAGGGAAACTTAAAAATCTATCTTACATTCTTACTTAACGGAACAAAACAGTCTTTGGTAACATTTTCCAAAATATTGATAACCTTAATAAGAAAATGGATTATCTTCACACTATAAACCCTTTACCAATTTTTGAAATTAATTAAAGATACTCAAAATAAACTTGATACTTGGTATAATAGAGAGACTGATTATTGGAATCATCTTTCGAAAGATAAATTTATTAAGGATTTTGATAGGAACACTGCTTTCTTTCACCAAGTTGCTAATAATAGAAGAAGAATAAATCACATTCATACTCTTATAGATGACTCTGGTCTTTGGATTGATAATATATCTCAGATTCGCAACATTCTAATAAAACACTTCAAAAACATAAATACTTCCAATAATGCGCAACATCTTGATACTGTCAAAAATCTCATTTATCCTTGTATTAATGAGGATGATAATAATTTGATCACTAAAATTCCTGACGAAATAGAAATAAAAAACACTCTTGTTAATATGAACGGGGATCCCCTTGACCGGATGGTTACCCTCCCAGTTTCTTTAAAGCTCACTGGGATATTGTTAAAAATGATATTGTCAACCTTGTTTAGGATTTTTTCAAAAAGAAATACATTCTCAAAGAAATGAATTATACTACATTAGTTTGATTCCTAAAGTTCAAAACCCTTCTACGCCTAGTGATTTTCGCCCTATTAGTCTTAATAATACTACGTATAAAATTATCTCGAAAATCTTAACAAACAGATTAAAACCTTTGCTTCCTAAAATCATTTCTCAAAATCAATATGCTTTTATTCCTGGACGTCAAACTACTGACAATATCATCTTGCTCATGAAATCTTGCACTCCATGAAGATTTCTAAAAATAAAAATGGAAATACGGCTTTAAAAATTGATCTGTCAAAAGCTTTTGACAAAATTAAATGAGATTTTCTTAACCAGCCCTTTCTTTCTTTTGGTTTTAGCAAAGATTGGTGTCACTTAATTATGCAATGTATAACCACTGCTTATTTAATTTTCTGTTCTTTTAAATGGTGTTCCTGGTGATTTTTTTTACGTGTCTAGGGGTCTCCGTCAGGGTGACCCGCTTTCTCCATACTTATTTATAATCCGCATGGAAGTTCTTTCTAAAATTCTTTTAAAAGATGAAAATGAAAAGAAAATTTCAGGGATTAAAGTTACTAAAACAACTCCCTCTGTTTTTCGGTGACGACTGTTTTCTATTCTCTAAAGCTAGTATGTCTGAAGCTAAAAATATTGTGAACATTCTCAATTTTTTTGGGGAAATGACTGGGCAAGTGATTAATTTTAAAAAATCTGGGATTTACTTAAACTCCTAAAATTCACAACAAGCATTGTAAAATCATTTCTAAAATTCTTAAAGTTAGGAAAATATCTAAGAATGATAAGTATCTTGGAACGCCTCTCTTTTTTGACAGGAATAAAGTTAATAATTTTGAACCTTTACTTAATAAATATTATGCCTCCCTTAGAGTCGGATTGGAAAGATGTTTAATCATGCTGGTCGTACTGTTTTGATTAAAACTGTGCTTAGTGCTTACCCTAACCACCAAATACAATGCTTAGATTTTCCTAATAAAACTTAAGATAACTTAGATAAAATACAAAGGGATTTCTGGCGGCAAAATAAAAATAAAATGTTATTATCCTAAAGCTTTGCATAGCATTACCAAAGACGTTAGATAGCGAGGTCTGGGAATTAGAATACCTCACAAACATAACCTTGCTTTAATCACCAGGTTGACCTGGAGATTGATTCATAATCAAGAACATCTTTGGGATAAAATCCTTAAACATAAATATTTCTGAAATCATAACCCGCTAAGAAAAACAAGAAAATATAGAATTTACTGGATTTGGTCTAGTATTAGGAAAGGTCTGAAAGTAATAAAATCCAATAGTGTTTGGCATGTGAATAATGGAGCATAAATAAATATATGGTATGATTTATGGCTTCCTAACCAATCTGTGCCTCCGACCCCTGGTAAGATTGATGATAACATTCCTAAAATGGTTAATGACATGATTACCTCCAATGAAAATTGGGACATGAACATTATCTCTAATTATATAAATAACTCCGAACATAATGTTATTAACTCTATAACTATCAATCTAGATAAACCTGATAGGATAAGATGGCTTTCGACTAGATCAGGAGAACTTACTACGAAATTTGCTTATAACTTTCTTACTAAGCTCAGAATTGATAAGGATGAAGCTTTATTTTGGAAACAAATATGGGGTTCAAACATCATCCCTAAAGTTAATATGTTTTGTTGGAAAATTGTTTCTGGTGGTCTATCTTTAGGCCGTAATATGTCTAGATATGTTAAAGATAAAAATCCTTTTTGTCTCCTCTGCAACTGTAATGCTCTGGAGGTTGAAATGTATTTGTTTGTCAACTATCCTTTTGCCAAAAAAAAAGGGATTCCTTTGGTCTTAAAAACATCTATAACTATAAGTGTCAAAATGATGTTTTGCATTGGTTCAATTTTTGGATGAAAAACAAAAATTTGAAAGAGAGTCATGACAAAAAAAAAAAAATCTTCATTATTTGGTCTATTTGGAAATTCAGAAATCGTGTTAACTTTGATAAGATATTGCCATAGCCACAAAAGTCAGTTGACATTGTTAACTTCACACACCATAATCACTCTATCACTAGGACTGCCCCCGTTCAGAACTTCTCTTTATCTGACAAAGAAGTTTGCAATGCTTGTAATGTTAATGATAACAGGGAATTTGATTGGTTTGTCCATTTTGATGCATCTTTTATGGAATCTGATTTCACTATGGGATATGCGATCTCTATTATAGATAAAGTAGGAAACATAAAGAATTATAGAGCAGGCAGCAATTGGCATCCTTCCCCTTAGAAGCTGAAGCTAAATCAGGGACAAAGGCTCTTAGATGGATAAAGGATTTGGATCTCAACAACTGTTGCTTAATCAATGACTGTCAAATCTTGGTGAAGACTATTAATGGAGAAATAAACTCTGAAGACCAGCCTTGGAGATCTCACACTAGCATCAGATGAAAATTTTCCTTTAATTACTGTAATTATGTTTCCTTTGTGTTTAAGACTAGAAAGTTTTTTGATTTTGAAGATAAACTTGCTAAGGAAGTTATATCTAGGAAAATCATATACTTCTCTACGAAGAATATGTCTAACTGTGGGAAATTAATTTTCTTAAAAAGGGCTAATCTCAAATTAGATCCCATCATATGTAATGTAAACTTCCGGTTATAATTAAATAAAAGTCTTCTTATCAAAATAAAATAAAATAAAATAAATGATGTTTGGAAAACTACTAACAGTTTCTTTGATTCCAAACATCTTTTGAAATGAATGAATCATACCTTCTTATCTTTAATTCTGAAAGTCGATAATCCTTCCACACATGCCGACTTTAGACCCATTTCCTTATGTAATGCTAATTACAAGATCATTGTAAATAGGATGAAACCTCTCTTGAGCAAATTTATCATCCCTTATCAGGCTGTGTATATTTCCAATAAGCATGTACAAGAAAATATTATTATTGCTCATGAGTTGGTACGTACAATGAAAGGAAAATGGATAAGATGGGTGTTATGGGCCTTAAACTCGCCATGTATAACGCATTTGACAGAATTGAATGGTCGTTTTGTTTTTTTCAAATCATTGGTGTGATCTAATCCACCATGCATTAGTACTACCAACACATCTATCATGCTAAATGATTCCCCATGTAAATATTTTAGACCAACTAGAGGTCTGAGACAGGGTGACCCCCTGTTTTCATACCTTTTCATAATTTTCATGGAATCATTTTGATAGGCTCCAGGCATTAGTTATATAATTTTTACAGATTAGTGCCTCATATTTTCTAGAGCTCCTCACTCAATAACCTTATGAGCATTATAGAGGATTTTAGTTCTATTTCAGGCCAGGTCATAAACTTTCAAAAATATGGTTGTTTTTCAGTAAAAATCTCCATCCAGATCTTGTTGTTTCTCTCATAAGATCCTTAAATGTCAAGAAGATTTCTATTAACGAGAAATATGTTGACAATCTTATGTTCATTCCGATAACGAAAACTGACTCTTTTCGCCACCTTGAGGATCAGTTTGATAAGAGAATTACAATATGGAAGGGCGGACATTTGAATCAGGATGGTAGTTTTGTTTTAGTATAATATGTATTAAAAGACTCACCTATTTATCACATGAATACCTTTACAATCCCTTCCAAAACTGTCCAACAAATGGAAATATCCCAAAGGGATTTTTGGTGGGGAAAAAACAAGCCTGGTCGTGTGTATTTGAAAAAATGAAGTAAAAATTTTTCTTACAAACTCCAAGGTGGTTTAGGTTTCAAAAACTTCAACCATGTCAATCCGTCTCTCCTTCCGAAAACTTCCTGGAATTCAATTCCCATGACTTATGTTCTACTATTCTTAGGTGTAAGTATTTCAAACATGGTCATCCCCTTCATTATAATAAGAACAAATATGGTTCTTATGTTTGGAAAAGTATATCTAGAGGTCTAGATTTTATCAGGATTAACTCTCATTGGGATGTTAGAAATGGTGATAACATGTTAGGCTTTAGAGACAACTGGTTCCCTAATTCTATTCAACCTTTTCATGTAGCTGAACTTAACCCAAACTACTTTGTCTCTGATTTTATATGGAAGGATACTAAAACCTGAAAATTTAACATGGTCACTACATTTTTTATAGCCCATAATGCTCAAAAAATTCTAAGTATGAGAATCCCCAATTTTGGCCAAGATAGACTCATTTGGCACCATAGTAAAAATGGTTAGTTTTCAGTAAAATTGGCTTACAAGGTCATTTCTGATCAAATTGCGTTCATGAATAATCTGAACTATAATATTTCAACATATAAATGCTAGAGAATATCTCGGTTGAACTCACCAAGCGTTGGTATGTCAAGTTTGGTTGTCATATTTTAGTATGTCAAAACTTATCTAAATTCGCTTGATTATATACTAGAATCAACTTCGTTTAGGTTAGACTAGAAAGTCTAGGAATGTTGAGACATACAAGTATTAATCCGAAGACCTGAAGAATGTGAAGAAGTAGCGAACTACAATGACGACATCATCCTTCCACTTAAGGTTAGTAATATTGACTTGAACTGTTTCATTCCTAACGTATCTTTCCAGTCGTGCTATATTGAAAACATAACTGCGAAGATGTATATACTGTACATATTTTAGAATACTCTAGTGATGTGACATGGTCATATTTGTATGATCATAGTATTAGGGAATTAGACTACAAAGTGTAACACTTATCTTTTGAACTTCGTAGATATGACATCGACATAATCTTGTATATACTGTTATGATTATGTGAATGGGTTATGGTGAAGATTTCATCATAGGAAACAATGTTTTACATTCGCTTAAAGGAAGTACATTCATGAACTTGTTTTATGAATCGAAAGGGAAATCATTAGGCTTATTGGTACGGCTATTCATTGAAAATCTGTGGATTACCAATATGTGTGAGATAGTAGAACCAATCGTAACTTTGTTCAGTATCATGGTATAATTAATCACAATGCATGACTTATGATTTGGTATGACTAGTTTTTATTAATTGGTGTAAACCAATCCTAAGTAATCACCATGATATGGTAAGATCGATATTTGTAATTGGTGTGATCAATCCTGGCAATTGGTGTAACCGATCCTAATAATTGGTACGACCTATCACAGAGTGTTGTGTAATCGATCCTTGTAATTGGTAACCGGCCCTAGTAATTGGTGTAACCGATAGTGGAAACTGGTGTGACCGATCACAAGCAATACCATGAGAATATGGTAACCGGTCCTGGTAACTGATGTAACCGATCCTGGTAACTTGTGTGACTGATCACAAGTATTTCCATATTGAGGTATAATCGATCCTGTGATTGGTAGAACCGATTGAACCCATGTATGTGATTTTATATTTGATCAATCATAGTTATCTTGGAATACAGGTCAACCAATTATAAACTTGTTTGAAAATGTGGTATAACAGATTCCAAGAATGTAAATCCATGTAAATAAGAATAAGGATTTACAATAAAGAGATGTCAACATACTTTGAACACGTACAGTAACTCTTATCATTTATTGTTCAAAGATATTCCTTAGTACTCAAGGAGATCCTGTGCCGAAATAAATTGATAATATTTTAGTTAAGGTTTTTGGTTTTATATGTTTTAATTACCAGCAATTAAATGCATATCTCTAGAGAATAAAAATTAGTAATGTGCATTTACTAATTGTAGATTTTCTATTGAGAGATTTAGGAAATTTTGGACAAGCATTTGTTGGAATTAGGAAAACTGAATTTTGTTATTCATTTCATATCTTAAGAATATTTTCGGTTTTGGAAATTTCTTGGTGTCCAAACATCCTTGGTCTATAAATACTTAAGTTTGCATTTCTAGCAAACTATCATAAGAGCCAAGCAAACTTCATTTCTTGTTTTTTTTGGTGGAGCCATCTAATCGGAGAGGAAAGTATCCTAATTAGGTAAAATTTCGTATGACCGCTCATTTAAAGACTTCTGTAGGATCAAGAAGCTCTACGAGTACCGTTGGTAGGAAACTAGATAATTGCAGTGTTATTAGTTTTCGATTGATTTGATTAACTAATGATTGTTGAAACTTTGATTACATCTAGTTTGTTTATTCTTGAGAATCTTCTCTTCTGATATCAGATTCACTCAAACTAGATCGAAGTATCGACGGGATCTTTAGAACTGTTTATAGATCTAAATACATCTTGTGATAATCCACTGTTAATAGACTCCGTTCTGTGTGTGATGATCACAAGAGATTCAAGTGATGTTGTGCAGGTTTTTATTGAAGATTAAAGAAGATCTGAAGACGAAAAAGATTTCTTATTAGTTCTCATATCTTTGTTTGTGCACAAACCTTGATCGGCTAGGATCCAACTAGAATCGGATTTATTCGATTGATTAGTTGCGTGAGATCGGCATCACTTTATAGTTTCTTGTTGGAATATATATTGATTGATTGTGAATCTAAACTTGACTACTTTATAGTTATTAGATAGATTTATCTAACCAGAAAAAGGAGTTTATTAAATTAAATGGAAGAGACTCTGCGTATGACTTGATGTTAGAGCATTGCTCGGTCAAACTGGCATGCGTTGCTATCTCAAGCATGTTTGTCAATGTTAGTGATTAAAACTATAAGTCTTGATTTCTAGTCTACTATAGCTAAGGTCTCGGACTAGGATAGAAAGTATAGTTGAGCTCAAGAACTCCATGGCAATCATCATACAAGACGAAGGACTACTAAAGAAACTGGTGGATCTTCATCGACTAAAAGGTATGTGGAGACTTGAACTTATCTATCACTCAAAAGTATATTTATATCTTATTTTGAGACAAAAGTCGTTTTTCTATATAGACTTAGATTATACACATTTGGTATTTCGAGCCGAGTTTACCTATCATATCTATTTCTCGAAATATATGTTGATAAATCTTTCGCTTTATCCAAGTTTATTTTTACCTAGTGACGAAAGTCATGTTAAGTTTTAATCACTTTGAAAATTGCTCTGACGGAAAATGGTTTGTGAATAACAACTATATAACGTCCTCTGAGAATGTTTCAATGATTGAAATGAGAGTTTAGACTATATAACCATTGGAGGATATAAGCATTGTTGTGGAAACACATATTTGTATAAGTCATTATTCCTTGAACCGAAGTTTGTGAACTTTGTTGATCAGGAAAACCAGAGAAGTGCATGAGCTAATTTCGCGAACCCAGTCCGCGAACTGGCGGAAGTGCCCGACCTGATAATTTATGTTGGAATTTGTGAACTCCATCTGGGAACTCCATTCCGCGAACTTGAGTAGGTTATGTCTAAAAACGATGTTTGTGAACTTATCTTTATAAACTAAGGAATGCAATTGCAAACCGTGGGTATATAGTTCATGAACCGATTCGAGTGAATCAAATCATTTTTCCTTCAATTGTGTCTTATGTAGTACATGAGATTTCCTTGCAGTTGAACAACTCTCTAACTAGTTCATTTGAGTCATTTGAACTAGTTATGGTGAAGAAGAATACGGTTGATATGAAATTTATCATATGGCTAACCATTTGGTTAACTATTGTTGAACCAACTAATGTACAAGTTTGGGTACGGTTACACAAATCTAGAAATGTGCATTTTATATGTGTATAACAAGCTATGTTTTCGATCTAACGGTTGATAAATATTAACTTGAATCTAATCAGGTTTTCATCTAACGGTGAATATTGAATGCTTTGTTACCAAGCTAACATTGATTGCAAACCCTGATTTGAAAGACTATATAAGGGAGAACTATAGCAACTGGGAAACCTAATCCCCACAAATTTTGTGTGATACTAGTTGTGCTAAGCTAGAGTCGATTCTCCTTTAACCTTTGGTTTTTTCTTCTAAACCAGGTTAACAACTTAAAGACTTCATTGGATTGTGAAGCCAGACCGATACTACTTTTCTTTTAGTTGTGTGATCTGATCTTGCTTTCTTTATCATACGAGTACAATTGTAATAATTGGCTTGAGATTTCTATCTCCGATAGGCAAGATAAAAAGTAGTCACAAACATCTTCGTCTCATCATTTGTGATTCTACAATATCTTTTTTCACCGCGTCGATTAAGATTATTGTGAGGTGATTGATAATACTGAGTTCTTCTTCGGGAATATAAGTCTGGTTTATCAACTGGTTCCTGTTCACCTTAATTTATCAAAAGACGAAACAAAACTCGTAGGTATATTTGTGGGAGACGGATTTATCTATTACCGTAGACGTTTCTGTGTGATACAGATTTGTTTATTAAAGTCTTCAAATTTGGGTTATAACAACTCTTAGTTGTGGGTGAGATCAGCTTAGGGAATCAAGTACGTATCATCCTGTTGGGATCATAGACGCATGAGCATAATTGTACCTTGGATCAATGTGAGATTGATTGGGGTTCAACTACAGTCCAGACCGAAGTTAGTTTAGAGTAGGCTAGTGTCTGTAGCGGCTTAATACAATGTATGTTTAATCTGGACTAGGTCCTGGGGATTTTCTGCATTTGCGGTTTCCTCGTTAACAAAATTCTGGTGTCTGTGTTATTTCTTTTCCACATTATATTTGTTATATAATTGAAATAATACAGGTTGTGCGTTGTTCAATCAATTAGAATATCCGACCTTTTGGTTGTTGACTTAAATTGATTGACACTTGGATATTGGTATTTGGTACCATCCAAGTTTATCTCTCTTGTATTTAAATCGAGACTCGCAGTTTGCTAGAGTAAGATTTGAATCGAGAGATAAAGATATAAACTCTTTGATGTACTTTTATCTAGATTGAGTCCGACTGTCTAGTTGATTCTCAAGAAAGTATATTGGAGTTTTTCCATACAGATTGCTGATCGAAATATTGGGTGTGGTTGTTATACCCCCATTTTTTCACTTGAGATATCTTTATTTTGAAAGAATCAAAAGAGTTGTTACCAAACAGATTTGTTGTTCCTTTACTATTTGGAATACGATCCAAAATAATTATACCAGTGTGTGACCTTTGAAGTCGGAAGAGCAGGGATACCGAGGAAACTAAGTGAACTAGTGGTAGTTGCTTCATCTCAACTATACGAAGTTGTTGTAGATTTTGTATAGCGGCTTAGTTCTGAGAGTATTCAGTTCTGGACTTGGGTCCCGGGGCTTTTTTGCACTTGCGATTTTCCTCGTTAACAAAATCTTGATGTGTGATTTACTTTTGTTTTCCACAATTATATTTATTTATATAATTTAAAGTAAATTACACAAAACTTAAGTCTGTATTACTTTATATTGATCCTTTAGAGTTTGGTTAAGTCCGAACATATTATCAAGTAACATACTTTGTTGTCATATTGTCTCGATCTTGTATCCATAGTCAATCACACAAGTTATCTCGTTGTTGTATTGTCTCGATTTCGTATCCATAGACAATCACACAAAGTATGAACCGATAAGTTGTATTGTCTCGACTCTATCCATAGACAATCACTTTCAGTAGAGGACTTATAGGTTGAAACAAAAATATTGTGGTGTATTTGGGTACCCTCGTCTTTTCAATAAAGCTTTTTGGGGGTTAAATATTCTTCCTAAGGTTCATATTTTTGTATGGAAGTGTCATGAAAATAGTTTGCCATCTAAGTTGCTTTTTAATAGATATATATAATAATCATGATTCTACTTATTCTATGTGTAATCGAGGGGTAGATGAATTAACTGAACATATTATCCTACATTGTGCATTTGCTAAATGTGTCCTAATTACACTAGACAGTAACATGAAGCTTAATATAAGAGATTGGATTATCTAATGTCCCAGCACCTTAATTACGCTAAATTGTAACAGGTACCTTAATATAAGAGACTGGATTATCCAGTGTATTTTTGTTCCTCATCTTAAAGACAAAACCCCAGCGGTTTTCACAATTGCTTGGTCTATATGGAGAGAAAGATGCATTCACATCTTTCATAATAAAACTTTGAATCATTAGAGCATGGTGCAAATGGATCTCAAGCTGGTTAACGACTCTGCAATATATCTTAATTCTGCACTTCCATCTATTAATATTAATATTGTGAATAATCAACCTGTATCTAGAAACCTCAATGATATTTTAAGAGATTTTCCTACTGAATGTGCCTTACTCTACTGTGATGCTTCCTACGACAAGGATACTAATATGGTTGGTATTGGACTTGTGATGCATGACTTTTCAGGTACATTTATTGGGTGCAAAATCATCCCTGTAGTAACGAGAAATGTTGAAGAGCCAGAGAGTTATGCACTACTTGAAGATGGAAAATTGGCGCAATCTCTTAGCAAACACAAAGCATATCTCATAAGTGACGCAAAGCTACTACTTAACTATTTGACTCTAATAACAACCAGTTGTACTGGTTTAGTAACACTATTTTAGATGATTGTATGTATTTATTTAATGACTTTAGTTAATTATGTTAAGGTTGAAATTCTTAATAGGAACCAAAGCCAAAACCATACCTCCCACTCAACCAACCAAATCGGTTGACCTCTGAGAGAACTAAACCCATTATAACACACACCAAATCTGGTTAGTGAAATCTTTAATGAATAAACTAGAGAATAGAACTCAAACTTCCTCCAGAAAGTGTTTCACCCCGAAGCAGTAGAAAATATTCAATCTATAGACCTCCATGCCACAGCTAACCAACATTACAAGATAGTATGGCCCTACATACCAAATGGAAAACTCACAGTCAAATATGTGTATAAGTGCCTGACTATATCTAATCAAGTGTCTCATCAGGCGCCAAACGCAAACCAAATCTGCACAAGATTTGGAAATTAGATATTCTTCCCAGAGTTCAAGTTTTTGTATGGAAATGCTATAATGATATACTACCAGTAAAGGATAAACTGAGCAATAGATTAGCAAACATCTCCCCATACTGTATATTTTATGAAAACCAAGAGAAAACAATCTCTCATTTGCTTCTTCACTGTCCCTTCAGCAAGGCAGTGAGGTTTGGTTTAGGTTGCAGAGGTCCCCATTGAACTGATTTAAAAATGCACGAGTGGATAGAAATCTAGTTTATCAATACATAAACAACTGCTCTGGAAAATGCAAGGAGAAAAAGGATTGTTCATAGGGAAAAATCGGTGTTCCACAATGTTAGAGCATAGCTCAGTTGAACCCAACAAGCGTTGGTATGTCAAGTTTGGTTGTCATATTTTAGTGAACAAAAAATCAGTTAAGAGTTACTTGATTTAAATATATTAGAGTCAACTTCATATAGGTTAGCTTGAAAGTATTAGGATGAGACATTACAAGTATTGCGAAGACTTGAAGAAGTGAAGAAGTACGGAGCTACAACCACAACATCATCCTTCCACTTGAGGTTAATGATATTTGACTTGAATTGTTTCATTCCCTAACGTATCTTTCAAGTCGTGCATATTGAAAACATAAAACTGCGAAGTATGAACACTCTAGATAGACATATTATTAAGGAATACAATATGAAGTTTCTTGCGTAACCATTAAACTTTGTATAAAAGACATTACCATAATCGTATGAATGCTATTGTGATTATGTATGAGTATGAGGTAAGGATTTCATCCTAGGAAACAATGTTTTTACATGTGTTTTGAGGAAGTAAGTTCATGATTTGTATTGTGAACCGAAAAAGGAATTCGCTAGGCGTTATTGGGGTTGTTCTTCATTGTAAATCTTATGGACGACCAATATGTGTGATTAGTATAACCGCTCATGACTTGTTTGTGTTCTTGGTAAAACTATTCACATGAGGCCTGACTTATGTATTGGTATGACTTTTATTAATGAAACCGATCTTAAGTAATCACCTGGGATATGATCGGTTTTGTGAGTGTTTGACAAAATTTGAGAGAGGGAAACTGATCCTAGTAAGAGGTGCAGTACATCACAAGGGGGAACCGATCCTTGTATGAGGTGCAGCAAGGTTTATAGAAGAAAGGGGAACCGATTCTATGAACATGCGCAACACGTTTTTAGGCAAGGGGGAACCGATCCTATGGACATGTGCAGTGCATACAAGTTAGATATTAAATATATGTGGGGAACCGATCCTAGTACCTAATCAGCCGAATTTTGGTAAGCTAGTGTGACTATGCACAATACTCACATGGAGGTAGAACCGAAACTTGTTTTCGGTAGAACCATTACACCCATGGTTTGTGATTGAGTGTTACTTGATCAATCACATAGTTCTTGAAAGTCAGATGAACCAATTCTAAACTTGTTTGGAAGTGTGGTAAATCGGTTTCAAGTGAGTAATTATGAAAAAGGACTTGCAAGAGAAAGTGTCGACGAACTTTGAACACGCGCATTAATGTGTATTCTTTTATTGTTCAAAGATATTCCTTAACAGCGAAGAAGGAAGTAAATCCCAAGATCGAATTTAAATAAGCTAATAATCTTTTAATTAAGATTTTTAATTATATATGGAAAATAAGAATTAATAATGTGCATTTGCTAGTTAAATATTTTCCAAGGAGATTTCTATCATTATTTTGGACAGTGCATTCACAGGAATTATGAAAACCAAATTTGGGTTAATATGGAAAAATATCTTGACAATATTTTCGGTTTTGGAAATTCCTTGGTGTCCAAACTTCCTTGTCTATAAATACTTTGAGTTTGAATTTCTAGCAAACTAATCCTTCGTGACAGTAAACTTCCTCTGTTGTACTGTTACCGCTGAAGCCGCCTATCGGAGAGGAGAGTAATCTAATTAAGTGAAATCTTTTACGACCGCTCAGTTTAAAGTCTTCTTTGGGATTGAGAATCTCTAGTGCGTACCGTTGGTGGGAAACTAGATATTGCGGTTTATCTTTAGTTTTCGTATTGATTTGATTAACTAATGGTGGTTGAACTTTGATTGCACCTAGTTTGTTTATGCTTGAGAATCTTCTTTTCTGATGTAAGATTCACTCAAACTAGTTCAAATTTTCGACAGGGATATTTAGACTGTTGTTAGATCTAAAGACGATCTTGTGATAATCCATTGTTAACAGACTCCGTTCTATGCGTGATTGATCAAAAGAGATTCAAGTAGTTGTGTGCAAGTGTTTATTGAAGATCTAAAAAGATTTGAAGACAAAAAAGAGATAGAAGATTTCTGACTTGGGTTTAGAATCTTTGGTGTGCACAATACTTGTTTGGTAAAAGAGGATCCAATTAATAATCGGTTTATCCTTGTGGTAGATTGGATTGATTAATTGAGAAGATCAACATCAACACAATTCTTTGGATTAAGAGTGTTGTTAGCTTAATCTTAACGATTACCTTTTGGTGATTGAACATAAGATAGATCTTGGAACTTGGAAAATGAGTTTATGTTAAGATAAACGGAAGAGCCTTTGTGCAACTCATATCACTAGGTTGAAGAGAGTTGATACAAAATAGATTTGTTGTTCCTTTACTGTTTGGAATACGAACCAAAGGAATTGGTCCAAGTACGTGACTTGTTTACAGGTTGGAGGCGTGAGAATACAGACAGAACTAGGTGAACTATAGGTTTAGTTGTTTGGTCTCAACTATACGAAGTTGGTTTATTTTGTATATCGGCTTAATCCTAAGAGTATTCAATTCTGTACTAGGTCCCACGGTTTTTCTGCATTTGCGGTTTTCTCGTTAAAAAAATCTTGCTGTGTCATTTACTTTATTTTTCCGCATTATAATTGTTTTATTATAATTAAAGTAAATTGTTAATTCCTATTTACTTGATACGTGAATCCTATTGAGTTTGGTTAAGTCCGAACCATTGTATCAAATAAACATACTTCGTTATTGTATTGTCTCGATCTTGTACCCATAGACGATCACACAAAGTGTGAACCGATTAGTTGCATTGTCTCGACTCAGTCCATAAAAAATCACTTTCGGAGAAAGGACTTATATGAATGATTTTTTTTAGCTTGAGGTATATTTGGGTACCCTCGCCTTTTCACACAAGCTTCCAAACAGTACAAGTCAAACATGAGACAACAATCTCTCAGATCAATCATCATCTCAACCAATCATATAAAGCTCTCTCAAATTATACTCTCACCAGGACACTAATAGACTCTCAACTACATACCCTTCGATCAGAATAACATCAAAGACTAGGTTTTCACTTGCAGTTACTCTTTGGTAATTATTGCATTTGCAGATGAAGCACACATAATTGAAGACTACAAGGTCTTCACTTGCAGTAGCAATAAGAAATGAAGGAAGCACACTTGAAGTTCTTGCAGCAATGAAGTGGGCTCAAATAAAGAATGAAAGAACCAGCAACATCTAGGTGGAGAACACGAAGTTGGTAAAGGAGCTGAAGAAGAAGTGAAGCAATCACCAATACCAGTCCAACAATGCACTACTAGATTATGTAGATTACATTTTCTTTTCTTTTTTTCCCGCAAGTTTGAATGTAATTCCCTAAGACATGTGTGGTTGCCAAAATTGCAGGAAATAGCCTCAAACTATAACTCTCACCCTCTAAACTTTAAGTTGAGAAAACTATTCCGTGACACCGATGCTTTTATAAAACATTTGACTGAGTAGTTTTTTAATGGGCCATTTACATACTGGTCATACTTTTTGTAGTTGGGTCACAAAATGGTCAAACTTTTGTAATTCGTTCACAGAACAGTCATACTTCCACCCGATTTAACACTTTTGAATAAAACAGTGTTATCTTTTCCTAAAATATCCTCGTTCGAAATACCCTTCCCATTTAATTAATTAGTTGAAGTGGTGGTGATGAAGCGGTGGTGGTGGTGGTGGAAGATTAAGAATCTTCACTAAACCTCAGAGGGGAAGCGGTGAACCCTTTGGGTGAATGCGGTGTAACGAACCTGAATGCGGTGTAACGAACCTGAGGGTGGTGTAACGATCCTGAATGCGGTGTAACGGTGTGTAAGTGGCGGCACCACCACTTACAAAGAACGCACAATTGGGGGATATCCAAACTAATTGGGGGATATAGCTAGAGGACAAAATTGGTGTCCCAATAGCAATTCAGGGTGACCCCCTATGTAATTATTTTTTTAATTCCTAATCTAGCCCTGACTAATCCTAATTAGTGAATAATTATAATTAGTAAAAATGTTAAGTATTTGGGGGATAGATTAGTTTGATTTTTTATTTTAATTTGTGTGAGTGAGGAGTTGAAGTAGGGAAAAAAAATTGAGTGGAAATTTTTTTTTTGAAAATGGAAGATGATTGTGATGAGAGAATTGCAGCTAAGAGGTTGAAAATTTGATTTTTTGTCTTTGAATCCACCATTGTTGTAGCTGAAAAAGCTCGGTTCCGGCATGGTATTCAACAAAAACCCCATGCCGTCATTGTTGGAAATGTGCATAAATTATTGCCATTATCCGGGGGGTTCGGGGGGGCTACGCCCCCCGATATTTTTCTGGTTTTGATCTTAAGAATGTTGATTTTTTTTCTGGTTTTGAACATGCACTGGCATGGTAATCTAGTTTTCGAGCATGCCGGAAGTAGTTCCGGCATGGTTTTTGCTTAAATTTCTATGCCGGAACATGATGAAAAGTATCCAGAAACTTGATTTTTTTTTCACTTGACTACCGGCATGGAAAGATTTATATCGAGCATGCCGGAACTCAGTACCGGCATTGAATTTCATCACTTCTGGCATGGTCTTCATCATTTCCGACATGTTATTCATCACTTCCGGCGTGGTCTTCATCCTAAATAACCATGCCGGAACTCACTTCCGGCGTGGTATTCATCCTATAATTCTGTGCCGGCACATGATGAAAAGTATCCAGAAACTTGATTTTTTTTTTCACTTGATTACCGACATGGATATATTTATATCGAACATGCCGGTACTTAAAACCCGCGTGGTATTCATCCTAGATCGAATGCCGGTACTTAAAACCGGCGTGGTATTCATCCCAGATAGAATGCCGGTACTCTGTGTAACTCGACTGTTTCAGCTATGTTTGGCAATTCTAACCTAAACCCATTGCTATAAATCGATTAAAACAATCATAAATGAGTTCAAAATCACTAACCTTCTCAAAGAAGCCATGACTGCGAGTGGTTGATCGTCCGAGTTCGCCGCGTCGTCCTCTTCTTCTTCTTCTTCTTCTTCTTCTTCTTCTTCTTCTTCTTCTTCTTCTTCTTCTTCTTCTTCTTCTTCTTCAGCAATCACTAACCTTCTCAAAGAACAATGAAGAAGATGAAGAAAAAAAAATCAAAACCCTAACTGTGCCGGCAATCAAATGAAATTGGGGGATAAACTTATTTGGTTTTTAGATTTAATTGTTTTAGGGGAAGGGCATAACAGTCTTTTCATAAAGGTTTTTAATTAGGAAAGGGTATTTTGGTATTTTCATATTCAAAAGTTACCCCTTATCAGCCACCCCTGGTTGGGGGAAGTAATTCATATCCCCCAATTAGTTTGGATATCCCCCAATTGCGCGTTCCTTACAAATAGCACCACCGTTAAAACAATTATAATGAAGGCAAAATTTAAAATTGTGAATGGAGGGATAAGTAGGGAGGACACATAGGTAATTTGGTTAACGGATTTAACTGTGAGTCGTCACTTAACTCTCTTTTTAACGGAAATGTGACCATTTTGTTAATAGTTTGTAACATAATGATGGTTTTGTGAATCGGGTCCTAATACTAGGACTGTTTTATACATTTTCCTTTTTTAATTATAAGCTTTTAAAAAAAAAAAAAAAAATGTCCAAAACACCTATCCATATTTAAATTTATTTATTTTTTGATGGAAAAATGAATATATTAACTAGCAAATATAGTACAAAAGATTTACAATTTCGTTTCTATCAAAAACATTAGAGATAATGCTAGATTGCTTAATTTTTTGTTGCAATTTCGTAGACATATGTTGAAGGCTCTTTATTCTTGCTTCCTTGGCAATTCGATCCGCTGCTGAATTGTATTTTCTATTTGTAAACTTTACCTGAGCTTGAGGAATATCTTTTAAAATTGTCTTGGCTTCTTGAACGGTGTTTTCGGCTATCCATGAGAGATTTGTGTTGTCCTTGTTGATGTTGTCTGCCAAGACTTTACAATCAGTTACTATTGAAAAACTAGACAAGACGTTGTCTCTTAGCCATAAGACCGCTTTTTGTAAAGATTTCGCTTCCGCATGAAGAGCCGAAGTAGCTGACTCCGAACCTGCTGAAATGTGCATAAATGTCTACTGATCTACTGAATAAACGATGTGAGCGTATCCCATTGAAAGGTCTTCTTCCTTGAAAGAAGCATCAATAAATATTATCCAATCTGTGTTCGTATCTGACCATTTGGTATTGATCATCATTAACTGATTGTTATTCAGTCCCTTTGTTTTATTCTTTTGAGGGATGGATTGCAAAAATATGTTGATCTGATCAATTAGTTGCATTGAATATAAGGTTATTTTTTCAAAAACCATTGAGCATCTGTATTTCCATATGAACCATAAAATGGTTGAGATTTTTCTTACCAAATTATCCAAATCTGGGTTTAAAATTTTTATTTTTTTATTTTTTTTTGATCAGCAATGAATTTCATTCTATACTTCAAAAATTATAATTTGAATAAAAAAAGAAAAAAATAACGAGAAAAAGTAGTATCTGCCACGCAACGAGTCAAAACACCTTTGGTGACTCTCTCCTTTCCTTGTATACAGCAGTAAGAAAGCCCAATTTCACTTGCCTTGTTATCGCGGGAAAAGAATCTGCTATACTAATCAGGTGTTCAAATTTCAAAATCGGGAGGATGCGTTTGACTTTCTTGAGTTAAAAATTTCACACAAGAAAGATATGGTTCTTCTTTGTTTCATGCTCGATCTTCGAACAATTTCACCTCCTCTTCTCAAAGAATTGAAACAGGTAAAATTCCATACAGATTTCGCTTCAACCGATCGATTTCTGTTTATCGATCATTTTTTTTATCTGATTTGGTGGATTTTTGGTTATGATTATGGAATTTACTAGTTTGATACGGAGTAATGAAGCTCGATTTTGAATTTCTGTGTCGTTTTTTGTTCTTCGTCAGTGTTTACTGCAACTAGCAAATCAATACGCAATCTCAACAGGAGGAAGAGGGGATAAACAATCAGAGATCCTCAGTGATAGAATCGGATTATGTTATCTTCATAGGAGTAGAATTTCCTGCTTTGATGAGGTAATTAGTGCAAAAAATGTGTAATCATCCAGGGTTTTTCTGCATATCTGAATTGTTTTTTGAGCTAAACCTGGATCTGTGTGTTTTGTCTGATTCATGGATATAACATCAGTTGAAGATTGCGTATAGTCCGAGAGGAGATTTTTGTTTACGAGATTTTCATCATGCTGTAAACAACTTACCTACTGATGGATTTTTACCTGAAATGATGAATTCTCCGGTTACTAGAATCAGTGATGGTGGTGAGTAATTCATTTCTTCTATTTCTGTAATCTGTACAGAATTTCTGTTGCCATTTTGTTAAATGAGTAGTGTTAGTAGACAGATATATGTAGTTCTAATTATTACTAATTAGGGAGGCTGAGACATGTAGCAAATAGAATGCACTCCTTACACGGGGAGAGTGTAGGCCATGTTAGTTTCATACTTGACTATAAGGATTCATTGGTCTACGGAGTGTTTTTGTTTTCGAAGTCCTTTAAATTTTCACTCTTTCTTGTGGATGATAATAGATGTGTATGCTTCTTAATAAACAGATGTGACGTTTGGGAAGCTCCTAAGCGACGAAGTTCTTTATTCTTGGGGTGGTAAAGATATTGTTAAGAAAGTGATTTGTGTCAGCTCTTGTTTAGTGGAAGGCATTGAATCTGCTCGGGAAACTCTTACAGTAAGCTGATAATGTCACCACTGCCTTTGGATATTTTTCCCTTACCTGTCACTATTGAAGGCAGAGTTAATGATTTCATTTGGACATTAACCTTTTTCTGACAGGATGCAGCAGATAAATGTGTTTCAGTCGAGTTCATACTATTAGAGCAAGAATCCTGTCAGCCTAAAAGTATGTCCGAGGATGTCCAGAAGTTCAGTAACAGTATCTCTGATCTTGAGAACTGTTCTTTTCGAACATATCTTCCAGGTAAAAAGCACTATGAAGATTGAATGTGAAATTTAGTTTAAATGTGGATGTCTTGATTAATATCAGCACGCAGATGCAAGGATATTGTGCGGCCTTGTAAAGCGATGGCACCAGGAGCTGAAGGATGACTTTGAGGAACCGTTGCAAGCTGTCTTTCACTTTAAGAATAGTCTCGTTGGCTCTACGGACAAAGTTTTTTGCAATTTGGTTGCATCGATGAGCCCGATAATTGATGGATTCAGCCCTTGCGAGGTACTATTTTTTAGAAGTATATAAAATATGCATTATAGTTTCATCATGAATCTCAAGGACAAATTTCCGGCCATTTGTTATTTAACCAGTTTATAGTAGGAAAAGAGATAGACTGATCCAGCAAATGTGGTTGGCACAGCTATAGGCTAAATCTCGATGGTATTTGTAACTTTATTTGCCAATTTGCTACTAGGAGTTCAAGACTATGAAAATAAATAGGTTTCAGATGATGATGGTTTGGAATATCATTACAAAGCAAATCATGCTCATTGGTGTCTTTATGTAGACATGTAGGTGTCATGGATTGCCCTTAGATGGTTCAGGAGGAAATAAGACGAAGAAGTCCTCTGTCTGCCCACTAACACACCAGGACCTTGGCACATGTAATCTGATTGAAACTGCAGTAAAGGTTGGAGAACAAACGATTCTATTTTTGCCTTCTTTCCAAAGTTGTCCGAACCTCCAGCAAATTTCTGCACCCATCAGCTTTACTGTTATTGAGCGAACCAAATTGTGCTCTCTAAGTGAAGGTTTGTACTATGGCACTTTTGGATATTATATAAGTTTTTCATTGTGTATTAGAAGAGTATTTGGATTCACGGAAAATTTCACTTCCAGCAATATCTCTTAAGCCAAACCAAATTCATAAATTGATCTTTTCTTAGCACTTTTCAGCAAATCATCTTTCATATATACAGTTTGTACATATTTCCTTTTGGCAAACATTTGCAGGTGTGATATTTGGGAGTTCATATATTGTTACCCCATCAGCATATCATGAGATGGAAGCCAATTCAGATGAATCCGATAACTCAGAACTAAATGCCCAATGTAAGTGGTAATGGCGGGTGAGGTCCTAGTTCATCAGTTCCTGTTTTTACATATTGATGTCTCAAGTTTATTGGTATAACTGTAAGTTTGCTTCATATCTTTGTTGCAGTTTTTCAAGGGCTTTGTGGAGCACTACATTCTCTGGATCAGGGACTGATATGTTCTTCAAACTGTAATATGGAAACTAAGAGATATGCTACCTTCCAGTGCTTTTATATTCTCCAACCATCAGAAAAAGGGCCAATGCTACTCAGGGTACCTTCTGTCCGCCTGTCTCAGTCTCTGTCCTGTCTATTTCTGTTCATCTGTATTTCTACCTTCTGACTCTTAAAAAATATTGCAGAGGTTAGCAGGATCAGAGGAAATCCTGCCCTTTCCTGATGCCACTGGGTTGATTGACTACGCTGTACCTTTGGAGGTAGAGGACTCTATTCGATCCTCTTTATTAAGGGTAAGATTTTGTTTTCTAAAAACTTTGGATGTTTACTTATGTTCATATCTTTGGTCTTTGCTTAAAAAAATAACTCTGAAGTTGTGAACAATCCGTATTAATTAACCTGAATAAGCCTTGTTTAAACTGTTAAGTAGCTCTTCCTGTCGAATTACTTTGATAAATTTGCATCATAAAAGAGGATTAGGGTCATGTATGTTATATGGTCCATCTAGTCAGAAACTTATTAAACGATGGGTCTGACATCTGCCAGTAAATGTGGAAAACTACATTATTAGAATGGTTTATCTGCAGATTGAGTTTTCTTGTTAGATATAGATTGTGGCAATTAGCTATGTCATCCTTGCAAATATTTCTTTCATCATTTCCTCAACATAACAAGGGCATTTCGATGTGTTTTTTTTCTTTTCCAGATGGAACTAAGAGACTACAACCCTCTTTTGCATGAGCGAGGCTTCCACCCCAAGCTAAACTTGCTTGTAAAAGAAAGCTTACATTTTGGGTAATCATTTCCACCATTTTCATTTCATGGACTCTTCATGATATATGTGCTAAGATTAATGTATTCTCTAAGTAAGCTGGTAAATGTTCATGAGTTTTTCTAGCACAGATATGGAGATTTTAATCAAATCCACAAGTATATTTACATAATGATCTATTTTTTGCTAGCCACGACTTGAATGGAGAAACCTTCTTATTGGCAACAACTACTAGTAGATAGAAAATGCTTGTGCTTGTGGAATGACTTTTCACATGAACCTCAGGGTAAACTTATGCCTCCACATTATGGTATTTGTAGTAACTAGTAGAACATTACTCATCAAATAATAGTAGAAGTCCTGATCTGACCTCAAGTAGTCATAGAGAAATACCTAAACTCTGTCAGAGTCAACTTGGTTGCCTGGTCTGTGGGTAGTAGTAGTAGTACACTCGACAGACCTGTTCGTAAAGAATTGTGAAGTTGCTATCAAAGAGTGGCTAAAAACTTGTCATGAGCCCGACTATGATTGGTTCTAAATCATTCTGTGTGACTTTCCAATCTCTAAATGAAATGTCGATCTAAAGCATTGATTCCCTTGCAGGTCAATACCACAACCAAAGCGAAAGGAAATTGACTCTGAACTCATCTTGCCCAGGCCAGAGTCATTAGATATGATGGCAGCGGTTTCAACACCACAACCAAAACGAAACGAGATTGACTCTAAACCCATTTTGCCCAGGCCAGAGTCATTGGATATGATGGCAGCGGTTTCAACACCACAACCAAAACGAAACGAGATTGACTCTGAACTCATCTTACCCAGGCAAGAGTCAGTAGAGATGTCAGTAGTTTCAACGCCAATGATAACTGTTGATGTACCAGACTGCAGTTGGCAGCAGACTCAAATAACAGAAATTGAGGATTTGACTGCTGCTTGTATTACAGAAGAGTGGGAGCAACTGATTGTGGACGAAGAGGGAAAAATTTATGCTCCCAAAGGTGTATCCAGACCAAAGACAAAGACGTCTACCATTTTATCCCCTATTAATGGTAGTAAGCAGTTGGATGAGAAAACCTCTAGGATCTTAGAGAGACTGGAGGGTCCAAGACGAGGAAAAGGAAAGGAAAATTCAGCTGTTGAGATATACAATTTTGGGTCGACAGATGCATGTGCACCAAAAAAGAAGCCTCTAGTTCCATTTGGACCAAACCATGCTCTAGATCACCAGAGTCAGAACTCGAGCCAACCAATGAAACCCATTTTCCAGAGGCTTAAACGAAAGCATAGGTAACCACAAGTAGCCTAGCATTTCTTCATCACTTTAGGATATTCTGATAAAAACGATGCATGAAATGATTATGATTCTCTTGTCTGCTTCAGACATCATGTAGACGTAGTTAACCACTCTTTGCTCTAGGTCAGAGTGAGTCCTAAACAGTAAACACCATACATGTTTGCCTGTAATTGCATGAGAAGAATTGGTCTTTACAAGAAATACACGTCGATTGAACTGATATTGGATGGTAATGTTAAGAAAGCATTAACAAATATAGAAATGTACATGTCTTTCATAAAAATATAAAAAAAAATCTGTAGTCACTGATCAAGCTGTTGTGCAAATTCTAAAGACTGCACATAGTCTTAGTAATTTATCATGCTAGGTATTTTGATTTAACTTGATTAGGTGATATTGACGCATGTATTTAGTGGTATTTGAGTCGTATGCATCAAGAAATTTGAATCTCCAGTCAAATTTGATGGGTAATGTAGGTTAATGCAGCTTTTTTGATTTCACAATCACCTTTAGCACTCAATACCGCTCACACATTGACACTACAGACTCCCACACAATTACGATTGTAATGTATGAGAATGCTGTGGGGGAGATGACTCTCCTCAACCGCAATGAAGCCATAAAGGTGAACAAAAGCAAACTGAACTCCTCGAGAGGTAAAAAGGTAAACAGAAACAGAAAGAAAATCAATTACTTTTAACAGATGAGACCAGAGACCATTGCAATTATGTATGGCTGACGATTCCAATAGCAGTACTTGAAGGTAGGGGCCAATTTGATGACAGTGGGAGATGCACTAAATCATCCACACATGTGGGTTAGGTCTGTCTTAGGTAACCAGTATCCGTGCATCATTATATAGTTTTATAAATAACAAAAGCCAACACATCATTGAGTAAAATCAAGTGTTATGTTATGAAACCTTATAAAAGGAATGGGTGCTATGCACACTATCTCTCTCTACATAGCTTGGGTAAGAAAGAATACGCACTTAGCATGATTAGGCTTCCACTGCCTTGTCAAATTGCATTAAAATATAAACTGGTAATTTCTTTTGTTGAAATATGTGATAGGCTCAAGTAGTCTTAAGTCATTAGTTACTTTGTCTATCGCAGTCATCTGTTGTTTTGTCTGTCGGAAAGTCACTATTTGGATATAAGTGTTTGTTTTCATTGGATTTTATATATTATTATCTGAAAGTCTCATCCCAAGTTCGAAACCGTAAGACTGTTGCTAGTAATAGGAAACTTCAGGAATAAAACAAATACATTTTCCAAGAAATCTCTGTCCTGGACGGGTGATTTCATGGTAGGAAAACAGCTAAGCCGAATATGCAAAACAGAAAGAAAGGAGGGGAGAATAGCTCATGGATGGCTGGCTCATGATGCTGTGAACACATATGTGTTGGTTCCTTGTTCTACGAAGAGATAATCTCTTGAAATTATTGGGGTTCTTTTGTATTTATGAAAAAACTACTGATAAAAGGCATAGAAATCTAAAATATGATCAAGTTGTATAGTGGGCTTCATATTTCTACATTTTACCAAAGAAAAGGAGTCCAAATCTGTTCACACTCCTCTAATAATGAGTGTACATTTTACATTAACTTCTGATAGGTTGATTATTTAATTGATGGCCCCATTATCCTCCATGTTTAAAATCACGACTCTCATTACGTAACTCCCCAAATTAAATTAAGGGTGGAAATTGAAATGTGAAATATACACTCGTTAAGGAATGTGCAAGAATTCACAATCGTGAGAACTCTAATGGTAAGTTTTTTCTTATAAAATCTAAAATTTGATAAAACCAAATATCTGTTTTGAAAAATTATCCTGAATAGCGATTTCCTGATAGACAAACACCTACCAAAGGTTCTAGAAAGAGGCAAAGGAGAACAGTACAAAACGGCTCTCAAATACTTTTTCCCCAAATGCGTGTTGATTTTTGAGGTTAAAATATATTAAAACCAAAGAAAGCTGTGGTCACGGCTGACTATCTTATACATATGTGGCCATTAACATCAACTGTGAAAAGCAAGCCACCATAGAAGAATACAAGATAGAAAAGCAAGGAGCTGCACCATAGAACGAGTTTTTCAAATCCAAGCATCCCAAAGTAGGACTTTCTTTTGCACAATCCATCCATTGATTGAGAAGGGTTGTGTTTTTCTTCCTCATAATTTGATGCATTTGTTAAATTTGTCGGTCTTGATTGTTGCAATAATACCCTACATTTTTTGGCCGTTTCCTTGTTTTACTTTCACCTGCTCCACCTAATCGGATAAACTTAGGGGAAATGATTTGGTTTGCTAGCTAGCCGAAGATTTTTATGGCTTCACAGTTCATACTTCTTGTCTATAGGGCACGGCACGCCTTTTACAAAAGGCTTAGAAGTTATGCATTTCTAAGAAAATTTATTCTCATCCAAATTTCCTCTACCAGCAACGAGAGTAGGGTTACGTTGCACGGACACGGATTCGGCGACGCGGACTCGACAAGACACTGACGCGGACACGAGACCAATATTGCAAAGATCGTCCAGTTAGATGGCGGACAACTGCCAAAGCTGGAGGGTCCGTCAACCTAGGTAGCTTGTGAACTCCGTTGACAAGCTAGGGTCAAAAACCTAGCCCGATAAGTGCTATTCATCAACAAGCCCAAAATCCCAACCGATAATCTTGTCGGCGGGTTGGCTTGTAATTTTGCAACGTTGGTTGGCTTGTTAGTTATCATAACAACCAAAAAAAATGTTGATAAGTTAAGGATTAAAAAAAATGTTTGAAAATCGGGTAACTCTAGGTATTAAATTAAACCCAAAACTATGTTCACTTACCATAACATTTCTTTTGGACTACAAATGAACACGTCCTCCATTAGATAAGATTCAAAACTTAAGAGCAACACCACCTCTATGATCTAGTAAGTTGTTTTTTCTTTGGATTGATTTTTTTTTAATCAATTTTTAGTTTTTTAGATTTTTTAACCCTAGATTATTTTATGTTTAAAACCAACCAACCGAACAATAACCGGGTTGAAACAAGCCAACTAGAATCCAACCGCGAATACCATTGAGTTCGGTTTCTAGTTTTAAATATTTTAGCGTCGGCACTATAAACGGTCGGATGCGGACACGGCTCAAGAAATGGAGCGTCCGTGCAACCTAGGTAGGGTACAACTCCTCCTCTCTCCCATCGTATAAAGATGTTCTCTCTCATCGTACAACTCCTTTTTTTTTTTTGGTAACAACTCCTTCTCTCTCATCTCATTTTTCTCCCGACCGATCCTTTTCTTGTCCGTTTTCTTTGTCTGGTAATCCCTCAATGGCTATCTTTTACAGGATTCTCGCTGGCATCTCCCCAAAACCATTTGTTTCCTATCCTCATGAGTTCCCTTCACTGCTCTAATTTATGAATTTTTTCTTCTCTCTGGGTCTAATCCATTAATCCTCTTACTTTCAATTGACTCTCATGGAATCCAATCAGGAACCTCATCACAACAAGCATCACAATAATCATCACAGAACTCACAATCTCACTCACACTCACAGAGGAAATCAAAATCAAAGAGAAATCCGCACAACCACTACAATCTTTGAAACAAATTATCGTGTCACTATTGAAAAGAATCATATGAAAATCACTTTTTTTTTCTTTTCCCGAAAAAGAGACTAACCTCATAATATATATTGATTAAACCGATTTAGGTAATCGGAAACCTTACAGAAATTGTTCATGATAGTAAAACAGTCAGTCATACATGTTGTAGTATCTCCACCAATTCTTGCCTATCAAATCTATCCCTTTAGGTCTAAAAACAATTTTAGAAAACCTTCCTTCTCGCAAAGGAGAGTACCAAAAAAACAGGACCAAACTGATTTTGAAAACAAAACCATAATGTGTCAAGGCACAAAGTGATGGATGGATCGAGTCCAACCCAATGTTCTTCAGATCATGTAGATAACATGTACTGGAGTTTTTAAAGTTTAGATTGCCTAGTGCAATCAAGGTAACAAAGACCCAACTAGTAGTAACAATATCCAAAACGTAACCAAAATGTCTCAAATAGTAACAAAGTATCTCAAGTAACGGTGGTAGTCTGAATCGGTCTTTAGGTGTCTGTAACGGATAGTATCGGGCTGACTCGGCGTTGTAGAAGTGGTAACAGTTGAAGTAGAATATGAAATGGATGATAATCTTGATAGAGTTGTTGTTGTCTCTGTTTTCATTACTACTCCTAAAACAGATAAGACTAAAATGAGAAGGACTAACGTAATAACCATACATACTAAATCTAACACAAGAGATAAAGAAATCCTCTCAACACCAAAAACAGAAAATATAGCAGATTTGGACCTGTTTGGTGTACTTGAAGTCGATGCAATAGTTGTTGTTGAGACTTTAAATTGCTCCATGATTAGAAATGAAGCTGATGAAAAGCTTTGATTGTTTCTCTGCCAAAAAATGCCAACCAAACTCATGAGGCAAATAGAAAACAAACCAAAAAAAAAAACAACCCACATCGTCACAAAAAAACAAAGGATCTCAAGATTGTCGAAAATAGAATGACTGGAAATATTCTTCCACAGAGAAAAATGAACTCGTTGGAGAAGACGACGAAACTTCTGTAACTGCCAGAAAAGGTCACCATCATCGTAGCAGCAAAATCCGAAAAGAGCACGACCTAATCTTGAAATCCCCATAATAGAGAAGATTACATAACCCAAGTTTGAGAATAAAAGAGCAAACAGAGAACACTTAAGACTATTCATAGTAGTCGATTAAAACCAAATTCTAAGAGAAACTAGGTCAATAAAATACCATACATATGAAAATCACTCAAAAGTATCATCAATGTGGTTATAACTTCCTAAACAACATCATAAGATCTCTCACTGCATTTAAGAAAGATTACAACTCTGCTACCAATGATTTTATAATACCAAATGCTGAAGAAACCAGCTGGAATTCCAACACTAAAGATCTAAATGCAACAACCATCACTGGTTATCTGTCCATTTATGGCTCTCTCAAAACCTTCACCTATGAGAAGCTTAACATTGGCCATATCCAAATATACTCTCAATCTCCTCACCAAAATTTGGTGCTCTAAGGTATTTATTGACAAGGTATTGTTTCTAACTCTTATTGTGCACCATTTCTTTTACATCTCAACTAAATCTATAATTTATCACACTATTTTCTAAGAAAGATTTCTATAGGTATTCTTCTAATTCTGTTTGGACTAACCCCATGTGTCATATGCATTTTAACATAAACATTCATACTAAAACATTACATTTAATCAAAGTTTCTACTCATTCTAGATTAAACATTCACATTCATAGAAGAACCCAAATTAAGATAATCAAACTTTGCTACCATAAACATCTTACATGTAATTGTCTTCTTAAATTAGTTCAAACCAAAAGAAACATGTTCTTCAAGATCCCAAACAGACCTGCAAGGACATCAACAAACTACAAAGGGACTTCTTTTGGGGGAAAATCTTGGAAAACCCAACTGGATACTACCCAAAATCTTGGACTGCAGTCTGCAAACCCAAAGATCTGGGAGGATTAGGTTTCATGAATATGGAACTCTTCAACAACTCTATGATCACCAAAATTGGCTGGAGACTGGAATAGGATATTAACTCTCTATGGTACAAACTTATGGATGCAAAGAATCTAATTGGAAAAAACGTCCTCAACATGGAAATCAAGCCAAAGGATGGTGACTCCTGGATATGGAAAGGAATTCTAGAAGGCATTAGTAACATTCAAGAACATTGTGCCTGGAGAATTGGCAATGTAAGGAAAGAATCTCTTTCTTCTGCATGGAAACCTCTCTCTAGAAATTCATGCTGAGGATGTCTTATCGGGATTAAGACCAAATCCATGGTATGGTCTTTTGCAAAGCCAACATGATTGAAGATAAGAACATTATAAATATTTTAAAGATATTTGACAACCCTGGTCAAATAATCAACTTCAACAAGGATAATATCCCCACCTATGGGTGTCTAAGTCCTTCAAAAACTTATAGGATCATGTCTTCACTCACAAAAGAATCATGTTGATAAATTAAAAATAAAACTATTGAAAATGTTCTAAAACGAAAGTCCTCACTTCATCTTCTTGTATCTATCAAATGAACTTCTTCAAGATCCCAAACAGACCTGCAAGGACATAAACAAACTACAAAGGGACTTCTTTTGGGGGAAAATCTTGGAAAACCCAACTGGGGAAAAGAATCTGGAGAATTGGCAATGGGAAAAGAATCAAAATTTGGGATGATATCTGGATCCCAAACATCAATACTAAACTCAATTATCCTAACAATTGCCCACATCATATTGAAGCAGTTGACAATCTCCTTATCCCTAATGAAAACTGGGATGAGAATATGGTTCAAGCTTGCTTCAGTAACAATATTGCTCATGACATTATTGCTCTAAATACTCTTCCAGAAGACAAGATTCAATGAAATCTTAATGAAACGGGAAAATTCTCTGTCAAAGCTTTATACAAGGCAAAGATAAAAAGTTTATACAGGAATGATACAATAACAGGAAATTGGGAGGCAATCTGGAATATGGATGTTGCCCCAGTTATTAAGATATTTATCTGGAAATGTACTCAAGGGATCCTCCCCAAAAATACTAAAACTGCTAGTATTTTTCATTACATTGATCCTATATGTGCCATATGCAAAAGTGGGGAAGAAACAACGACACACATGTTCCTAAATTGTCCCGCTGCTTGTTTTGTTTGGAGGGAAGTCATTGGCCCTCATCATGCTCATTTTGATAACACTACAATATTCTTAGACTGGTTGCACATCTGGTTTCAAATTGGGATGGCTAGCAAAAACTGTAATATATATGCCACTACATGCTGGTTCATATGGAAAGCTAGGTGTGATCTGGTTTTCAGACACATCCATCCAAATGCAGAACAAACTTCAAATTGCATAAAACAACATTTATACAATCGCAACAAAATTTATCGTATGCCAGAGCATATTATGAATACTTTGTATCTATCAACTGAGGAAACTGAATCAGCTATGGAAAACAATATTATACCATACAATCTGAATCAGTGCCCTACAATGGATTATGGAATAATCATCAAAATTTGCGCTCTCCAGGATCCTAAAAGTTTGATATACTATTCTGCACTAACTATTATGGATTTTGCAGGAAATACCATTGGTTCCAGAGGACATCCATGACACTTTGGATCTTGGGGAGAAACATGAGGTGCAGACTTAGCCTTTGCATAGGCTAAAGGAATATGAAAAAGCGGGGGTATAACAACCACACCCAATATTTCGTTTGGAAATATGAATAGACAAAGTCCAATATACTTTCAAGAGAATCAACTAGACAGTCAGACTCAATCTAGAGAAAAATATATCAAATAGTTTTGTATCTCTATCTATAAATTCAATCTGCAATCGGCAAATAGGAATTTGCGATCCCGATTGAATATAAGAGAAATAACTTGAATGGTACCAAAGACCAATGTTTAAGGATCAATCAATTTCAATCAGTAACCAAAGGTTGGATTTCCCAATTGATCGATTCAACGCATAACCTGTGATATTTCAATTATATAACAAAATATAATGCGGAAAAGAAATAACACAGACACCAGAATTTTGTTAACGAGGAAAACCGCAAATGCATGAAAAACCCCGGGACCTAGTCTAGCTTTGAATACCACATTGTATTAAGCCGCTACAGACACTAGCCTACTACCAATGAATTTTGGACTGGACTGTAGTTGAACCCTAATCAATCTCACACTGATTCAAGGTACATTTAAACTCCTTACGTCTATGATCCCAGCAGGATACTACACACTTGATTCCCTTAGCTGATCTCACCCACAACCAAGAGTTGCTACGACACAAAGTTCAAGACTTGATAAACAAATATGTCTCACACACAAAAGTCTATTGGAATAGATAAATCTGTCTCCCACAGAAATACCTACGAGTTTTGTTCCGTCTTTTGATAAATCAAGGTGCACAAGAACCAATTGATAAACCAGACTTATATTCCCGAAGAAAATCCTAGTATTATCAATCACCTCACAATAATCTTAATCGTATGGTAGCGAAACAAGATATTGTGGAATCACAAACGATGAGACAAAGATGTTTGTGGCTACTTTTAATCTTACCAATCGGAGATAAATCACCTGCAAATCTTAGCAAAGATAATACTCAATCACGATAGAAGAAAGTAAGATCAGAACACTCAACTACGGAGAAAATAGTTGGGTCTGGCTTCACAATCCCAATGAAGTCTTTAAGTCATTAACCTACAGGGTTTCGTGAAAAACCTAAGGTTAAAGGAGAATCGACTCTAGCTTATGCAACTAGTATCACACAGGAGGTGTGGGGATTAGGTTTCCCAGTTGCTAGAGTTCTCCTTTATATAGTTTTCAAATCAGGGCTTGCAATCTAAGTTACCTTGTTAATAAAACATTCAATATTCACCATTAGATGAAAACCTGATTAAATTCAAGCTAATATCTTTCCACCGTTAGATCGAACTTAGCTTGTTATACACAAATGAAATGTACCCTCATTTAGGTTTATGTAACTATACCTAAACGTGTACACCAGGTTGGTTCAACCGTAGTTAATCGAGGTTAGCTATATGAACACTATCATATCAACCTTATTCATCTTAACCATAACTGTCTCAAATGAAACTAGTTAAAGATTTGTTCAATGGCTATATTCTCATAGAAGTATACAAGAACACAATTGAAGCAAAATCGGTTCGATTCACTAGAATCAATTCATGAACATTATAGCCACGGTTTGCAAAGAATGCATTCCTTAATATATAAATGTATTAGTTCATGAACAAACCGATTTTAGAACTTTAATTACTCAAATATGCAAACGGGTACGCATACTTAAGTAGCCGGTCTGAGTTTGGGTTCGCCAGTATGTGAACGGGTACGCATACCTTAGTACACTTCCAAAACCCATCAAAAATTCTCGGACCTATACCTTACGCAAGTATAAGTACCAATATGTGTATTTGGTACACAGAATTCCACAACTACAAGTACGCATACCGGTATGCACACTATAATTCCGGTCATGGATCACATACATGCAAGAATTCATATTATGTTCATAATCCAATAATTCTAAACTCTATTTCAATCATTGAAACTTTCTTAGAGGATGACAATAGCCGTTTTCACACACTATTAGCATCAAAGCAATTTTCAAGTTATTGAAATAATCATAACGAAACATTCCAAGTCTACACCAAATGATTGTATCACACAAACCATGTAAGATGTTACTCATCGATTTTCACATGATCATCTTTTGACTTTCGTCAAGAATATAAGATGAACTTGGTTGAAGCAAAATCTTACCAGCAAATATTTCGAGAAATATGTAGGCGAGTAAATCTCAGCTCGAAATGTCAAATGTGTATAATCGAAAACTATCGTAATACGACTTTTGTCTCAATATTGGAGATAGAGCAGAAATAGACTTTCCAAGTGATAGATGAGTTTCAGTCTCCACATACCTTTTGTTGATGAAGTTCCACAAGCTCGCCTCAGTAGTTCTTCGTCTTCAATTGATGAACGTCGTGAAGTCTAAAGCCCATCTACACAATCTATCCTAGTCCGAGACATCATTATAAGTAGACTAGAAATCAAGACTTATATTTTGATCACTAACATTGACAAACAAACTTGAGATAGCAACACTTGCGAGTTTGACCGAGTAGTGCTCTTACAGAATGCAACACACTAACATAGAAATACAAGTTGAATCCATGGAAGTTCTGGTCCGTTTCAAGTTGCTGTATCATAAAGCAGTTAAATGAAGATTTCATCTAAACTACCATGAAAGAACAAACAGTGAAGAGGAGGACAATGATACTAGCATCAACCTAGTAACTTTTATTTTACAAACTCTCAAACTTATTCATAGACTACAAAACTCTGAAACTTTTAATATTGCTTTACCTTGTAAGAACCATATTGGCAGGGCAAGTGCCCCAACCACTGCCAACATTTTGTATCAGTCTTAGGTGCTCTTGTGGCCTAAGTTTTTCTATAAAAAAATAATTATCGGACCCTAGTGATTTAAGGTGGTGGCGGAAATGAAGAAGTGTGTCTGAAATATTTCTTCTCAAGTGCCCTCCGAAGGGAATAGAAAGATGGAAAGATTAAGTGAAAAGCATAAGTTAGTGGCGGGAATTAGGTATTTAATCAAAAGAATGCAGTTTATTATTATTATTTCTAAAGTAAAAAAATGAAGGCAGACAACTTTAATTAGAGAGTGTCATCATTTTTCCCTTTTACAAACATTTTACAGTAGATTTGTATTAACTAATTAAGATTCGCGCTTAAAACATTTTACAATTACTAAACTCAATTAATGGAAATTTAATCAAAAATATCGTTGTCAATTAAATTGAAAGAAAAACCTATATATACGTCTAATTTAGTAATTTAATGTAATTCTATTATATCCATCTATATATATCTATATATGATCAATCACACTGCGGACTTTGCACAATCGAAGCAGCAGCTCACTGGCCCCCGGTCTAGGGACTCGTGACTAATTCTTGCGGTTCTGCTTGAATTCCGAAACTCAGTGAGAAACTCTGTACATAAATAGTTGAATTGAATAATTCATCCATTCATTTTTGTTAAATTTCTTAGAAATTCTCTTTGTGGAAATCAAATTTGGTGCTTGTTTTGCGAGAGAAATCTGATGCTAGCTGACGTAAATCTTTTGTCAGTGCCGGTGCTCCACAATAGAATACTCCTGTTCAATAAAATAATGAGCAAAATCAATAATGGAATTGTATGTATTTATATTGGATGTAAAATAATATTCCCTCCGTTTCAGGGCTAAATTGAAAAAGTGAAAATAACACTTTTACTGAAACGGAAGGAGTATTATTCATGTTCTTGCCGGTTTCTACCTTTGAAAATTAGTATAAGTAATGCTCCAAAATAATGAACAATCCAGGTTATTATTGTTAATATGCAATTGGTCCATTAAGCTATACTCAAAAAAATGAAGGCAACAAGTGAAGTTGAACTTACCAACTCGTGAATCTTTGTGATTGAGTGCGATCCTCTTGTAAACGTTTCGCCAATTAGGCTTTGCAAAATGAGACTTAACACGCGTACCGGAAACAACATCGACACCATTCTTCGCGTGGTTAAGGTCCTGTAACATAGCAATCAAGGCAGACCTCGCATCACCTTCCTCGTACACGCTGGTACAGTAATTGTGAAGTTCAATAACTTGTTGAGTATCCATCTCGGCCACTTCATTCATGACACCTTTGAACCAGTCGAAAGAACCTTGTTCCCTTGTGACCCAGTAGAAATAAGCTCTCTTGGTCTTGAATCCTTTCCTAATGTTGCTAGAGCTACCATTACTAAGATCGTTCTTGGGTGTTTCCATGCCCAATGAATTATAAGATGCTTCTAGATCTTCTTCTTCTTGGATGGCTTTCATGTTGTTCACGATGTCTTTTACAATGCTGATCATTGGTGTGGCTCCAATCCCTAACCCAACCAACAGTACTACTTCATATTTCTTGTAGTCTTGTGCTGGTGCACCGTATGGTCCGTCTATCAGCACCCTTGGGAACCTGCACGTAACCACCGTTTGTTTAAATATCCAAGTCAAGTGTGCATCATAAATTGCATGTGTTGTGTTGTCTTTGTTGAGTACAAAACCAGTTATGTAATCCCGTGAATGTGCCTAAGCTTAGGAAATACTATCAACCACACAGTACATACTGTCACATTCGAAAATTGGCTTATTCTATTTCTATCGCATTAGAGCCAAAAGTATCAATGAAATTGTAATTGGCCATCCATTGTCGACATTATTATTTTTGTGAGGCTATAATTATTGAATATAGAAGATAAAAATGTTTGCTTACGGTGGATTGTTTCCACCAGCTCCATTGAAATCTGCCCTCAGTAGTCCACTTTTATCGCCGGTTGGAGGCTGACAGACCTGTGCATGCATTATTATCAAGCATATCAGCATATAATTTAATTTAACACCATGTTCATGGATCTCTTCCGATCCGTGATTAACTCAACTCAATCAGTCAATCTCCTAATTATGAAACAATTTATTATTAAATAAAATTTCAACGGTCTTTTATTAAAACACTGTACCTCAGAGAAAACAGTTTTGAGCTGTCTTGTCCAGTCTCCCAGAGTTCGAATGTGGACACTCAGGTAATTCTCTCCTGGAGCTGAAGTTATGGAGAATGGATGCCTGTTTTCATAATTAAACAATTTTTTAAGCTACAATAATTTGGTATTCATCGACGCATTTTTGTTTCTATTCAAGCAGTAATTCTGACACTTACCATTCAAAGGGAGAGACAGCAGAGCAATTGACAAACATGTATTGCCCGCTCTTGTATCTGAATCCTTGTGGTTTGGACATATGCAGTGACAATACATTTCCGGGATACACAGCAACTTTGATTATTTTAACTGGCTTGATACTTGATCTCAGAGCTCTAGTTAATCTTTCGCAAGCGTATAGGGCTACTGGTACTGCCAAATACATCCATGTCTGCACAACCCCATCACAATGCACGTCAGCCAATTACGTTCTAATTGAATTTTGCAATGTCAAATATACCAAGGTAGAAAAACTAACCGTTTTCTTGTACCATTCTTTGGTAAGGTAGAGCTTGATTCCATGGACAATAAGAAGAGTGTAGACGATAATAAACAAGTGGTGTGTGTACCAGAACATATTGAACCCTGTTAATCTGGTGAAAGGCCATGGTAATTTGATTCTGTTTCGTCTGAACCATGGAGTGGCAAATGTGAATGCTATTATCATCAAAACCACCATTATGATTCCCGTTACACCTTCAATTCCCTTAACGAAAAACCAGTAACTTTCAGGCTGTTCTTTTCCAAAGAATGGCTCCATAGGCTCATACGCTTCTTCTGAAGCGTGTAGGAGACGAGGGAAATCACAAGCCAAATGAGCTATCACGTGTAACCCAGTTCCAATCGCAATTCCAACCGCAATTACCTTATGGAAATTGAGATTATCGTCAAAAGGAACGACAACACCTAACTTGGTCTTGTTTCTGAGCCAAGTGATAGTGTTGCGACAGACGGGTAGTAAGATCAACGCCATGTTGAACTTAAGTGTCTCGGCAGCACCCTTAGCAGTGCAAACACAATACCCCATAACTTCATAAGCTGCTTTGTTACGATACTGAATGAACTTGTAAGTAAAAAGACCGAGCAAGATTCCAAGCCAGAGAGTGAACACCCAAATCCTTTGCCAGTTATCTAAGAAGAAGTACTTAGTGGTGTTATATGATCGTTTAACCGGATTCGTCTCTCTAGTTGCAGTAAGTTTTTGACTTAACATTTGGCTTAGAATTCGACTCTCTCCTCCTCTAACTGTCTGTGGAGCTTGCAACAGTAGCATCTCCAAGTCCTCAATCTATTCATTACACAAAAATCTTCGTTTAGCTACAAAATAGTAACTAGGACAACTTATTCATTTTGTTAAAGCTTAATTAGTGAAATTACCATGATGTATCCATGGTTGTCTGCATCAAGCTCTTCCATGATCAAGGCAGCGTATTCTTCGGCTTGTTTTTGAATGTTCGTTAGCTTGTTCGCCGAAGCACTTAGACTAATAATCTGCAGGTTCAACATTTTTTTTTTAATTCCTTTTGATTAATCAGAATTCTGGGGAACTGAAAATTTCAGTTGGTTTACTAAGAAACTTACCTCTTTGACTTCTTCCTCAGTGATTCTTCCATCAGCATCTTTGTCAACCCTGCATTTTCAGTCTTACCTTAATTAGTAAAATTCAACGACTTAAAAGAGATTATTAATGGAGAAATTAATCACTGAATTTACATGTCAAAGAACGTTTGAAGCCTAGAATCGAAGCTCTGATCGGATATTTGCTCCCAGAATTCTTTCAATTCATGCTTGTTAAGTGAGTCTGTTTTGATATGCCTCCTCCTAGCAAGTGCATCAAAAAGCTCAAGTGCAAATTCTTTAGACTCCTTGTTCATCCCTGTACCACACAAAGTTAGAATCCATGTTTGATTCAGTCACCGCTGTGTAGTACTAAATCGGAATAAATGTTACCTATGCATTCGGTGAACTGAGAACGGTGTAATAAACCATTAGTTGAAGCAGTTAAAGTATCAAATCTTTTCTCAACGGCAGCCCATCCGGCACCGCCATCTGTTTTACTAATGAATTTGAGTCCTTTCAAAGCGTACGCAGCTGCGGATTTAGTCCTGTCTAAACGGCGTACAGGAACAGAACGTTTGTTGATAGAAGCAAGACGTTTAAGTTCCTGAGAAACTTGTTTGATTCTGGAAGAAGCATTTCTCATAATTGATGAACCAAATGACGATTTCTTCTCCAAAGTTCTAGCTAATAATGTCACTTCAGGATCTTCATGGTCTGCAACACCTCCTGCGGTTTTAACACTATGAACAGCAACAGAATCTTCTCGAACGTCTAGAGTGATCTCAACATAAGCTTCGTCGTCGTCTTCGTTGTTCATAGCAGAAGGTCTTTTGCCAGTGCTGCTAGCTTGTCCAGCACCATTAATGGAATTCATCATCGTTTCTCCTGGTATATTAAACCTTGCACTTTTTCTTGCTCTCTTGTTTAGAACAAGTGGTCCGCTGAATGGACCACTGTATGAAGCTCTTTCGCTCCCAACACTCTCTGTATCAGAATGATGATCTTCTGTTCCCATATTCTGCATCTCTTTGATCATAAACCAAATTTACTTTCTTCAGTCTTTCGATTGAGTAGGAGGACGTCTAGAATGCAGAATAACGCCTCTGGAAATCGATATTTGCGTCCCCCAAAGATTGATTTTGTTTTGAGGGAATGAAATGAGATTTTTGTCTGTCCGTCTTTCTGATGCTTTTGCTTGTAATTGAATTTTTCTTGAGAATGAGAAGTAGGATAATGCGAGTATTTAAATGGTTTGAAAAGATTAATTTATTGACAAACGAAATTGATTAGTCAATAAAGCCAAATCGCACTAACAAAAATCACTGTAGGAATTGTTCAAATCAAAAAGGATTACTTACTGGTAGTGCTATTGACGGTCATTTTCATTTAACTAATACTTTTTTGGCCTTTTACCACCGAAGTATATGACTCAATAATATCCTCAAATCATATTGAAAGTTTTGGATGAGGAGGGATGAACACAGGCCGCGGGTGTGAAAAGAGCTCTCTTGGCGGGCCTTTTGCTCCTGCCATGCTCTCTATCAATATGCACATGAACATTTGCAAGATCAAACAGTTTAAAAGATCATATTCACTGTCCTGTTACGCAGTCATGTGCTAGACAGCAATTATTTATTTTTTTAGCAAAAGAGAAATTACATATTATTTAAGATAGAGTTTCCGATAACGGTTACATACCCAAGTTGACTATTATCTTGAGAATTATACCTAAATTTAACAATACTGGTATTCAGAAAATTCACGGATCCAGACACTCGGCTCATACCTCCTACTTCATGTACTGAATTTCTGAAGAATTCCCTTTTCGCGCCATCCCTTGCAATATTTCTGGCTTGATTAGCACCTTCTCCGTTAGCAATATTTGTGCTAGACAGCACGACTCATGAATGAATGAATTTTTTTTTTTTTTTTCGAAGCATTGACTGAATTAAATGGTTTATTTGTTAAGTCACTTTTGAGGATTTTTTAGGATTTTTTATAGACAGCACGACTCATGAGGGTAGGGCTTAAGGGCCGAACATGTATAAGGTGAATAAGCAAAGACGAAAAATGGAGGTGAAAGAAGAAAAGTAATGATACAGATGTATCCTACGACGTCCGTCCAACCCACAGCCACTCTGTTAGTCAAAAAATTCAACAGAGACATAGTTCCAAGTCCTAGAATGGGAACTGATGGAAGTTTCCTCAACCCGTCAAACTTTGATCAATACTCGCTGTAATGAATCTGTGGGACGCAAAATCCGCAGGCGAGATTTGTTAGTGCCTTCTAACCTGCTGCGTCTGTAAAAGCGGGAGTTGACAAATTAGATTTGGAACTTGGAAGTTTGCAATAGTTATGCATCATGACATGAGCAAAGCAAGGCGACGATATTGAAATATTAAGTCATAAAGTTTTTGATTCCCCCCCATTTAATTTAATTTTTGTATTTGCAAATGTACGCTTAAAGTGCAGTACTGCAGTATATTTGGATTGCTGTAACTTGGCCATCTAGATTCTATCGTCACCTTAATCCGCGAGGAAGGTAAAGGCTGACACCGGCCTATTGCCCCGTCTAGATGAATAATAATCCAAGCAAGGACTAATTTGTTTGAACGGATCACAGGCTCTGTGGTTTTCTCCGCGGATACTCGGTGTCTTTTCAATTCATGCGGTAGGTGAAGACACATTGCATTAGGAATTATGTTACGTACATACTCTTATCCAACTTTTAATTAATAAGCTAAATTAGATGCGGACCCTAACCACCAAAAATACAATAAGGTAAACTTGTTTGACTACCCTATTTCTCACATGTGGACAATAGTGTTTTCTTTACACGTTGGTTATTCAAGTCAATCAGGCAAGGAATACATAAAAGCATGCGCGCCATTGACCACTCATTTCTTTTCATTGATATAAAAAAGAAAATGGCATGGATGGTACCTCACATCTTCTAGGTTTATTTTAAGCTAATGTCGCAAGACAAATAGCGACAGTAAGGTCACTGTTAGGCCATATGTGTAATATTTGTGATTCAAGGCACGTATATGTTGCAAACAAGTGAAAAATGAATGTGTTTCACCACTTTTTTATTATATTTTACCACTAATAATGTAATACAGATTTATTTATTTTTTTGATGCCGACAGCGCAGGATTGGAACCCCTAACCTATAATTCGGGAGTTCGACCATGTTGGTTTAGTATAATACATGTGAACACGAAGACTACGTAATGGTGCCAACATGTCCACAACCAAACTACACATGTACGGGGTGCATGCATTAGGGTATGAATATAGTGCAAGATGCCTAGATAGACGTTGATTCATTGATTCCAAACCCCGCGGGTTTGTCATGATCTTGTAAACGTCTGCCATTGTAGATCTATGAAAACACATGGATACGAGAATATATCAATACAAAAATGTAAATGAGACAACTATTTATGTGGTTCAGCTCTAAGGCCTACATCCACAAGTCTAGGGGAGATTTCACTATGTGGTAAACGATTACAAGAACAATCGAAAGACTTTCAGTCTCTCTGGAACCCGAAGGCTCATGCTCATACTTACTTCTCACTGATCTCTCTTTCTCTCTCCCTAAAATTGCTCGACCCCCCCCCATGTAACAAGAAGGGTCATATATATAGCTAATCTTCGTGGGACCCTTAGAAAAGAGTTGTTGTAATCTTATCTTCTTGTGTTTTGTGCAAAGTCCGCGGACCTCTTGGTCATCCCGCGGCTTCTATGCTTTCTAAGATCATCGCGTTGACCAATCTCTGTCTCCTTCGTTAGTTAGCAGTTGCGTGCCCTCTGAGCAGTGCTAAATGCGAGTGGTTGAGGCTATCCAGTCCGCGGAATGTGGTGTCAGTTTCCCTTTCGTTGATGTTCCTTCATCTTAGACTATTGATCTCGACATGTGGTGTATCACCCAGATCCTTGGGTCCCCCTGTGTACCATTCATCTTTATGACGTGGCCTCCACGTGGGCTTGCTAGTGCACGTGGCGAGGGAGATACATAAGTGTACTTACAATTTGCCCCTCTTCATATGACTGGGTGTCATCTATAGTCGGAAGAAGAATCAGGTAGTGCGCTTTTTCTCCCTCATAACTTCTTCTAAAAAGATGTTATTTGCATTTATTGTGCACGTTTCCCATGTCCGGCCGTAATTGTGTCTCGGGTGGTGGATGGTTTCTTTTGATACTTTAAGAGAGAGGAGAATGAGGGAATGTGAATTTAATTCACATTCTCTGTTTTATTCCTTGCCCCATTTCCTTCGTCATCTTCTTGACTTTTTCTGAAACTGTTTTTGCTGCTGTTGTTGACGCCTTTTAATCATCGAAGTTATTGTGGTTCAGGTAGGCTTTTTCACCTATTATTCTCGCCATTTTTGCTTCTGTGGAGTTCTCGATTTTCAGTGATGGACCATGATGGGGTTAAATCCCATGCATGTCATGGATTCGAAGGCTGTCATTGCTGGGCCGTGCATTTTCGGCTTTGTTTTTGATTCCTTTTAAGTTGATTAATGATTTGAGAGATCATGTGGTGGTAGATGAAATCTAGGGTTTTCTTCGTGTTCTTCGCTGTTCTTGAGATTTCCCTGTTTTTGATCTTCCTTGACTGACTAGTCCTCCTATTTGTGTTTGTGTTCGCAGATATGTCCGAGCGTCCGCGGGTACCTTATCAAACTCCTCCGCCGAGTCCCCATAGATCTCCTAGGGGAGACTCTCATATAAGGGATGGGGCATCTCCTCCCTCTGCTCAGGGCAACCCTCGGGATAAGCGTCCATCTTCGTCCTCTAGCCAGAAGCCTCCGTTCCAGAGAGGTGATCCGCCCCGGGGGTCGAGATACGCCTCGAGTCGCTCTAGATATGAGTCTTCTAAGAAGCAGCAGAATCCGCGCATTGAACTTTTAAATGTGCAGCCTCTTCGTACCATGCCTCCCCCGCGGGCTAATCTTCCTCCGTCTTCATCTGTGCCTGGTTCAGGCAAAACAACTAAGATCCAGCCTGCGAAGAGGAAGGCCTCAGAGATGGAATCTGTGGGAGACGTGGTTCCTCTTAAGAAGAAGGTAGCAGATTCTGCGGAAGATGTTGTGGGGGATGCTTATGAAGATGACTCTGCTGTCACTTTTCGTCCTCTACCCATGGGTAATAAGAAGTTCACTTTCAGGCACATAAATCTTGAAGCCTTCAAAGTGAAGCACGGTCTTCAGCACTTCCAGGTGAGTTTCTATGCCCCTGATAAAGATATAACCTACGAGATGGTTATTAATTATCAGTACGATGCTTTTCATCTGTTGACAACCGTGGGCGCTTTTGAGGCTGGTTTGATGTTGCCTCTGTATAAAGCTGGTGATGATTTCTACTACCAGGTTTTATCTAGCCGCGGTACTGCTAAGAAGAGTCATAACCGTGGGGTGCAGCAATTGACGGGAAATTATCTTCGTCATCTCCGAGAGTACTATGTTCGTAGCAAGGGGCAGACGATGATGACATGCTATGCTCCTAACTTAGAAGAGGAGAAAGGGTGGTATACTCCTGAGAACTTTAACAAGTCCTTTGGAGATTACGTTAATAGGAAGACGCGTAAGCCGTGGTCTGTGAATCTGCGGAATATTGCTCCTGTTAAGGGGGAAATTCGCCTTTTGAGCGAAGTAAGTGACTCCAAGATGGCAAGGGTTCCTGGTGCTGAAGGTCTTTATATTCCTGCTGATGAGAGGATCAAGCGTGATCATGATTATGAATGGTCTTCCACCGTTCTTGAGGTTGTTGGTCCGTGGGCCTATGGCTGGGTTCTGGGCCCCATGGTTGGCAACCTAGTCTTTGATAGCTCCTACCGCGAAGCCTCTCCTTCTCGTTATGCCCATTATTGCCCTTGGCAGATGAGTTTCGAAGGTATGGATTTTGACTATAGCCGTGATGTTGATGATGCGGATGACGAGGATAACTCCGACGCTAACCTTCTTCCGCGTAATGCTAATGTTGCTAAGGTATGTTTGTATTCTTCGTATATCTTCCCCTTCATTTTTCTTAAGTAATATAGATTATGCCAAGGAAAGGAGAAACTCAAGGCTATTTATTATTATGTCTCGCAGGTGGTTAGGAAGAAAAAGATCAACCCCAAGCAATCGTCAAATTTTCCTACTGGAGACTCTACGCAGTTCGAAGATGTGAGCAGTCCAGTGAACGCTGAAGAGGATGCGTCCGACGAAGAGGAGCGGATTGAGACTTCTCCACCTTTGCAAGAAGGAAATACTGCTGGTGGCGGTGATGGTGGCGTTGGTGATCAAGCCACAGGTGGTGATGGTGGTATTGTTGATGAAGCCGTTGGTGGCGGAGTTGGAGGTGGCGATGGTAATCAAGTCCTCGGTGGTGATGGTGATCATACCACTGATGAAGCAAAATCTACTGGGGCTGTGGACATGGAGGTCGGTCAACAGCAGATAGTCACGGACAAGGGCAAGAGAGTTGCTTTTGTGGCTAGCAGTGATAAGGGCGTAGGTGCTTGTGGTGAGTTTTCCTTCGGTAATGCTCTATCCGGGGATCAGTCCTTCGATATGGCCGCGGCTATGGGACTCGTTTTGGATTTGAGTCTTCTTTCTCCTGGTGATGACTGGGATGTTCTTAAAGGTAGCGGTGGTGGTGGCGCTGCACCTGTGTCTGGTGCTGAGGTTCCTTTGGTTCATCCGGAGGGTTATGGTGGCACCTCCTCCGGTGTTGGGGGTATTTTGACGCAAGGCCAAACTAGTGCCGCACTTGGTGTGAATTCCTTGGGTTCTCCTTCTGATGATTTCCCGCAATCCTTAATCGCGGATGGTGATGATGCTGTCTTGGGTTGGCTTCGAAAGAAGGGTTTGCTTGTCGTGCCGCATCCTGCCCCTGTGATTGAAGGGGAAAAGAGTTCGGACTCTTTTACTCGCCAGCATATGGAGTCGACCTCTACGGAGATTGTAGATGTAGAGTGGGATAAGGATCTTGTGTCCAGCGGGATTGATCTGGTGGTGAATCCTCCTTCTACTGTCATTTGGTATGATGGCACATTGCTGATGGATACCAGTATAGTTATCCTCAGCAGCGACTATTGGAGGTATGCCCCATTCTTTGTAACCCTGCTCTTACTTGGATATGTTATTCGAACTAATTTATTTTTGGTCCGTAGGTGATAAGGAGTGAGTATTGTAATCATACTCTTTACCGGCTCTTCAAGGCCAAGTCTCTTAAGCTAGAGGCGAAACTCCGCCACCGTGAAGGAGTGCTTTCGAGCGTCGAAGCTGTGGCCTTTGCTAAAGATATGGAGATAAATGAACTTAGGGATCTTCTTAAGCGCAAGGAACAACAAGGAGTGGATGAGGCTATGCTTCGTTCCGAGCTAGCTTTAGTCAAGGAAAAGTTAGAGGTTGCTGAGCAGAATTCTTCGTCCCTTTCAGGTTTGAACCTCCCCTACTTTGCTTTTACGATGTTTCCTATATGTTCTGAGTCGTCTCCTTCTTCTCTCCTCCCGCGGCATTGTCTTCAGTGGGCAGAGTCCCTGAATTGATGTGGCTTCGTGGTGAGAGAGTTCGCCAAAAGGGGCGTATTGCTGAGTTAGTTGAGAAACTTAAGAGAGAAGTAGTGAAATGGAATGCTCGCGCGGATGTCCATAACGCTATGGCCGAGGAATGGCGTCAGACAAAATTTAGTTGGGTAGATTTGCAAAATCGAAACGATCACGATCGTGAGTTGCTCAACGGGACTCTCTTATGGACACGGGATAGGCTCGAGGAAGCCCGCGGCCAGATTTCCGCCCTAGAGGTTAAGCTTAATGATATGGAAGAAGAATTTCGGCAAGCACGTTCTTCTCATCCCTCTGATGTGCGGGTTTACATGCGACGTATTTCCAAGGAACGAGACGATGCTAGGGCGGAATCTGGCGCTCTTAGTAGTGCCTTATCCGCGTCTCGAACTGATGTGGCTCGTCAGGCCGAGTATGAAAGGAACTTAGAGGTGACCATGTATCGTCTTAACAAGGGGTTGGAATCGAAGAATGATGAGGTTAACCGATATCATCACTCGAACTCAATGCTTCGAGATGATCTTAGTGCGAGGCAATATGCTCATAATCTTCTGCAAGTAGACTATGATAGGCATTCGAATGAATATGATTATGCCGCAGAAGCACGAGATTCCGCGGTTAATCACTGTGAAGGTATATGTCTTCGTTATCGAGTGTGCTTTGAGTTGTATTTGTCATTGCTTACCTTCTTCTATTCTCTGCAGAGCTCCAAGGACAGCTTCAAGCTGCGAATGATAAATTTTCCGAAGCTCAGGCTAAAATAGTTCAATTGGAAGGGCAGGTGAGCTACCATCGGGGTCTGGCTTCGTCTCGAGAGGAAGCGACGAAGCATGCTATTGAGAAGGCGGAACAACTTTCTATTTCCCTAAATCAAGCTGAGATGAGGAGCGTAGCTATAGGCTTCGTGGCTCGTAATCAGTTGGCGGAGGAGATCAACAAGACTCTTGGTGAGATCGAGTTGGATCTCAAGAATACCCACGGAATAAGCAAGAATTATACTCGGCGTCCCGTGCCCATTCTCCCTTCTGGTTCCTCCGGCCCTTCATCCGGAGGTAGTGTTCCTTCATTGTTACAAGAGAAACCCGCGGATGGTGCTCCTTCTCAATAGCTCATAACTAGTATGTTGGGGGTTGATCTCAGTTGCTTAATTTTCTTGGCGTTTTTGCTACTTTTCTTGCTAGGTTCGTAATCAACTTCCGTGTAATAGATCAACTTTAACTTCTCAGTCTGAACTTGTATTTTGTTAAATCGCGTCTATGTGCTTCATGGATGAAATTAATTAATTCCGTAGATTTTGTAATTAAGTAATTCCTTAGATTTTGTGTTCCAGGGAATCGGGATTTGAGAAGTTGTAGTGTTTATGCAATCCCGTAGATTGATATCCTCGGAATTGTATTGCGACCTGTCACCCCGCTCAGCTAATTCCTGGGCCGAGGAGGATTACCGAGAGGTGGGGTCTAGCCGGCGTTTAAGGATATCGCGGCTTATAACATTGCTTGGGTATCTCGTTCCATGGGAAGTCACCCCCCGGTCATACACTTATAGACACTTATGGGGGAGTTCGAGAGATGGCATGTGTATGCGTTGTTCGGGTTGTTCCCGGTGTATCGTAGTGAGTATGTTCCATGATTTGTGCAGAATATTCACCTTATTGAAGTACAATGATAGTAACTGCACACAAGTTTACGTGGTTCAGCCCTAAGGCCTACGTCCACGGGGTAACAATAGTATTGACACTTTATTAATATATGGAATGATTTCCAGTGTACATTCATATTCGGTTGTTTTGTTGATCTCTTTGTGTACGGATATGTATTGAGTAGTTTGAGTAAATTGAAATGTGTATGGGTATATACATGTGTCTCATACGGTGTTGGTTATGAGCGCATCGAGATGCGTATGGGTAACGAGTAGAGTTGTGTCAATTGAAGATGAAAATTTGTATTGATTGAAAAGTTGAGGCGTGCTATTCCTCCATCAGAGATAGAAACATGCGGACTTGTAAGTTAACTTTCTTCTTCTGAAATGTATACGAATGTGATAGATTATGGATAGTATGGTTTGAGGTATTTGGCGTTCCACGGATGCCTGAGTATTTCCCCTTTTAGATTACGCAGATAGTAGGAGCCATTTCCGGCGACGTCGTGTATCACGTAGGGTCCGCCCCAAGTTGGTGCTAATTTTCCCCACTTCTTTTCTCGCTGGTATTGGGGAATGAGTCTTAACACATACTGGCCTTCTACAAAATTCCTAAGTTTTAATTTCTTCTTATACTCTTTGGCCAGCCTGCGCTAGTAGTTTTCCATTTTCTGTAGTGCGGTCTCTCTTCTTTCTTCGAGGTCATCAAGTTTTTCTAACATCATGTCTGTGGTGAGGTTCTTCTCCCACGCTTATGTCTTTGTTGTGGGTAGTAGAACTTCCGTGGGGATTACTGCTTCCGCTCCGTACGTGAGTAGAAATGTAGATTCCCCAGTTGCCGTTCTTCGAGTTGTCCTGTATGCCCACAGAACGTTATGTAAATTTTCACACCATTGCCCTTTGTACTCGTCTAACTGCTTTTTGAGGATGAGCACTAGGGTTTTGTTTGTGGCTTCCGCTTGTCCGTTGCTCTGCGGGTATATAGGGGTGGACTTGTTTTTCCAAATTTTGAAGGTGTCGAACAGCAAGTCGATATTTTTTCCTTGTAGTTGTTGACCATTGTCGGAAACTATCTCCGCGGGGATGCCGAACCTGCAAATTATATTTTGAAATATGAAAGTGAAGACGTCTGAATCACGAATCCTCGCAAGTGCCTTGGCTTCTACCCACTTGCTGAAGTAATCTGTAGCCACTATTAGGAATATTCTTCTCCCGGTTCCTGATACAAGCGGGCCCACAATGTCGATTCCCCACCTTGCGAAGGGCTACAGACTGTCAACCGAATTCAACTTTGTGGCTGGGGTGTGGATTCGCCTGCCAAATCTTTGACATTCCTCACACCTTTTCGCCATTCTAGCCGCGTCTTGGATCATTGTTGGCCAATAGTAACCCCGCGTCTTTGCCTTATCTGCAAGCAACCTCATTCCGCTGTGATTTCCTGCATCTCCTCTATGGATATCTTTCAAGATGCCGTGTCCTTCGGATCGGGACAAACAGCGACGAAGTGGCCCTAGGAATGATTTTTTGTATAAGGCTCCGTCTCTTAGCTCGTACATCCCTGCTCTGGATTGTATTTTCCTAGCTTTTTTGGTGTCCTGGGGTAGCTTCCCTTCTTGGAGGAAAGAATGGACTCCGAGTCTCCAATCTTCTTCCCGACTGTAATCGTCGTCCACGTCTGCTTGTTGCATTATATCGTCGTCTTGGAAGTCGTCGAATATGAGATCTCCGGTATCCTCATCATACACATGCTCCATTGTGGACCTGCATTGGTTACTCGCGCATATCTCCTGAAGCTTGATGGATGGCTCGTACACTCTTGTCACCTTGATTGCTTTGACATCTTTGTTCTTGAGCATGGCCGAAACATAAGCCAAGGCATCTGCGTGCCTGAGTTCCTTCCTACGCAGATGTCGGAACTTGATTTTTGGTATTTGGGAAACCAACGTTTGTACCAAAGCCATGTATGCCATTAGTGTTTCGTCGTACACGTTGTATTCGTAGCCTATCTGCCGTATGATTAGCTGAGAGTCGCTGGTCAACCGTACTTCTTGTATCCCCATCTCGATTATCAAGCGGAGGGCATGGACCACTCCTTCGTATTCTACGATGTTATTTGTATGGCCTTCGAATTCCAACCTGAATGCGTGTACGACTCTATCCCCTGTAGGTGTGGTGATAATGATGCCTAATCTAGCGCCTTCTCTATTTTTGGAGCCGTCTACGAAGACCTCCCATTGCCGTGGGTTCGCTGGTTCAAGGATATCGTTTGGCTCCTTTTGCTTTTCAATTTCTGGGGCGCCTTCGGCTCTCCATCCCTGTATGCGCACTTCTTCTTCATTGTCCAGAGGTAGGTCCACTAGGAAGTCCGCAAGTACTTGGGATTTCTGAGAGTGTTGAAGCTCATAGTGGATGCTGAATTGGTCGAGGTATGTGCTCCATTTTGCTATGCGTCCTACCTTTCCTGCCCCTTTGAGGATGGCTTCTAAGGGCGCTCGACACGGGATACGTATGTCATGCGTCAAGAAGTACATTCTCAGCTTCACGGTGGACCATACGATGGCCAAAATCAGTTATTCGATTCTTGTGTAATTTCTTTCCGCGGAGTTCAGGGTTTTGCTGACATAGTATATTGGATGTTCCTCCTTTGTGTGGGTCCTGACAAGTACTGCGCTTAACTGCGTCATCGGTTGCTGCGATGTACAACGCCAAAACTTCGTCAGGATCTGGTTTTTGAAGGATAGGGATCTCCGCTAGGTATTGCTTGATGCCTAGGAAGGCTTCTTCGCATTCCGTAGTCCATTCAAATTTTGTTCCCTTCTTCAATATGTTGAAAAATAACTTGCACTTATCCGAGGATTTTGAGATGAATCTTCCCAAAGCGGCTATGGATCCATTGAGCTTTTGTACTTCTTTTAGGTTCTTTGGGGATGGCATGTCTACTATGGCTCGGATTCTTGCGGGATCTACCTCAATGCCCCTTTTTGTCACCAGGTATCCGAGGAATTTTCCAGATGTTACTCCGAATGTACATTTCTCCGGGTTTACCTTCATGTTGTGCCCCCTCATAGCTTCGAAGATCTCCCTCAAGTCTTGGTGATGGTTCTTCTTGAATCTTCTTTTTACATGCATATCATCAACGTAGACTTCTAAGGTAGTACCAATCCATGGCTTGAAAACAGCATCGACCATCCTTTGGTATGTTGCTCCTGCGTTCCGGAGTCCGAAGGGCATCCTTACGTAGAAATAGAGGCCGTGGGGTGTGTAAAATGTTGTATGTTGCTGGTATTCTTCTGCTAAAAATAGTTGATTGTACCCGGCGTATCCGTCCATGAATGATAGCTCTTCGTATCCTTCTACAGCTTCGACCAGTTGATCGATACTGGGTAGTGGGTAGCTGTCCTTGGGGCATGCTTTGTTCAAGTTGGTGAAGTCTATGCAGATTCTGACCCCGCCATTCTTCTTTGGTACAATCACCATGTTAGAGATCCAGGTGGGATATTTGACTTCTCTTATGAAACTAGCCTCCGACAACTGACTTTCGCAATTCCGTTTCCATCGCTTTGTGATACTCCGTGGCTACCTTTCGCACCTTCTCTCTTTAGGGGTGTGCCGGGTTTAATGCTTGTGACTCATGTTGTACGATCTTTGGATCTATTCCTGGCATGTCAGATAGTTTCCAAGCGAAGACGTCCGCATATTCTTTGAGCAGATTCACCAGAGAGGCTTCGCGTTCTTCATCCATCAGAGTTCCTATTTTGATCTTCTTCGGGCTCCCCTCTGTCCCGATGTTAACTTCCTTCACCGCATCCAAGGATGTGAATGTGGGTTTTGGTTCCCCAAGGTGAGGAACTTTCTTTAATTGCTATTTGGCAGGCTTGGGTTGTTTGTTCGTAGGGGCGTCCTGGTCAGCAATTGATGTTGCCACTTCCGTGTTTCCTACGGAGTGCCCCTTGGATAAGATTTTCCCTGAGATTTCTTCCAAGTATTCATTAATGGCTTTGTCCTTTGATATTGCTTTGTTTCGAGCCCTACGGGTTCTCCTTTTCTCGTCTTCCTCATTGTTGAGTTGCATCTGCATTGCATGGCATTCCTTTGCGGCATCTTGATCACCCTTAATCTCCATTACTCCTAGGGGGTAGGAAACCTAAGGTATTGATGGTAGGTAGCTGCGACCCCCTTAAGCTTGTGGATCCACCTCCGTCCAATAATGGCATTATAGGTTGAAGGTGTGTCTACCACACTGAAACGAGCGTCAACTTTCATGGGGCCGGCGTCCACTTGCAGAACAATATCTCTGATAGGCTTCATAGCCGTACCATTGAATCCTTGGATGGTGTGGTGTGAGGCCGAGAGTTGCTCGTCATTGAGCTCCATACGTTTGAAGGTATCGTAAAATATGACGTTTACGGAACTCCCCCCATCGATGAGGATTTTCTTTATGTTGCATCCTGCAATTGGCAAGGTGAGGATCAGAGGATCGTTGTGGTCTTCCATGTCATCTTCAATGTCCTCGGCTTCAAAATTTAGGGGTGCGTCCATCCATTCTTGATGATCTTCCACTTCTTTCCCTTCCAAATTGTAAAGCTCGCAATAGTCCTCAAATTGTTTCCTCAGTCTTTTTCCTATCTGTGCAGTTAGGGTTGGTTCTTTATCCTCTGAGCGGGGATATAGTATTCACTGTGCGGTTTCCTTCTGGTAATTGGACTTGTTTGCTGCGTTTGGCCCTGTCTTCTGGTGCAGTCTTTTCAACGTATTTCTTGAGATCCCCCGCATCTATCAGCTTTTGTATCACTATCTTGAGGCTTTTGCACTTCTCTGTTGGGTGCCCGTTGAAGCAGTGGAAATCACAGTACTCTTTGGACTTCTCTGAGGCTGGTGGTTGTTTTCCCTTAGTCCAAGGCCAGCCTAAGTTTTCGCGATCCTTGATCTCCTTTAAGATGCGTGAGTAGCTAGTATTGAGCTTCGTGTAGATTTGATCTTCGAACCTTCTACCATACCTTTTGTAGTCGTCTTTCGGATCCCTTTGGTAACTTTTAGATCCGCTTACTTGTTCCACGGAATTGGTCCGTGGAGGTCGTTGAGCCTGCGCTCTTGGGTTCTCCCGTTGAATTTCTTCCAACCTTGCATGTTTTTCGATGATTATCCTCAAATCTCCCTCTGTGGCGGGGATGATACCGTGGATTTCGACAAACAATGGGCTCATCATGTCCAGTCCCCATTTGTAACAATTAATACTTACTACGGGATCTACCTGTCCTATGGCTTGACATATCTTGTGCCACCTATCCGTGTATTCCCGAATGGATTCCCTATACTTTATTGCAAGCGAGAAGAGTTTGTCCATTCCGGTGTTGACGACCTTGTTATACATGTAGGTGGCCAAGAACTTTTCGGTGAGCCGATCATACGAATCAATGGATCCTGGATTGAGGTTATCAAACCAGGATAGCGCGGATCCTTTCAGGCTGGAAGGGAAATATCTGCATAGTATAGCTTCATCATAGTCCCACCTGGCCATTACCATGTTGTATCGTAGATGGGCCGCGGGATCCGCAGACCCGTCGTAATATTCGAAGGATGGGACCGGACATTTCTGCGGAATAGTAGCCATAGCTAACTGGTGTGCTAGGGGTGTAGTACTAGCTTCTTTCATAACCTGTTATAGCCTTCCGCCTCCTTGCCTAGTCTTGATTTGGTTGATTTCTGCTAGCATTTCTGCACGAAGACTCTCCATCGCCAAATAGTGCTCATCTTGCATGGATGACTGTGCCCTCTTCGTAGGATGCCGCAACGTGTCCTCATCTTCATCGTAGTAGTCCGAAGTCTCTGGGTGATAATCTGGGTCAGACCTCCTGTTGCTACGCGCACCTCTTCGGGATATTCTTATTTGGTTACCTGCCGCGGGGGTGCTTTCGAGGATCGCTCTTCGGTCTGCATTCTGCGTCGCAGAGTTAGCCTCGTCTTGTTGATTCCCTAGCTCCGCGTTTTGGAGGATCTTTTCTCTCAATCGCTGATTTTCTTGGGCTAGTAAGGCCACCGCGTCTGCGTATGTCTTTTGACTCCTTTTTAGCTCTTCTAGCTCCGCCCATATATGCGCAGACTGGTTTGATTCTTGACTTAGCGTTCCTGCCTGAAGTTGGTCTTGTTCGTCGGGAAATGCGGTATTAACTTCTCCCACCAGCTGCACAATGGGTTCTACCACCCCGTGGTATCCTTCCCGTAGTTGTGTATTTCGCCCATTAACCGGAGGCATCCCGTACGGAGGGTCTTGGATCACCGAGCCTACCGCTGCATGTTGGGGATCATTAGGTCTGGCTGTAGCCATCGCTTTGGAGACGGTCACTTGAGAAGCTACCACTGTAGGTGACGCAGCCTTTGCCGCCGCAGCCTTATGTGCTTCCATTGCAATGATGCCCGCTTCTGAAAGTAATGCTTCTTCCGCTCCGTTCTGCGTCTTGCCCCCGGCTATGAGTCTTTCACCTGTCTGTTTGCTCCTTGTTATTATTGGCATAGTCCTAGGCGTCTCTTTTAATGGTACCTTCGATTTCCCTACGTCATTGCTCTTTTCCATTGCAATATTCTGCAGATAGGGCACGGAGATAAAAACGAGGCAAGATTCACGGGTTAGCTATTAGTTCATGGTACCCACAAGTTGGATTTCTAGCGGCAAAGAATGCATTCAAACTACTGATCATGCGAATAGTATGAAAAAACGTGGGTAAATATACCGACTCGACTGAAATAATGGGGTCCAAGGGTTGTTATGAGGCTACTGGTAGAAAATAAGTATATAAAAAAAATAGTTAAAACATAAGTCCGTCGATCCAGAGGTTATAAAACGCCCTGATCTGTTGGTAGAAAATACATTGGTCACAAATGTGTGCAAAAAGTAGCCCAAAACACAGATCTGCCGGTTAAAAGTCGTAAGAGGCCCAGATCTGTGAGTAGAAAATACAAAGAACATGGATATGATGCGAAAAATGAGTTTAAAACGCAGATCTGTTTATAAAATCACAGAGAAAGATAAATCTTTTGATCGGGACAAAAGTCCCTGTTTCTAGCGCCAAATTGTGAACACGAAGACTACGTAATGGTGCCAACATGTCCACAACCAAACTACGCATGTACGGGGTGCATGCATTAGGGTATGAATATAGTGCAAGATGCCTAGATAGACGTTGATTCATTGATTCCAAGCTCCACGGGTTTGTCATGATCTTGTCAACATCTACCATTGTAGATCTATGAAAACACATGGATACGAGAATATATCAATACAAAAATGTAAATGAGACAACTATTTATGTGGTTCATCTCTAAGGCCTACATCCACAAGTCTAGGGGAGATTTCACTATGTGGTAAACGATTACAAGAACAGTCGAAAGACTTTCGGTCTCTCTGGAACCCGAAGGCTCATGCTCATACTTACTTCTCACTGATCTCTCTTTCTCTCTCCCTAAAATTGCTCGACCCCCCCCCCCATGTAACAAGAAGGGTCATATATATAGCTAATCTTCGTGGGACCCTTAGAAAAGAGCTGTTGTAATCTTATCTTCTTGTGTTTTGTGCAAAGTCCGCGGACCTCTTGGTCATCCCGCGGCTTCTATGCTTTCTAAGATCATCGCGCTGACCAATCTCTGTCTCCTTCGTTAGTTAGCAGTTGCGTGCCCTTTGAGCAGTGCTAAATGCGAGTGGTTGAGGCGATCCAGTCCGCGGAATGTGGTGTCAGTTTCCCTTTCGTTGATGTTCCTTCATCTTAGACTATTGATCTCGACATGTGGTGTATCACCCAGATCCTTGGGTCCCCCTGTGTACCATTCATCTTTATGACGTGGCCTCCACGTGGGCTTGCTAGTGCACGTGGCGAGGGAGATACATAAGTGTACTTACAATACATACTCGTCAAAGGCTCACATAGTCACGTATAGAGTTTACAGTTTGAATTTCATCCGGTGGACTTAACTGTAAAACGAGTATATATGGATGCGTGTGAGCATTCTACAGCCCATAGTTAAAATTTTCCTTTTGAGTATTACGCGTCTATGCGGGCTTACTACTAGTGTTGAAAAGTAGATCATTTCCCATTAATATACTAATTCCAAAAGCTACCAACCGAAGCTGCTGCAATTGAATTACTAGAGCCATGATGGATTCTAAGAATCCGTGATTGGTAAGACTTTTGCGTTGGTGAAATTAAATGGAGGAAGAAAAAAATAGACAGATGTTTTGATGATTCAATTTCAAAGCATTAGAAAAGAGAGATCCGTTTTGTAGGCTGTTTGGGTATTACATGCGATGTGAATCCGCGTCTTTGGACTGATGACTTTGTTGTTGGACGGATGGATGAATATACGCAACAAATGGAAATATGCTTAGGTAGTTATCATGATTTATGACACATCCTTGTTTCTATTTCGAGTTTTGGTTTCTTTCACATTCACAAAGCAAAGCTGTATATTGAAGTAGCAATATCTATCTATCTATCCAGTTATCTCTTGAAAGTGATGGAGGACAACTTGGGATGACTCAAAAGTACCTAATATCTCAAGTAAATCTGGTTCTTGTTATCTCTTCATTTTTTTTCCTGGTTGGGACGATCCATACATAATTTCCATAAGAAAATCGAAGAAACCGTGTACATTACTGTAGTTATCTGGCACATTATGTATGAATTATGATAATTGAAACGACAATAATTATGCACCTCCGACATTTTTAATGAAATTTCGAATTAGCTATATATATCAGTCAGGGTTCTATCTCTATGATATAATAAGCAAAATGGTTTGCGTAATGTATGAGCACACTTTCTGATATACATATTAGATTGAGTGCATAGATATGTGTATAACGTTAAGGGAAATTAAAAAAATGCCCATGTGGGGAAATGTATTTCATAAACTGCCCACATTTTTTTCATAATTTATGTAATGCCTATGCCGTTTGTAATTCCGTCTAGACTCAGTTAGTTGGTCAATTTTCGTTTACTTTGTCAATTTTTGATGTTACATTTACATAAATATCCTTACAAGACCACTTAAGTTCATCGCTTCTTCCTCTACACGGTTGAACATACAGAACCAGAACCAGAGCTAGGGTTGCAAAATGTTTTTTTATTTTTATTTTTTTTCAATTGAGTACATCTACTGGTTGATTACGGGATTTAAAGAAGGTTCGAACTGGTTGAAGACATGGGTTTTCTAAATCTTCTTAATTCGAGATTATGGTTTGTTTGTTCATGTTTTGTGAAACAAAGGGAATGTGTTCAATTGATGAGATCGATGGAGATGTTATTCATGTGAGAAGAGATTAATAAGATTAGGTTCCTGAAATTGATTGAATGAGTCGACTTGCTGGTGATATGTACTGACATTAGCGAAATTAGTTGAATTCGAAATGGATTGAATGGGTACGAATCATATTTGGTTTTGGAAATAATTTTGTTTAGGTTTGATACATGAATCTGCTGCCATGAAGAAACAATGAACACGGAAATTAACATAATGTTGTTGATTAAGAAATGGGTTAAAGAAGATGTGGGTGTTGCTGTTGATTTTGGGTATACAAACACGACAAGATGGAGAGGGTATGTGAAATTAGGGTTTGTTAATGTCAATTTTTGAAGATTTTCCATGAAAAATTTGGGGATTTTATCATGTCACTTCAAATTTTCCGTTGATTGTTGACTGATTAGGGCTATTTTTCCCTTTTTTCAAATTTTGTGTTGGTTGATCGGCTGATTATTAGGGCTCTTCGGTTTCAATTTGGGCAAGAACATTTCAGGGAAGAAGAAAATTTCTTTAAAGGCTAATCACCTAGCCATGAATCAACTCGTTACTGACTCACTCCTTAGCACGAGTTAACCTGGTCTTAGTTAGGAAAGTTGGGGGTTTAAATGTCTTTTGTTAGGCTTATTTACTGCCACGTGTACCATAATGTCCATTAGCCGTTTTTTCAAAAAAACGGGACGGAAAAGGTCAATTCATGGGCATTAAATAAATTATGAAAAAAACGTGGGCAATTTGTGAAATGCATTTCTCCACATGGGCATTTTTTTAATTCCCCCTAACGTTAATAGCATGTTTGGATACCAAAAGTAGAAGTATTTCTACTTTTCCAGAAACCAGAAGTAAAGGTTACGAATAAAATGTTTCTACTTCAGAAAAAATTAATTTTTGTATACAAAAATTAATCTTTTAATTATGTACCCAAAGTAGAAGCCTCCTACTCTTCGTAGTTGGTGGCACTGTTTCTACAAATCATTTTAATTATGTACCCAAACTAATTTTTGTGTGTGATTTTTTTTCTTCTTCTTTGTTTAGAGATCTGGAAGTAATTTATGGAGTCGTATCCAAACTGGCTCTAAAAATATACAATAACAAACAAATGCCCAAATTCTTGTTTAGAGCTTATTCTCATCTCTTTCCAACAATTAGAAAGTTTGGTGTTTGCAAGGCAAGACTCTAAAGAGACTCGGTAGCATTTTAAGCCATCGAGACTTTTCCATAAAGCCCAACATGGATGGCTGCTGCTACCGCCGGCTAGTGAAGTAAATAAGTTATTCTAGAAGAGAAGCCATAAACTTTTGTGAGGGTTTTCTCTTCTTGTTCAGAAGCTGCCAAAGAGAGCAGTGCCACCAACTACGGGCATTGTGTTTGTTGGGGGTTCATGTCATCACGTGATGTAATTATGCGGGTAGTTGAAAATTTTGTGTGTTAGTTAAAAGAGTAGGAGGCTATAATCCACTTTTTTGTCCAACTATCTAGCTACTAGCAATCTAGCATGGTCCATCAATCATAAACAACGTTTGATTTGGTAGAAGATTGATGGCGGAAGCCCAATACAAAATTCTATACAATTTTGTAGACTACAATTTACAGCGATTCCCTACCCCATACGGAAACTTCCGGCTTATCATTGTTGGCTTCCTTTTGGCCTTTTGCCGTTTGGTTGTTGCTACTTGAAAGTTCAAACTACAAAATCTATTATTGTTTGTGTGCGCGCCTATATGTTTGGGTGAGGGAGCCACGGTTCACAGGAAAGATTACATGACGCTCATCGTGTCTTATCTACTTTACTATCACATTATGATTCTTCAGTTTGTTTACATTACAATTCTTTATTTCCTTTTCCTTTTCAATTTTTTTTTTCTATTTTTTGCTGGAGAGTAAATATTATTAAAGATTTGTGTAGCGAGATTTACAGTGAGTATATCAGGAGGCTCATGCTACCATTCTCCTTCGTTATAAAGTTTACGAGCAGATTTGGCTAAAGAATCAGAGTTTTTATTGTAACTAATAACATAGTTGCAACTCTAGTTGCTTTATAGTTTACAAAAGTTAACATACATATTTAACAGATTTGAAGATTGCCAAGGTGGAGAAGGTAACCCTATATTTACAAAACTGAGTAGAATTTTATTGTCCGATTTAAAGATAACCTGCCTCAAATTTTGAGCTTTAGCCTTCAAGTAAAGTCCAAGATTGTGCCTGGCGTGCATGAACTATCATTCTAAAAACTCTATTTCATGCGATAAATGTCCCTGCAGAGTTACCGATTATAATAGCAATACCAGCTAATGAAAAAGATTTTTATATGAAGCCTTTGCATTGATGTTTAAAATAGCTAGAGGAGGAGGCATCTGATGATTATAAATATCCACAAGATTATGAGTATGTCTGAGATGACGATATGAATGAGAGTAACATGCATGTCAGCTAAATGATTTAAAAGAGGATGTAATACAAAATTAGGATTGACGGTAACGTGTTGAAAGATCACTGGGCATCTATATTTCCAAATATGCCAGATAGTTGATTTGAAATTGTGTATTAAAGGTAAATCAGAAGCTAAGTTAACAACTTCATTTGGAGAAGTCCATAAAGTAATCCAATCATAATAGTAGAAAATTGTTGAAGGTGATTTAAATGTTGTGGAAGACATGCTTCCTATCAGGTATCAAATTTTTGAAGGATGGTTAGGGTTATTTTTTATTAACAAGATTCTTCGAATCGAAGATAAGTTAAGAAGATTTGGATTTTTCCTACAATGGAAAGGTTCGAGTTGAGGAGAATTGTGTACAAATGAAATTCAAGGTTAATACTCCCTGTATTTCAAAATTTTAATCCGCTCATGGGATTTCCTAGACTACTGTTAGAAAATTGCTCGGTCGAACTCACAAGTGTTTCTATATCAAGCTTGTTGTCAAATTTAGTTGATCAAAAATATCTTGATTTCTAGTCTACAATTAGTCAAATCTTGGATTAGGATAGATGTGTAGTTGAGAATCGGACATCACTATGTTCTACCGTTTGAAGGCGAAGATCAACCGAAGCTTTTGTAGAACTTCTTCAACAAAAGGTAAGTGAAGATTGAATCTGTCTGGGAACCCGTTAGACTTAGAGTCGGGCCATATCCACCTGGTATGAGGGATGAACAATTGGCCAAAGTCGATTTCTAAGCCAAATATGAAGAAGATGACTATTTAGACGCAAATTATGATGATCCTGAAGATCATCTGGAAGAAGTTCTTGAAGAAAACTCTGAAGATGACTCTGAAGAAGATTCCATGGAAGATGATGATCATGAAGACGATGATAAATCTGATGATTAGTCTTACTTGTAATCTTCTTGGGTAGTTGAACATCTTTTGATTTTCGTAGTAGATGTCACCTTGATGATTTGAGCAACTTTGCTTCATAAATTTTGAATTAGGATTTTGAATGACAATTCTTTTATTATATATCTTGCTTGTTTTTTTTACGCCTCTGATTGAATGAAGTGGACGAACTTCCATATGCATAAAAGATCGATCATAATTCTTCGGTTGCTAGGCCTTGTTCGGTGACGTCCGTCTGTTCATACTTTGGAAGTGTTGGACTGTGCAAACATTGTATGGGCTAGAAAAACGTGCGATATGTATGAACGATAAACCTGAATTAGGGTGGCCACCCTTGATTGTGTCTAGTCATAGTCAGTCAGTTCCCAGTATTATCACTTTTTCTCTCACAACAATATGTCTGATGGTATTTCACCTCCTCAAAGAATATCTCCGTCAAGGCATGGAATTGGAGCACCCAACTTGGTACGAAGTATTCTTATTTTCTTTTCTTTTATGTAATCAATGTCTAATTAAAAAATATTTGTTGTAGAATAATCAAAGTGATCGACTTTCTTATTCTTCTCCGTATAACTGAGACCCAAGCAAACTGTTAAAGTCCCTGCTCGTTTCAAACCTTCTAGCACGATCACAGGAACATCTGTGAGTTTTTTATTAGAGATTTTACTTGAATGAGCGCTTCTCCAAATCTCTGTTGAACTTGAACGTTTTATCATTGCAAGTTGATGTTCACGTTGATGCTGGGAAGAAAATGGATGGAAATTCTGTGAAGGTGGTTGATGATGATGATGATCATGGTACCGTCGATCTCTCAATCAACTTTACAGATGCTGATTTTGGGGTTTCTGTTCATGAGTACCTAACGGCCGGACTCCTATTTGACATCCCCATGGATAACTATTGTCAAGATAACCAACTCGTCGGAGGCTTCATCGTGCCTAAGTATTATGCATCTCTTTACACCAAAATATGGAGAAGGTATGGGAATATTGCCACTACTAAAGTGTGAAAGAATTTTATGCCGACCCTTCTTACCACAGTCGATGGACTATTACCCATCATTGATGAAATAAACAAGAAAAATCTGCGAGACTTCAAGAATAAAGGGCTTCATAGATGGGACGATATTATATCGAATTGTGAGACCTTGAGGTTTATCGTAGGGTGGCTCCATCCCCTTCTTGAGATTATCAAGATTGATAGGGTTGTTGTTGCTGCTAACATGATTTCTTCCTCAAATTTTATCATAGAGGATGAGAAAATGCTTGTGTTGGAGTCGATAAGGGTTGACAAGGCAATCCAAGACTTAAGGGTGAAGATCAGAAACTTTCAGAAGAAGCTTCTAATGGTATTCAGCAGAAACTATCTATTGTTAGATGGTTTGCTTTAGGTGAATGTTTGAGGTTGTTGCCTGTGTAGGTTTAGGTTTTGTTTTGAATAAATTAGAATGATTGGTTATGATACTGATGAAGAAAATTTCTTTGCTAGACTAATGAAATCTATTTTGAGTTTGGAATGAACGGATGAGCATCTTGCATGCTCTTTGAAAGAATAAAAATTATATTTTGAAATTAAAGTAATTGTTTACTGTTGTTCAAGTGTAATATGCTTTGAGCCACTTGTCGTTGATTATATTCCCTTCAACTCCTCCATTGACAGACAAGATTTTGTAATATCCACTGGATATTTCTTTAATGGTTACGTATGACCCTTCTCATTTTGGAGAGAACTTGGGAGCAGACATGTCTTGATGAATGTGCTTTGCTGTTTCTAGTACCAAATATCCTACTTGGAATGTTCGAGGTCTTACCATTTTGTTGTATGCTCTGGAGATCCTTTGTTTATAAGCCTCAACGTATTTCTCCACTTTAGCTCTCTTTGATTCGAGCATGTCCAATGTAGCAATCCTTGAATTGGATACTTTGGCTTTGACCCATTGTACGCCACTGGACGTTGTAATTCTTGCTGAAGGAATCTTGATTTCGGCTGGGGGAATGACATCAGCACCATTGACGGGGGAATATGACGAAGTTCCAATCGAGATTTTTGGTACGGTTAGATAGGTCCACAAAGCCATGGGCAGCTATTTTTGGATCGTCATGGATCGTTCAACTGAGAATCCGGATCAAAGTTTTGTTGGTACTCGCTGCTTGTCCATTTTCTTGAGGATAGTATGGTGTAGAGAAAATCTTTTTGATACCGTATTCTTGGAACAGTTCTTTCACATGTTTGTTGGCAAAAGGAGTTCCATTATCTGTGATGATGTGTTTTAAAACATCGAATTGACATATGATATATTCCTCGATGAATGATGCAATAGTAATTCGGGTGGTGCTTCAAAGAGGAATGGCCTCAACCTATTTGGTGAATATTCAGTTGTTGTGATGATATACTCGTGTTGGTTCGACGATTGTGGGTTGATTTCACTAATGATGTATATTCCCCAACTTTAGAAGGGCTATGGACTGCTCACAGAATGTAATAGTAGACAACGAGTGTGAATGAGGTTACCATGGACTTGGCATTGATGATATTTAGGAATGTAGGCAGCTACATCGTCTTCCATGGTTGGCCAATAATATTTCTCATGAATCTGGAGAAATAGTTTCCTTTTTACTTGATGCTCTCCTTAGTGTATTTATTTTAAAATTGTTGATATTTCATGCTCGGCCAAGCATCTCCACAATTTTCCTTCGAAGCATTCACGATATAGGATCCCATTAAGAAAGACAAACCTCTTAGCTCTCTAAGTAAGTTTGACTGCTTCTCTTTTTTCTGAAAGAAATTCACTGTCACGAAGGTATTTGATGTAAGGATATCTCCAGTCCCAAGTATGGTGGATTGTCAGAGCATCTAAATTATGGAAGGCATTTGGCAGTTGAGACAAGATCCTTGTAACATTCTCGACTAAATCTCCATGGAGGGCCAATAATACCCAAGCCTTTGGAGCCTTCGGTAAAGTGTCACCACCAACGTCTGTCCACATATTTCCTCATGTATGCATTTGAGTTTCTCGCTTTCTTCTTCGTATCTGAGGTATCGTGACAGAGATCCATCATGGTTCCGGTAATATAATGCTCCGTGAAGCATAAAAAAGTTCTTTAATTGTTTGAGGCTGATTTTCCCTTCTGGAAGAGAACTGCTCAATTCATGAACAATGGGTGCCCGCCAATTACTTGCTTGAGCATCCTCAACTTGAGTGAGCCAAGTGGATGACACGGAACATGTTTGTACAGTGATAGTTTTATATTTCTCTGATCCTTCAAATTGCAATTTGGAAGCAAGAGTTGCTAAACAGTCAGCATGTCTGTTATTGGTACGACCAGTATGGACGATCGTTACATCAGCAAAATGAGCCAATAGTCATTTTGCTTCCGCCCTGAATGGAGAAAGTGTTACTTATTTAATAGAGTATACAACATTCATTTGATTGACTAATATATTTGAGTCCTCTTATCTCCAGGTGCATTGCTTCTGCTTGCTTGGACAAGGATAATCCTAACAAGAAAGCCTCGTATTTTGCAAAATTATTAGTGCAGTGGAAATCCAGCTTGAATGAATGTGAGAATACTTCACCTGATGGAGATACGAACACTACTATCACTCCACCAATATCATTTCTAAAAGTATCGGATCCATCAAAGTACATCAACCATGTTTCCTCTTTAATAATCAAAATTTTTGGAAACTCACCGGACATGTCTTTATGCAGCATTGTGATGTATTCCCATGGAAAGGTAGAGAGTAAGTTTGCAACTGCTTGTCCCTTGATTTCTTTGGGTAGGACACATGCTATATCAAACTCTAACATTTGTAGTAATGACTTTGCAGGTCTCCCTATCAAAGCCGGGTTTGATGGTAAGAATATTATAGGATCAGCTTTAGCAACGAGCATGACTTTGTTTGACATCAAATAATGTCAAGAATTTCTGGATCCATGAACCCATGCTAAGCATTCTCTTTCAGCCTTAGGGTACCGAAGTTCAACATCTGTCATTGTACGACTAAAGTAGTAGATTGGACGATCGATACCTTCTTCATCCCCTTGATCAAGGAGAGATCCAACGACAACATCGGTGGAAGATGTGTAGAGTATCAATGTTCTTCCTTGTACTTGAGATTTTATAACAACAAGTGATAGTAGTATCTGCTGGATTTTTCAGAAGGCATCTTGTTGGACGGTCGTCCATACAAAATTTGTTCCCTTCTTCAGCAAAGGAGTAAATGAAGAAATAAGTTGAGCAACCCAAGAATGAAACGTTGGATGTAATTTACCTTCCCATAAGGATTTGAAGTTCTTTCACAGTGCGTGGAGGAGGCATGGTGGTAATGTCTTTCGTCTTGTCTGGGCCAACTTTGATCCCTTCTTTGGTGACCTGTGTTAGAGCACTGCTCAATCGAACTCGTAAGCGTTGCTATCCCAAGCTTGTTGTCAATTTTAGTTGCCAAAACTATAAGTCTTTATTTCTAGTCTACTTATAACTAAGTCTCGGATTAGGATAAAAAGTGTAGTTGAGATTTAGACTTCAAGGCGTTCATCGATTAAAGATGAAGAACTACTAAGGGGAGCTTGTGGAATTTCATCAACAAAAGGTATGTAGAGACTTGAACTTATCTATCACTCAATAGTCTATCTACTCTATCTCATATTGGAGACAAAAGTCGTATAGCTATATAGACTTCGATTATACACATTTGATATTTCGAGCTGAGTTTAACTCGCTTACATATTTCTCAAAATATGTGTTGGTAAGCTTTCGCTTTAACCAAGTTCATCTTATATTCTTGACATAAGTCAAAAGATGATCATGTGAAAATTGCCTTGTAACATCTTACATGATTTGTGTGAGACAGTCATTTGATGTAGACTCAGAATGTCTCGTATTGATCATTCGATCACTTGAAAATTACTTTGAAGCTAATAGTTTATATGTGAGACAACTATTTCCGTCTTCCGAGAATTTTTCAATGATTGAAATGGGAGTTTAGAACGATTAGCCATGATTGGATATAACACAATATGCGTACATGTATATGTGTTGTCCAAGTCCAGGAACCATGGTATGCATACCCGTATGCGTACTAGTTGGTTTAATGAAAGTCCGGGAACTATGTATGCATACCCGTATGCGTACTGGCGTAAGTTCAGTTCCGGGAAATTCAACTGAGTTTGGAAGGTATGCCTACCCGTTCGCATACTGGCGAACCCAAACTTGGTCCGACCACTTAGGTATGCGTATCCGTTCATATACCTGAGTAGGTTAAGTTCTAAAATCGGTTTTTTCATGAACTAATACATTTCCTTAGCTATAATGTTCATTAATTGATTCAAGTGAATCAAAATCGATTTTGCTTGAATTGTGTCTTGTATACTTCTATGAGAATATAAAAAATTGAACAACTCTAGAACTAGTTTCATTTGAGTGATTTGAACTAGTTATGGTTAAGATGAATAAGGTTGATACGAAAGTGTTCATATAGGTAACTTCGGTTAACTATTTTTAAGCCAAAAATGTGCATACATTTAGGTACGGTTAGTCATATCTAAATGAAGTCACTTTTCATTTGTGTCTAACAAGCTAAGTTCGATCTAACGGTTGAAAGATATTAGCTTGAATCTAATCATATTTTCATCTAACGGTGAATATTGAATGCTTTGTTACCAAGGTAACTTAGATTGCAAACCCTGATTTGAAAACTATATAAGGGAGAACGCTAGCAACTGGGAAACCTAATCCCCACACCTTTAGTGTGATACTAGTTGCGACTAGAGTCGATTCTCCTTTAACCTTAGGTTTTTCTCAAAAGCCTGTAGGTTAACGACTTGAAGAATTCATTGGGATTATGAAGCCAGACCCAACTATTTTGTCCGTAGTTACATGTTCTGATCTTGTTGTTTTTTATCGTGATTGATTACTATCTTCTCTAATATTTTCTCAAGATTTAATCTTCGATAGGCAAGATAAAAAGTATTCACAAACATCTTTGTCTCATTGTTTGTGATTCCACAATATCTTGTTCCGTTACCATACGATTAAGATTATTGTGAGGTGATTAATATTACTAGGCTATTCTTCGAGAATATAAATCTGGTGTATCAATTGGTTCCTATTCACCTTGATTTATCAAAAGACAGAACAAAACTCGTAGGTATTTCTGTGGGAGACAGATTTATATATTCTTATAGAATTTTCTGTGTGAGACAGATTGGTTTATCAAGTCTTCGACTTTGGGTCGTAGAAACTCTTAGTTGTGGGTGAGATCATCTAAGGGGAATCAAGTGCGCAAAGTCCTGCTGGGATTCAGAGGCGTAAGGAATGCGACTGTACCTTGATTAGTGTGAGATTGATTGTGGCTCAACTACATTCTAGTCCTAAGTAAACTTGTAGTAGGCTAGTGTATGTAGCGGCTTAATATAATTTAGTGTTCAAATATGGACTAGGTCCCGGGGTTTTTCTGTATTTGCAGTTTCCTCGTTAACAAAAATTCTGGTGTCTGTGTTATTTCTTTTCCGCATTATATTTTCTATATAATTGAAATATCACAGGTTGTGCGTAAGCTCAATCAGTTTGTGAATCCGACCTTTGGGTTATTGATTAAATTGATTGAGACTTGGATTTTTTTTTTGATACCATCCAAGTTATTTCTTATATTTAATCGGGCTCGCAAATCCCTATTTGTTTGCTTGCATATTGAATTGATAAATTGAGATATAACTCTTGGATATACTTTTCTTAAGATTGAGTCTGATTGTCTAGTTGATTCTCTTGAAAGTATATTGGATTTAGTCCATACAGATTGCTAAGCGGATTATTGGGTGTGGTTGTTAGACCCCTGCTTTTTCAACTTGAAACACTAGAAATTTTCCATAGGAAACACCAAATGTGCATTTCTTAATTTGTATTTTCTGCATCTCTCGAAGACTTGTCTCAAGACGTCTAGATGGGATGCTCGATTCTTCGATTTGAAAACCACATCATCGACATAGTCTTCTACTTTTTTTATGCATCATGTCATGAAACATAGCAGTCGTGGCTCGTTGATAAGTGGCACCCGTATTCTTCAATCTGAAAGGAATTACAGTATAGTGAAAGTTCCTAATTGGAGTCTGGAACACAGTCTTGTAGGCATCATGTTCGTACATTTTGATATGGTTTTAACGAATATAACCATCCATAAATGAGAATATGCCATGACCACTGGTTGCATCGATGAGCATGTCAATGTTGGATAAGGTATCCTTCAGGCAACATTTGTTCAAGTTTCTGAAATCTACACAAGCATCGGATCTGACCATTCTTCTTCTTGACTATGCCATATTTTCCAGCCACATTGGGTATTGAATGGGTTTGATGAATCCCGCTGCTAGTAGTTTCTGAACTTCAACTTTGAGTTATTCTTCGACTTCATGTCTGAACTGCATGGGAGGTTGTTTGATAGGTTTGGATGTGGGAGTGATGTGTAGGGGGTGAGTGACTAATTTTTCGTCCAAACCAGGTATTTCCTCGTACATACAAGCAAAGATATATTAATACTTCTTCAGCAGGCTTATGAATCCTGGTCGTTCTTCTGACGACAATGCGGAACTAATCAAGATTAGTCTCGGATCCTCCTTTGTTTCGATTTTAATTATCTCAAGATCATCGGTTGTGGAATCAGTGTCATATTATAGTTATCATGGAATATCATGGATTTCTTCTTTAGATGATTGTACGTTATGACATGACTCTTAAGGGTGGGAGACTTTTCATCGATCTCCCATGTTAATTGCTAATATCTGCGTCTTAGGTAGATGATCTTCCCTTCTGCATCATGGCTGGTTATAAAGTTAGATCCCCTCTTAGTACGATCATGAGTCGAGACATGATCCTGATGATGCTTGTGCGGCTTGGCAGGTAGTTTGGAAGGTCTGGCATTATCTATTGGGGATGATGACTTGTGATCTTTCTCGATGGATGTCCAACTTGGAAGCGGGGTACTGTAGATCCAGCTTGTTGGTTGAGAGATGCCTTTTCTTGGTTCAAGGAACTTAGCAGCATAAACCGGAGCATAAGGAGATGATTAAGATGCAATACGAACGATCTTGTTATTGAGCAGAGCTTACATGCATTGAAGATATTTCTAAGGGAGGAATTTTTTTATGTCCGAGTATCATATGATAGTCAGTCTCTTTCTCAATCACGTGAAATTTCACTATTGATTTAATAAGTCTCACTTTCATATTTACATACGTGTACACATATGTATGGCTCTGGTTTCCTTCAAAACCCGTCATCAAGATGGGATGATGAACGATCTTGCTTTGTGGGACCTTGGCTTCCCTGGGAGTCTTAATGGAAATAACATTGGTATAAGCTCTTATGCCGACAAGATCCCAATTGAATTCAAAGTCTTTGATAAAAGCGGTCACGTACAAAGCTCAGTTATTTCCTTCCTCGGCCATTATGTATTCTTCAGTGAAAGTAATATTTTTTATCAAATGGTCAGATACCATGGATATTTCCACGACTGCTGGAGACTATGGAGTTAGTTTCACATCAGATTATGATATTTGGTTGAGTACAACAAACGTGTTCGTACGTTAGTCTCTAGAGAAGTTTAGGAGTTCACATAAAGTTTTGATAAGACGTGTGGCTTCTTGATCCACCAGTTTCTCATAAGTAGTGAAAATGTCGGTCTGAGGAAGATCATCAGTTAAGGAGTTAGCCCTTAGTATCGGAAGTTTTGGAGCAGAGCCGCCGCTTAAATATGTTGTTAACCTTACAAGGAAGTTAAGTATGTTATTTATCGTCTCTTTAATCATGTCTATGTTTTCCCTGTACTCGTGCCAACTCGATCAAGGTTGGGACTTCTCCACCGATTGTGTCGTAAGACAGGGTGTTAGAAGGAGGTATATTACCATTTTAAGGGTCGTGATTGGAAGTTGAATCTGACCTACGACCCTACCATCTTTGTTGAATTGATATTGCAAACGAGAGAATAATCTCCTATTGTGGTCGTTAATCTGTTGATGGGTGAAAACGATTTGCTGGTTTTTGAGAAAAAGTGAAAAGATGAACAATTCCTCGAACAAGCAAATTGCCTAAACCTTTAGCAAACAAATGCACTTCACAAGAGTGCTTTGAGTTCGAGAGATCAATCTGTATGGTTTCGGCCTAAACCAAGACATGGCCGTTCCAGAGTCAATTCGATCACAAAGAGGGATGAGGGTCAATCTGTAGGAAGGAAGCTGAGAAGTGTGTCAGATAAATGATGATCCAGGATTGTGGATATGTTGTAGACTTCTGCAAGTTTTCTGTGAACTGTTGAGTTCAGATAAGATAAGTTTTGATTGATTGAATTCTGCTATGTTGAGAGTTTCTTGTTCAGATGAGAATTCATATTGTTCAATTGTGGATTTAGAAACTTATTTATATTGCAAGAATAATAGACACATTGATCCCCAACAAGTGTGACGGTTGATGGAGTGAAAGAATGAGAAAAGGGGATGTCGTAGTTAAACCAGTTTCACGTGTGTGGGAAAATTGGTTAATTTTCCATCCACTACTTTGATAACTCCTTCAACTGCTTGCACTACTTAATTACATTTCTCATCGTGGGTGTACACACATGTCATAGGCCGCCAGACCAAAACCCTAGTGAATATCCCCCCATGTAACATTATCGATGTCTCATAAATATGGAGTCTGCAAGGCAGACGTGTATTTAATTGGTCAATTGTTAACTTGACATGAGTTTTATCCCTGATGAGTAGATCATAATGAACTAATGCGGTATGCTTTGAGACTCATGGATTGTGTTAGAGCATAGATCGGTTAAATTCACCAAGCGTTGGTTTTTCAAGTTTGGTTGTCATATTTTTAGTATCAAAACTCATCTAGAGTCTCTTGATTAAAATTAGAGTCAACTTCGTTAAGGTTAGACTAGAAAGTCAAGAAATGTTGAGGCATACAAGTATTACTCCGAAGACCTGAAGAATGTGAAGAAGTAACGAACTACAGCGACGACATCATCCTTCCACTTGAGGTTAGTAATATTAACTTGAACTGTTTTATTCATAATAACTGGAACTGTTTCATTCTTAGCGTATCTTTCAAGTCGTGCTATATTTAAAACATAACTGCGAAGATGTATATACTGTACATATTGTATATAATACTCTATTGATGAGAGATGATCATAATAATATGATCATAGTATTAAGGAATTAGACTACAAAGTATAACGCTTATCTTTTGATCTTCGTAGATATGACATCAACATAATCTTGTATATAGTTTTATGATTATGTGTATGGGTTATGGTGAAGATTTCATCCTAGGAAACTGTTAGAGCACTGCTCGGTCGAACTCGCAAGCGTTGCTATCTCAAGCTTGTTTGTCAAGTTTAGTTGTCAAAACTATAAGTCTTGATTTCTAGTCTACTTATAGCTATGTCTCGGATTAGGATAGAATGTGTAGTTGAGATTTAGACTTCACGGCATTCATCGATTGAAAATGATGAACTACTAAGGGAGCTTGTGGAACTTCATCAACAAAAGGTATGTGGAAACTTGAACTCGTCTATTTCTATTCTATCTCCTATTGAGACAAAAGTCTTATAGCTATATAAACTTTACTTTATACACATTTGGTATTTCGATCTGAGTTTAACTCGCTTGCATATTTCTCGAAATATGTGTTGGTAAGCTTTCGCTTTAACCAAGTTCATCTTTTATTCTTAACAAAAGTCAAAAGATGATCACGTAAAAATCGCCTGGTAACATCTTACATAATTTGTGTGAGACAGTCATTAGATGTAGACTAGGAATGCTTCGTATTGATCATTTGATCACTTGAAAATTGCTTTGAAGCTAATAGTTTGTGTGAGACGGCTATTCTCTTCTTCTAAGAATGTTTCAATAATTGAAATGGGAGTTTAGAACAATTAACCTTTGATTGGATATAGCACAGTATGCGTACTTGTATGCTAACTGTTGCAAATATATTCCAAGTCCGGGAATTGAGTATGCATACCCGTATGCGTCTAATTCAACAGTTGAAGTCCGGGAACTATAGTATGCATACCTGTATGTGTACTGGTTTCAACTGAGTTCGGTCATGAACGACATTATGCGTACCTGTTTGCATACTGGCGAACAAGACCAGGTCCGGGAACTTAGGCATGCGTACTTGTTTGCATACTTGAGTGGGTTAAGTTCTAAAATCGGTTATGCATGTTTACATACTCATGAAAAAATGCAGTTATACAATAAGGAATGCAATCTTTGCAAACCGTGCATGGCTATAATGTTCATGTATCGATTCGAGTGAATCAAAACCGATTTTGCTTCAATTGTGTCGTGTATACTTCTATGAGTAACTAGTTTAATTTGAGTCATTTGAACTAGTTGTGATTAAGATGAACAAGGTTGATATGAAAGTGTTCATATGGATAACTTCGGTTAATTGTTATTAAGCCAACTAAAAATACACGTTTACGTACGGTTACCCATATCTAAATAAAAGTATATTTTATTTGTGTGTAACAAGCTATGTTCAATCTAACGGTTGAAAGATATTAGATTGAATATTAAATCAGGTTTCATCTAACGGTGAATATTGAATGCTTTGTTACCAAGGTAACATTGATTGCAAACCTTGATTTGAAGACTATATAAGGGAGAACTCTAGCAACTGGGAAACCTAATCCCTGCACCTCCTGTGTGATACTAGTTGCGACTAGAGACGATTATCCTTTAACCTAGGTTTTTATAAAACCATTATAGGTTAACGACTTAAAGACTTCATTGGGATTCTGAAGCCAGACGCAAGTATTTTCTATGTAGTTGCGTGATTTGATCTTACTTTTTTCTATCATATTAAGTATTATATTCTCTAATATTTGCTCGAGATTTAATCTCCGATATGTAAGATATAAAAATTAATCAGAAAGCTCTTCGTCTCATTCTTTGTGATTCCACAACATCTTCAATAATATAAGTCTGGTGTATCAATTGGGTCTTGTCCACCTTGATTTATCAAAATACGGAACATAATTCGTAGGTATTTCTGTGGGTGACAGATTTATCTATTCAATAAACTTTTCAGTGTGAGACAAATTTGTTTATCAAGTCTTCGACTTTGGGTCGTAGCAACTATTAGTTGTGGGTGAGATCAGCTAAGGGAATCAAGTACGTGGAGTTCTGCTGGGATTCAGAGGCATAAGTAATAAGTGTGAGATTGGTTAGGGTGCAACTACATTCTAATCTGAAGTTAACTTGTAGTAGGCTAGAGTCTGTAGTGGCTTAATACAGTGTGGTGTTCAAATATGGACTAGGTCCCGAGGTTTTTATGCATTTGCGGTCTCCTCGTTATCAAAATTTCTGGTATCTATGTTATTTCTTTTCCGCAATATATTTTCTATATTTGAAATATGGTTGTACGTAGTTCAATCAATTAGATAATCCAACCTTTGGTTGTTGATATAAATTGATTGACACTTAAACATTGGTCTTTGGTACCGTTCAAGTTGTTTCTCATAATAATCAGGCTCGCGGATTTCTATCTGTTTGATTTGTTGATTACATTGAGAAACAGAGATATAACTCTTGGATGTATTTTCCTTGATTGAGTCTGACTGTCTAGTTGATTCTCTTAGAAATATAACTGGAGTTAGTCCATACAGATTGCTTAAACGAAATATTGGGTGTGGTTGTTATACCCCTGCTTTTTCAATTGGTATTAGAGCCAACAAATACGTTTAAGACCTCATAAGTATGTGTTTGTAGCAATCTGACTCTATGGACATAAACACTATCTCTATAAACATACCACCAGTCTTCGATGGCTCGAATTACTTATGGTGGAAAATTTATATGTGTGCCTTTCTTCAAGCGCGTGATTTTCAATCATGGGTTTGTGTAATTAATGGCTATGATCCTCCGGTTATTACAGAAGGTGATGTAACTGTTCCATAGGATATTGGTGCATATGATCCTGCCGGGATTCCCATTGCAAAGAAAAATTCTGACGGATTAAATGCTATCATCCATGCCATTACCCTAGATATTCAGCACCATGTGACTATGTGCACTAAGTATAAAGAAGCCTGGGATATCATAGAAATTGTATTCGAATGAAATTCCTCTGAGAAAGAATCTAGGATTAAAACCTAATTTTGATTGGGAAAACCTTCGTATGGCTGATGAAGATTCATTTGATGAGTTTAATCACAAAGTGTCTGAAATTTTTAATGCATATTTCGCAGTAGGTAAGACTATTCCTGAAAAATATATTGTGATGAAAATTCTAAGATCGTTGCCAGCCAAATACAATTCTAAGAGACATGCCATCGTTGAAGCAAACAACCTTGATACACTTTCCAGAAATACTCTTATTGGGAAGTTAAAGATCTTTGATCATGAGCATACATCCAAATCTGAGAAGGATATTGCTTTCAAAGCACAAAAGAACACTAAATTACTTCATAAGAGTAAAAGTGTTGACAACTCTGCTGTTGATCCTATTGAGACTGATTCATCAGATGAAGATCTTGACAACTCAGTTTCACTGATCATAAGATAGTTTAAATATCTTCTTTTGAAGAGAAGTAAACGGTTCATCAAAGATAAACCCTGGTCATCAGTCAAAGATAAACCCAGTTCATCAGTCAAACCTCATGAACGTTCCCCTCCGAAAAACAGGGACATTGTTGATATTGATGATGAGGATATGCCACGGTGCTTCAAGTGTAAAGGTTTTGGTCATTTTTCTAATGAGTGTCCAAATCGTTGAAAATACACTAGGAACAAAGGTCTTGCTGCAACTCTTAATAAAATGTATGATCACTAAGATTCGAACGATGATGAAAAGTCAAGTGTTGCACTAGTTGGTGAAAATATTGATTTTGATAATTGTAGCAATACGTACATCAATCTTGATATTTTTCCAGGAGAAACTTCGTCAACCACTATGGAGGATAAAATGGATTTTTCCCTGTCCACTGAAAATCCTATTTTACATGTTTCAGGTACCTCAATTTTTTTAGCAGCATGCTCATCTATGGTGTCTGAACCGTCCTCCATATTGACATGTTCTTATTGTACTTTTAAGGGTCATGAACTCTCTAAGTGTTACAAGTACAATCATATAATAAGATATGTCAACAAACTTCAACGAAGAGAAAATAGATTAGCAAAAAAGCTCAAACTTGTTCAGAAGCCTAATTCATCCGAGGTATGTAAACTCAATACTTCTCCGAAAAATTTGATTTCTAAAGAAAAAATTAGACATCTACAGAAAAGAACAAGGTCTAAACACTCTGTGAAAAAAGGTATTAAGAATTTCGTACAAGAAGAGTATAGTGGACAGATTATTATTCACCAACCCAACTTAACTGTGTTGAAGGTGCATCTTGTCTCATGTGCCTGTATTCAAAGAGATAAGAGATGTGCACAGATCAAGCTTTAAGAAAAAGAAAAATTGTTGTTTTATTTTTCTCTTCTTTTTGTTTTTGGAATTCTGTTGATCCTTATCATTAATCAACAACCTAAATACTCAATACCATCCCTCACTCCAGAATAAAAGTAACACTGGTGGAGCTTACCCTCTCTCTTATTAGTAGGTGAGGTGTAGATTGTAACCTCATATTTAGAAAAATTGCTCTTATTGTGAAAATCTAGAAAATAAAGAAAACTACTATATTAATTTTGGACATTTATGATTAAAATAAAAAAAAAACAATTAAACTTCAAGAATGAATAAAAAATTTATTATAAAATTATACAAATAATAAATTACAAAGTTAAAAATTACATACTAGGCACTGCGGCGAGTAGGATGAAATTCCTATTAGATATGGTGCGTCGATCTGACAATATGCGGTGTAGATTGGGTGGATTATTGGGACACACGCGACGGACGGCCCTCATATTTAGAAAAATTGATATATTAATTTCTGTATTTATTGTGAAAATCTAGAAAATAAAGAAAACTACTATATTAATTTTGGACATTTATGATTAAAATATAAAAAAAAAACAATTAAACTTATTTATGGAATAGGCATTGCTATTCAGAGGGGAGTTAGAGCCCAGCTTGTTGCTAGGTTACCAACCAAAAGCTTTGTTTAAGTTTTTTTCCCAATTATGATGTAATACTCTGTTTATCATTTAAATTTTTATTTTTATGGAATAAAATAAAATAATTTATATTTTTTTGAATATTTTATAATTTTATATAGTTATTATAGAAAATCCAGAAGAAAAAAAAAACTATATTAATTCTTATATTTATGAATAAAAAAAAATCAATTCAACATATTTATGGATAAATTAATGAGATTTATGTTTTTAAAATCTTTCATAAGGAAAAAAAAGAAAAAAAATATAGAAATGACAAAAAAAAATTACTATATTAATCTTTTATAATTTCACGTAGTTATTATAAAAAGTACAAAAAATAATAAAAAATACAATATTAATTTCGTACATTTATGACAATCAACTCAACATATTTATCTAAAAAATAAGATTTACATCTATATTTTGATTATTTTGAAATAAAGTATAACAAAATATAAAAATTATTATATTAATTAATATTTATAATTTTGAATATCTAAAAAAATCAAATTTTTATTTCGAGTATTTTGAATTAAAATCTAACAACATCTAATAGTTACTTATTTTTGGTTGAAGGATAAAAAAAATATAACTAATATATTTTTTATATTCAATTTTGGACATGAAATATATAAAAAGGATATAAAAAGAAAAAAAATCCATAATTGTGGTTAACCAAAAATACGACAACAATCTAAAAATATAAATATTCATATAAATATTTTTTTGTGAATTAAAAAGGTAATTATTAGATAAAAAATATTACAAATTTTTTTCTTCCAATTTTCTTCTTATTGTTCGTTGAAAAACACTAAAAAGATATGTTTAAATAAATAAATGTCATTAGAGCAAGGGCTATGGGGGTTGAGAGCCTCTTTCAAAATGAAAGACTTGATCAAATTTGATCAAATTAGGTCATCATATGGATAGAGTGAAACACCCTTTCACCCAATACTCTTTCACACTCTCGTTGAATCGAAGGAGTCCCCGAAAGTCTTCCCTACACGGATAATCATTTGCCATTTGAAATAATCAATTGAAATACGACAAATTGTTTGACGTATATGAGTAAAATTGAAAAAAAAAAAGCAAACAGTTTGCCGTTTAAATCTGTTTCTCCAAAAACGGCTAATGAAATGCCCCTAATTGAAGAAAGGACAAGGTTCTGGCACCAAATGTGAATTGTAATGTTGATTCCCCAATACTAATTATATGAAATCAAAATAAATTAATATTCAATTGAAAAAATTTGCATCTACCTTTTCTAGTTTTACACAAGTTGAAACTTCTCTTCTAGAAAGTAGTACTCCAATCTGCCATCATCACTTCTCCTGGTCCCCCTAATTGAAGAAAGGACAAGCAGATCATCATCATACGTCGTTTAGAGAAAAAAAAAAAACGGCATACTATTTGCCGTCCAGATATGTTTTTCTTTGCCAAACGGCAAACTGTCCCCCGTGTAGGCTTTTGTTAGTCTATCCCATAGTGGGTTTTGCACTCGTTCAGTTAGTCACTTTTTCATTTTGATAGGGATAGACTGTTTTAGAGTCTATCCCATAGCCCTTGCTCTTAGTAAAAAAAATATTACTAGATAGGGTCGTGATTTTTTATGACTTTAAATTGCGAAAAAATATGTAGATACTGGCCAAAAATCGTTTTATTTATGGGTTTGGTCATTGATGTCTCTATATAAAATCATTCGGTCAAGAGCTACATTCGTTTTTCGCCGCCTCTCTATAAAACGAAAGATACTCTTTTCATTGAATAACAAGTTGAAAGTTTATTATTTATTTTTACGTTTTTTGTCTTCTGCAAACTCATCGTATTAGTTTTGTTGTTTCATCCATGATTGTGATATCTTTTTCTTTCTTTTTGGTAGATCATCGTAAGAAATGCAAACGGCGGTACCTCTATCTTTGATAATAGCTTCGGTAATCCTCTCTCTTTGATTTAGTGTTGATTACTAAATATGGGGTTTGATTGATTTGTTGCATATTCTATTAGTTACCACAAAAAATATGTATTCCAAATCAATACTATAATTAAGCAATCGCTTTTTTCGAATATTCGTTTCCAATTAACAACGGGCATATTTATAGAGCATACACGAGATGAAATAAATCCAAGTGCAGCAACAAGAATATACAAGGTTTTTAATAGTTATTTTTTTCTATCTTACACAAGGTATGTTATTTTTATGACTTTGATGTACTGAATAATAGAATTTGAGAGCTGCTATAGGTCTTCATATATATTTTACAATAATCATATAGTATAACTAAAGATTTTATAGTTAATCTTTTTCCTTGGTCACATAAACTTTCTTGCGCTGGTTAATATTTTTCTTTTTGTGGTTCGATATGGATACGAGACGTATACCAAAACAGCTTGATTGATATAAAACAGCTTCCAAACGCACATTTTGTATCATCTCAGAAGAAAAAAAACAGAGATTTTGATGTTAGCATGTGGCTATGCCCGGAATCTATTAGGTTATCTCCTAGCATTTTGTAATAAGGGAAAACTTAATTTATAGGTTTTTGGATTTTTTTTTTTTTTTGTGATTAAGGATATAGAGGGTCAATATTACCAGTGTTACTTCCGCATTGTTAAAATTTTGTTTTTCCTTAACAGGAATTGATGAAATTCTGAATTGATATGTAGGGTCAACCAAGATATAAAATATACGGACATACAATGAAAAAAACAAAATGTCGATTTGATAAATGCTAGGTTGTTTCCATATTTTTTGGGTTTGGAACCATTGTATAAATGCTCATGTGTTATCTTTTGTGCCCCGCCTCCTAAAATCACGAATTACCCTGCTGATGTAAGGTATGAATTGCATCACTTAACTTTTGGAGATTTCTTTATTAACATCTTTGGTCCTAATCACTTTTGCTCAGTAGTATTTTGGATTTGCTAAGTATGCTATGATATATGAAAATGAAAATAATTACTTGATTGGAGGATTTATCCATCTCTGATGTGTTACACAATTAGTTGTGCTCCATATAGAAAATAGGTATGCAGTTTTCGTGTTTCATTTTGATTGGACTTCACAGTCTCTGTTAAGTTTCATGGTGGTTGTTATATGCATATTATTGGATTTATCCATTCGTGATGTGTTACACAATTAGTTATATTTTGTATATAAAATCAAATTGTAGCTTTCGTGTTACGCAAGTGGATAGGAAGTTTATTTATTTTCTTCTTGCCCTTCTTCATGGTATCGAGATGCCTGAAATTTTTGTAGTTTCCTTTAAACAAATGAAATGATGTTGATATTAAGTTGATATTTTTCATTTTGTTTCTCTAAAATTAGGATTTTTTTCCTTCATGAATGTTATTTCCGCTTTTAGAGTTCAAGGTTAACTTCTTCATTTTTTGTTCTCAAACAAATCTATCTAAATCTAAGAAATTTTCTTACTTTTTCTTCATTTGTGAATCATCTGGACATTAAATGTGATGCTTGGTAAAACAAGGATAGATTGATTTTATTGAGATCATTTGTTGGATACATGTGTATTTAAGATCACGTCTCCTACAAAAGTAGTAGTATCTGGGGTTTATGATATTCTTACGTATGAAAGTCGGAGTGCAAAATGCCTCATGGTCAAAGAATCCGCTGATTTTTCCGGATTTTATTTGTTTCCCTTGACATTTTAAATTCTTGCTCTTTCATTGCAATAACACGAGAAATTTCTACTTGATGGCGAGAAGATGGAATCCCATCTCACATGGGTTATCCCCCGCATAGTATGGAAAGAAAATAATAACAATTAACTGAATCGGGTTAATGTTTGCAAATATAATCTATATTTCTCTTGGAGGCCGAAATTTTAGACGTATAAATACTAACCCGAGACCAGTTAAATAAATGGATCCACTCAGTTGGATCTACTAAAGAAGTATATTTTTACTGACACAATCAAACTGGAAAAGATTTTCGGAAGTTCTCTTCCATAAAGGTAACACTAACAGGAAGATTTTTTTTTTAATCTATTATGCACATTCTATGTTCAAAAAAACTATTTTCTTCTTTGCTATGTTGTATCTCCTTTGCTTGATTAAATCTACTCCTTATTTTTTATAATTTTTTCACTAATATTTCGATATTGTGTGATACCATTAGGGATAAATCATTCTTCGGGTAACTCTTAAGGTTTCCCTTAACTATTCTTTTGATTATTAGTATTGATGTCCAGTAAATTTATTTCATTGGTTGGTTACTTTAGAACATTATATTGCATACTCATCCTAAGTGAGAAAAAATTTCCCATTATAAAATACATCGAGTAAATATTTGTTTCACTGTTACACCCATAAAACTGAACATCTCACTCATTCATCCCAAACCAATAGACTATATACTCCGTATGATTATATGTAATTTCTAAGACCAACAGACCCTTGAAACATATAAATTCCCAAGGGATCTATCGTCCAAGATATTTGCACATCTCACAGAGCTAAAACGATCATTACTCTTAAATATCGTGATATGTTTTGCAAATCTAATCATAGTGTCATCAAATTTTTGGAGTCGCCAAATCGTCAATATGATCATACGTAATCTATGAGACCAGCATACCCTTCAAACATATAAATTCCCAAGGGATCTATTGTCCAAGCTATCTGCACAGCTCACATAGCTAAAACGATCATTACTCTTAAATATCGTGATATGTTTTGCAGATCTAATCGTAGCATCATCAAATTTTTGGAGTCGCCAAATCGTCAATATTATTCATTCTATTTAATTAAAAAAATAAAATATTTTACAATAAGGATGCAATATTTTTACAAACATGCATGCTTGCACAAACAAAATAAAAAAAATTCAAAAAAAATATGTTTTTGCGTGACAGAATTTTAGAGTATCCAAATATGCATGTATATATATATATGTATCCAAATTTTAAATTAACCAAATTTATATAATATTTATATACTCAAAGATATATTCATACGTATCTAAATATTTTAATATATTTTATCACTTTATTTATCTCAATATAGGACGGGGTGGTGAGACTATCTTTTTGCGTCATAGGTATGTGGAAAAAATATGAATCTAATTTTCTCTATATTTTTCTGCGGTCTTCTAAGTTTTGATGATACTTGAGAACGGAATCAAAACACTAGTAATTTGCTGGTGTTTGTTAGTTTGACGAGAAGATATATATGTACATTTCCTTGATTACATCATCTTCGACGGGAAGCACTTCATACGCTTTAATTTGCAGTATTTAGAGATGGAAATCTAATTTTTATAAATACATTATGTTTATTTTTAGTATCTCTGATATCAAATATTAATACATAACGATTGCCATTTTTTATTTAACTACATGAAGTTGGAGTCTGGAAGAGGAGTTGAGTTGGCCGCTTGATTCTTAATGCAAATGTATGATTTCTGAATAAAGATATATCATTGCATTGGTTTCGACGGGAAGCACTTCATGTTTTTCCCTATTTAGAGTTCACAATCTATTTTATATTAATATCATGTTTTTCTTTAGTGTCTCTAATATCAAATATTGATATAACTATATAGTGAGAGTGATTTTTTACTTTAATATAAGTTGTTGGATCCTGAAGGCGCAATTTAGTTGGACACTTAATTCCTTAACACAAATATATGATATTATACGTAAGGAAGGTGGGGAGTATATAGTGAGTGAAGTACAAACGGGATTTGACCCCTTTATTAGGGTTTTGAGATAGAATATTATTAAGACTTTGCTTCTTTACTTTATGTTGCATAATATTATGAATTTGTGAGATTTTTTAGATTATATTGCAAAGAATTTTTAAAACTATATGAGATCTTTAATTGTTAATTGTCAATCCATTGGATAGTAATGTTGTATAGCGTATTAGAGTTCTCATTGGGACGGGTGCGGGGCAAAGCCCCGCCTCAATGGACATGAACCAACAATGTGAAAAATTCCACCAATCCCGGTGCGTATCACGGGTTTCAAACTAGTTAGTATTGAAAAAAAAACTTTTCCCTTTTTCATTAAAAGAGGGTTAAAATCGACAATTCTACCTTCTTTAGGGCTATGAATTGGTCGTACATGAATCCTACTCTATGTAGGTTCTGTAATCCTACATTCATTTTTCCTTCTCTGAAAAACTTTTTTTATCACAAGATTGTTTGTTGAGCTTTAATTGTGAATTTCTCTCACAATTCCATATTTGAATGGAGACTCGAAGCATCATGTCTTCTAATGAAAAAGATGTTAATGTGATTGTTAAGCCATCAATCATGAAGGAAAAAAAATAAGTCTTCTTCCTCTATAACTTTGAAGAGAAAAAAGGAAGAATATGAAGAAACCAAGGGCTATCCCCTCTAATTCTTGAAGAGTTAAAGGAAACAAGGAAGGAGATTCAGCTTTCTCTTCTCTCTCTTTAGCTCTGATTCCATGAAGGAATCAAGAGAGTGACGAAGAGTATAAACCACTTAGATGAAAAAGTCCATCTTATAGATTGATTACGCATGGTTACAAGAATACCCTAAAAATATCTAAACATTGTTCACAAATCACTATACACTATTCCTACCCTGCATTACTCTATGTACACAGATTATACATAGGAAAAAACTCTTTTGCACAAGTTCTACACTAACTACTATAACCTGACCATGGGACGGATATTTCAACAACTACATTCTTACATCTCACACTCTTGTTACACTTGCATCTTTGATCAAATGGATATGATCTGACGGTTGTTTTCCACAAAATGGACTAATTGTTGCGCAGATGAAAGTTGAAATCTTCCTTTACCAAATCAGAATTTGATTTGATATTGTTGATCTTGCAGATTCTTATCTCAGCTGGCTTAGACACCACATCAGTGTCGTGGACATGGGCTCTCTCATTACTACTCACCCCTTGTATCTTAAGAAACGCCCAGGATGAACTAGACACCGTAGTCGGGAAGAACCGAAATGTAGAGCAACGTGACATCAACAACCTGGTATACCTCCAAGCAAAAGAATAGGTTTGTGCCCTGCTGGCCCACTCTCATTACGTCACACTAGGCTATTGAAGACTGTATTGTGGGTGGATATAAAGTGAAAGCGAGCACACGTTCGCTTACACCATTTCCAGTTTACACCATTCGGATCAGGACGAAGAATATGCCCATGGATGAACTTCGCCATCCAAACACTGCATATCGTGCTGGCTCGCCTTCTCCATGCATTCGATTTCGACAATGACTCAACTTGACTAGTAATAAACATGACTGAAGGTTCAGGCTAAGTAACCATGCTCAAAGTGACATCGCTCAAAGTTCAACTTCGTCCTGGCCTCCCTGCAACACTGTATTGGAAGTACCAAGAGGAAATGATTGTCCATCCTATTATCGTAATGCATTTGCTATGTTTAAAGTATTTACTTGCAAGAGTCTTCGACAATGTTTTCTGTTTTCCTTAATCAGATAAATTTGATGTTCTAAACGACATTAATGCTTGAACTTTAGTACCGAAATTTTATTTTATTTTAATTTTCTTGTCCGAGATATAGAGGCGCCCGGACAGAATCAAAACTCTGTCTTAGGCGTCACTCAAATGTGCCTTGGTATGGTTAACTAGGAGACCCTAACTATTCACTGTCCTAGGTCTTATTTAAGTTTATCTTGGTCTTTTAAGCTAGAAAACAAACTACCTATACATCTAGGTAACAAACTTGGTGTTGGTCAAAGAATGATGCAAGAATATATAGAGCATATATGATCAAGGTTTTTAAATCGTAAATCGTTTTTTACTTTTAAGAATCGAACCATATATTGAATCGTGAATCGAAGATTCATGATAAATCTCTAAATACATATATGCATATTTGAGTTATAGATTAATAAGTTTAAATTTATGTTATTGGTATTATAGATAATGAATAATGAATAATATGTAACACAATTTAGTGTTTAGCTCAATGGTTAGGAACTTAACTAGTACAACCGCTGCCACGGTGAAAGGGCCGACCGAAGAAGAATCCGAAGATGAATTTTAAATTTGATATTGTTATTTGTACTAGTTGCGTAGATTTTTTTATAATCTTTCCAACGAGATAAAATTTGTAAAATTATAAGGCACGGATTTTTATATATGTTATATTAAAGTTTGCTTTCCAATTATACCCTGAAAAAGTAGGATACACAAAGAGTTATAGTAATTGGACTAAAATGGAGGGATAATCTTGTCCAGTGAAAAAGTAACCAAAAATAAACCACATGGAAATCAAATCCAATCTTTTTTATCAAAATTGTTAGGTTTCATTTTATAAAAAATTGGTCATAAAAGGGACCCTCCGGTCGGTCGGCCCAATTAGGTGGACATGGCTCTTGAGTTCGATCTTGTGCTCTAGTGAGAGTCAAAATGTCTCAAAAAATTTATTTTTAATAAAAATCACATGGAAAGAACAAATTTAGATTTGCCTGACTTATGAATCGGTGCAAATCGCATGAGTCAAAATGTGAATCGTAAGATTCACATCCGAATAGATTCATAGTTAAGATTTGAATCGTTTTGGAAAATTTTGAAGCGAATCATAAGATTCAAATTGTAAGATTTTAATAACTATATATGATAAAAAAGAAAAAAAAGTCTAAAGTATCAAGACCATACATTTGAAGGATAACTCACTCACTTAACATGAATCACCGGCAACAAGAGGCTTCTTGACTGAAAATCGAGGACCAGCATTGAGAGGGAGTAAACTCCAATAAGAACCTTGACTGTCAATGCAACAACTATGCCATTTGATCATGTAAGAACCCTCTGGAAATGCAGTAACATCCAATAAACAATTTGAAAATCCCTGCCCCCTTTGATTGAGTTCATCAAAAGACACAAAACACAACACAAACCCACATCCATCACCACAAATTCTACCACGCTTTCTAGCACCCATTTCGGCAGTACTATTCATAACATGGAGCATCAGCTTTTCATTCAGATCCAAGGAATCATCACTTTCTGAAGCAGGATAACCGGATTGCTTCTGCTCCTCCATTTGTCCATCAGATGCAGGTGTGCAGTACGATGGTTTACAAGCTAGAACGCAATAAAAGTTTGCAGACAGAACCTCGGGTACATTTTTCATTTGGAGGCAGAGATTTAGAGACAGATGGGAGCCAGGCAAAATAGATATCTCATCAGATTTTCTGTTATCAGCAGTACAGGTGAACAATTCTGCACCAGGGCAAGGCCTGAACGTGAAAATCAGGTCAAGAAATTATAATGTTGTACTAATAATAAAACCGTAGCTAATTAGTATTGAATAATGATTCTGTTTCATTACCAAGCCTTCTTTGAACCGACAGATTACGGCGTCAAAGCTTAATAATCGACATTAGGGAATTGACATTTTGCATAGAAAAAAGCCACAAAGTTCAACGGCAACCTCCAAATAGATGGATTTTGCAACAAGAGGCCCAAAGAACTAGAATAAAAAAAAAGAAGGAAAACAAGCTAGAGTTTGGAGCAGCATACCTTACTTGAAAGAAGTATGTTGGAGTCTGAAGTGATATTTGCATCCACTTAGTAAGTATTCCCCTCAGTAGTTGCACCCCTGCTTTGGACACTTGGCCTAGAATGCCCTTACAGTTCATCTTACTTGCCTCTTCTTGAAGATGCAGTACTTCTGTTACAGCATTCCTTGAAACAACCAAAATTTCTCGTTCTCTGAATCCAGATCCATATAGAAACGTTTTTTGATGCGAGTGGAAGCAGCTCTTTGGCTCTTCAATGGAAGTCAAAAGCACCTTTAAATTTGTACTAGTTTCCTCATCTACATGTTGTAACCTCTTGATTGCATCTTTTAGCAGCGTCGAATGTGAACACTTCATCAAGTTCTCCAAATCACGGAGCATAGATTTCTCATATAGGTTTGGATGGTATAGAACAAAACCTGTACAAAAGGCCAGTACTGAGCAATTTACAGCAAGCCTTGAAACGGTCCTGAAACTTTCAGTGTCCATACCAATGAAAGATGTAGCAAGAAAATCAAATTCCCGAACCAACCTATTCAATCGAAATGAGAATCGTGTCAAGAAATATACCAACAAACAAAAATCAGGTCCAGTTTCCTCAGCTTCAGTACCACCTTCATATGAGACTGATGTTTTGCAGCAAATACTTGCATTGTTGCATGTATCAGAACTCAAAAATCTCAGAATATCAAGAGCAGCTTCTAAAAACTTAGCTCTTAAGTCCAAAAACCACTTTTGGAAATAAAAGGTTTGATTGAGTGTGATAGCACATCCCAATACTTCACTTGCAGCGCGTATGCCAGTGCAAGCTTCTGTAAGGCTTCCAATGTAATTCTGAGAGTCGGCATTCCAAGCGGGTAAAGCACTCGTACAAGGTGCAACCCAGACCTCACTTACTTGTTTTGGGAAATTGAGCAGAAGGATGGTACTTTCAGCTTGAGCAAATAGAGTCAGGGATTTTAACCAGTTAACGTTGGACTCTGATTGGACCCTATTTATCAACTGCCCAGACAGAATTGCAACAACCAACCACAATCCCTGACATGCCGCCCATTGTGCAAATCTGTAGATGGACCAATTATTGTTTCCTGTTATCAAATTTTTCATATACTCAACAACAACTCTCTCATGCTGAAACCTGTAATTAATATTAGCTATCCTCAACTCTTCTGCAACGATACAGATTTCATTATCATCATTCACTGAATAAGTCCCCATCACATGAGAGTGTAAGAATAATAAGTGGACGGAGTGGATGTCCTGAGTAAATAAGCTGCTTTGGAGTATGACATTGAGCAGAAGCTTCATTGACTGGTGCAGTTGAGAAGTAATTGCACTAGCTACATCAAGTGTTATGCAAGACTCCACAACTTTATATACGCAGGAGATAAGGTTTGATGCAACACGAACATGCCTTCCTACATCAAACATCACAGTATCACGAAGAGAAGACGACACAACTGTTGTTTCCGAGTTTTCTGTGCACAAATCCATCATCGGTTCTATGATTAATCTAATTTTGTCAAGAACAAGAACACCCAATGATGGGTGTTCCTTAGCCAGACTAACTATTAGATAGAGCAAGCTTCGACATTCTTGCTCCACTTCAGACGTAGTGCGACAAGTCTCTAGTACTGGCTTTACCAGACCCTCTATCTGATCTAACAGTGACAAAAGGACCCAGGATGAAAGATGAATAAGATCATTTGCATCTGGTGTCATTTCCATTCCCATCCTATGGTCACGAGATATATCTACAAGAAGACAGAGGGCCAATAATCTTTTGGGTAAGATAGGAGATTGAGCTGCAGCCTTAACAGATGGTACAAAGTTTACCAATTCAGATATATCCATGCAAGGATGTCGCACTGTCTGTAAATTTTTGAAGAACCCGATTAGAATTTGATAAGTTGTGTTGTGTGTGCATGTGACAGTGAAAGTGACAGTGACAGACTAAGTACTGACCTTACGCAGTAACTTTAGTGCTTCACATTGCAAACCCAATGAATGGTTACTGCTATCCACTATATGCGATAGTGCTTTGACTAGACTAGCATTTACAGGAAAACGACAGACTCCTCCTGCCAAGAGAAAGTTCAAACATCTTAACGCAATAGCTTGCACGCATGAAGCAGATGGTTGCACCAGGAATGGCAAGAGCAAGTCTACCTACATCCAGAAACAAGAATTTATGATAGTATGTTAAAGTTCTCCAAGGCAACCTTTCCTAAACATCCAATTATAATTTCTAACTCTCAGTTTCGTGTGCGAACTTATACAATCAATAAATTATTCATTAAGTTACACATGTAGGACCGCTCCATATATCCCATGTTAGCCTATTTATAACTAATTTTGAACTCATGAAACTAGTACTGTAATATTTTCAGCAAATGTTTTACACTTTTAAAACGAGGTGACCATGCCATGAAAAGAACAAAGCTAACATCTTTACACATTTCTTAGGTTTTAAACATTTAATCACAGATTAAAAACATGACTTGCTTAAAAAATTAAAAAGAGTACCTGTTCAGAGATCAGGAGCATCGACTTGGATGCAAGCTTTGAGAGTGCTACTAACATCTCTGCTATAAATTCCTTGTGGAAAGATTCCAAAACCAGCTTTTTACCTACCTGGAGAAAAAAATAAGTTAAGGAAAGTAGCATGGCCATTATAAAAAACTGAAGTGGAAAATTTTCAGACCTTGTAAGCTCTGTTTGCAAGTGACAATGAAGTCCCCGTACAAGTTAATCTGAGAGCTCCAGCTAGCTTTAAACTTGAGGTTGTTTTTGACGAAGTTATCATGTTAATCAGCATTTCCAAGACAATACATGCAAAATCCTCTGATAACTCAGAAAAGCAACCAACGGCGAATAATGATGCCTTCACCTGACAACTCAAATATAGTGGAGTTATTTTATGCTTTTTTCAAGATAATATGACCCAAAAACAATGACAACAAGGTTGTGATCACATCGTCTTGTTTCAAATCCAAATCCAAAGTCTTTTCCAGTAGCAAGTACCGGGTCGAGTAGAGAATATCTCATAAAAGTATCACATCGTCTTGTTTATCTGCTAGAAATTCGCAAGGATATCTTAGCGACAGAGTGGAGGTACAGGCGGACCACATGCAGGTTTGTGGTACTCATTGTTAGACATGTTCCTAACTAGTAGAGGCCTCCTGCACCAATATCAACCCAGTCATTTCGCAACATCACTTCGACAAAGTATAAACTTCATTAAAACCACTCAACAATCTCCCATGATCACACTAACATCAACAGTGTTGTATGCGCACCTAAGCAATCAAACTTTGGCATAGATATACTACTGGTTCACCAGCATGTGTGCCGCATGTACTTTTCTTATAGGAATAGCAGGAAATCCTTGTTTAAACACTTCAAACATAACTGAGATACTAATAGTACAATAAATTTCTGACTAAACATCACACAAAAGAAATCAACACAATCACATGCTGCACACAGGACATATTACACAAATCAGTTCATGACTAACATTTTCCATAAAGTCTCTAATACATATTATGAATCACCGCATTTCATTACTGAAATAATTTTGAAAAGAGTAGATGCATGAACAGGCATAACCTATCAAACCCTGCATAGGTATCACACCTTGGCATATATATCCTAGGGGTTTACTTATCAAACCTTGGGAATAGCAAGAAATCCTAGTTCTAACCTTAAAAACATAATTATGTTACTATTACTATAAAAAGTTACTGACTACTTACTCGTCACTCGAAAGAAACCAACACAATCACTTGCCGAACACGAACATTTCATAAATCATAGCATCCAGTCTGAAATCATAATGAAAAAAAGTAGAAGTGTACAATGATCTCACTCTCACCTCCGAAACATGGCAAGAAGCCAAACTGGACAACACCATATACCTAATCTCAGCACTATCCTTGGCAAAATCAGCCCAGCAACCAATTAATCGTAAAACCAACCCTCTTGATTCCACATCTCCAGTATCATAAACTAGCTTTACTCTTTTAAGAAGTTCAGCATGATTAAAAACCCTATCCTTCTTCAATATCCCATTATAACTTTTCCCTTTACTTCTCCTGAACTTCATCTCTACCAAAAAAACTTTCAAAACAGAAATTCTAATCTGTTTATCACCAGATTTAAATGCATCGGCTAGCCGTAGAAGTATCGTATTTGCAAACAATCTATCTTCACCAGGAATTAAACCAAACATTTGTAATACCGATAATGGATAATTAGGTTCTTTACTCCATTGTTCAAGTCGAGTTCCAGTTTGTAATATCGATTCAATAACTTTACCTGTCATCATAAAATCAAAAATTAAAAAAATAAATAATGTAAAACCCTAGAATATGAAATACCAAAATCATAAGCGTAGAATTAATTGGTTAATCAGATTGTTCGTTACCAGGTTTTTTGGATCGGAGACCGTTCTCGAGCTCGATGCTCCATTGCATGACGTGAGCTGCACAAATCTTTTCCATGGCTTTTACTTCTCGTCTTCCTTACTTGGATTTGAGCGTCATGGCAGTATATTGAAAAATATTAGCGCCAAAGAGAAAGGAAAGAAAGGAAAGATAGTTGGGGTTATACGTGAGTACGGGTTTGTATAGAGTGTGCGGGTCCACCGTTAGCAAGGAAAGATAGTCGCAGGTAGCTATTCAACTCTCGTATGGGCGGGCCACCTCCTCATGGTGCTCATGAGGGATCACATAAATTATACCTTCGTTTTACGGAAAATGATAGTATCTCTCATCCAAAACAGAGGGAGTATGAGACTCTTATTATACTCGTAATCCCTGAAGGATGAGTATAATAGCAGCATCCATCGACGAAAGAATCACCCTTAAATGATGCTTCAAATAAATAATTCTCATCTAGTACACATAATATGTTGGTTATGTAATCATCTTTGTTTTGCCTATATATATGTTGGTTAAGTATATTGTCATATAAGAAATGCCAGACTAACATGCTAATCTAACTCCTTCAAAATCCTAACTCATATAAGCTCCCACGTTGAACGGTGACCCTCATCCACCTTTAGAATTGTTCTATTCCACTTTTCTTCAAAGGAGAGAAAAACAAGGTTTTTTTCTCTAAAAATAAAGAAATTTTTGTATTTATCAAAAAAAAAAACAAAAAAAACAAAGAAAAACCTAAGAAGAAACCCGCAAAGCTAATTCCCAGTTCTTCACGGAAACAAAAAGAAAAAAAACATTTCAACTTAATTCTATTTTCTTCTTCTCTCTATTTTTCATATCCGTTATTAGGTCTCTCTGTAAGGTTTTTCTTTTTGAGCTTATTTTCACGGAAACAATCAGGTAGCCTTTTTGTTTATTTATGCTTATTTTTCTTGATTCAATTAAGCTTCCAATATGGGTTTTTAAGATTGTAAACCCTAATTAATTTTTGTTCTACTTTCACAACTCTTTTGAAGTTTGGTATAACTAATATACTTTTTGTGTTTTTTGTTTCAGGATTTTAGGAAGAAAAGCATAATCAGAAAGATGATGAGGAGGAATAAAACAAAAAGGTATATAAACAGAAACCCTAGAATTATATTCTTAGATTTGTTTTGTTTCTTATAATTATTTATTGATCGTGTTTTTTTTTCTTTGTTCTCCGATTCTTCTTCCACCAAAACCTAGAGCTCTGATCAATCAAAATACTTCACTATCTAAGGTAAGAATTTGTGGAAAAGCATTTTCCACTTCTGTTACTTAATGGATGATTATAATGGTTAAACTGTTATTCAAAGAAGTGATTTTGAGTTATTGACTTGATTATCTGTATGAGTATGACCATCCAAACAGGATGTTAAATTGTATGTATAGAAGCCCTATCACAGAAAAGGTACGCTAATCGTTTTACAAGTTTGTTACTTTCAGTGATTTGGTCGGCTCGCAAATGGTAAACCAAATATATAAAGTACTAAAGAAGGGGTTTACATTTTTAAATTTTTATGTTAGCGATGCCTATACAGTCAAAGAATCAACAAATTTGATTATTTTCTTTTTCCCCTGGCTCAGTTAGGTCTTTATATATATATGGTTAACTGAAAAACACCATATAATCTATTAAGCAAACGTGCAAAACTGACCAAATATGCATCTTAATTTGGAGCGGTTTTTTTTGACTTAATATATTTAGTAGGTTACTCATATATCGCAGGTAGCAAGATTTGTATGGTTAAATGCTCCGAAATATTTCACTGTTGTGAGTTGATTTTCTCATTGGTTAGACTGTTATTTAAGCAAATTAGCTCAATTGATTCGACGCGATTGAAAAAAGATTTTAACATTAAGGATTTGAAAAGCAATATAAGGAACTATTGGTAGTCTGTAGGTGGTTTGCTTTGTAGATTTGAAAGATTATATGTTTGCATTTAAATTACCATCATCCTATGGTTATAAGTTGTCGTGGTTGGAGAGAAAGGAAAAACACCATTCCCAACACAATTTTATCAGTATTAACTAAAATTTAAAAACTTTCTCCGACCAACATTTCCAAGAGACCCACTTATAGCTCCATGTATATGTTTCACTATAGTGATTATAAGCTTCTTTTCTTACTGTCAGCTTTCCTGAAAAGTAATCATTATTGCGTCTATCTCAAATTAAAGGGGCTAGAATCAAATCAAATGATGTGGCATCAATTAAAACATTTACAGTGTAATATTGTCAACTTGAATTCCTGGTACTAACTTAATTTACCATATTATTCAGAGGGATGGACTCTGATTTTGTTGCACAAAAGGTGAGGAGCAGCTTATCGAGGTTGGTTTTGATTATTAGGTGTTTGTTGTTTTGGTTCTACATCAAGTTTGGATACTGACACTTCACCAATCTGAACTATTGGGGGACAATGATTAGGCTCCGACGACCTTGAACTCGGGTCCTATTTATACTTCTATTCTACACTACTTTTGAATGCAGTAATATAAGAATCGTCTCTTATACCGTGTTTCGATGATTTCTAAAAATGATTGCATGTTTGGTTTGTTTGTGTTGCCAAGCGGATACTATATCAAGCTCTTGCGAACTTATGAGGGAACGAGGTGCAAACCCGTATTTCCATGACCCTGTTCTTTTTCCATGATTATCAGTTCCAGTTATCGTTGGAAATGGTTGATCATATATTTTGGGGATTTAGGGTTATTGTTGGATTTGTTATTCTAAGTTAGATCCCTAAATTTTATCTACACCAAATGAGTTGTTAGTTAATTATTTTTTTAAGGTCATTTTTTCTGATTCATAACCATAATTCCCAACTCATGTGATATCAAAACCTACATCTCAGATATGTTTCAGAAAAAGAAAAAGAAAAAAAATTGTTGAACAAAGTTGAATCTCCATAACCCTAATCACATCTCTTTTACCTGGCATTTTTAGGGGATACCCCAACAGAATTAGGGGCGACACAAAAGACAAAATAGGTTAAAAATACTTAAATGCCCCTTCATAATCGGGAGGTTAATCCATAATCGGTAGTTTGGGGCAACTCTATATTCGGTAGCTATATGAAGTATTTTGACTACCGATTATAGGCTCAACCAAAATTCAGGATAACTTCATTTATTACCCGATTATAGGTTCAACCAAAATTCAAAAAAAAAAAAAGGATTTTTGCAGGATTTGATTTTGGGGCTACGCTATATTCTGTAGTTATATGAACTATATTGACTACCGAATATGGTAATATTTTGGCAAAGAGTTCTATTGTGTAATCGGAAGTCATGATAACTCTTCCTTTCTTACCGATTATAGGCTCAACCAAAATTCAAAAAAAAAAAAAAAATTGCAGAATTTTATTTTGGGGCTACGCTATATTCGGTAGTTATATTAACTATCTTGACTACCGATTATGGTAGGATATTTGCAAAGAGAGCCACTGTATAATCGGAAGTCATGATAACTCTTCATTTCTTACCGATTATAGGCTCAACCAAAATTCCAAAAAAAAAAAAAAAAAGGATTTTTGCAAAATTTGATTTTGGGGCTTCTCTATATTCGGTAGTTATATGAACTATCTTGACTACCGATTATGGATAGAGGATTTTATTTTGGGGATACTTTATATTCGGAAGTTAAAGAAACTAAATTAATTTTCGATTGTGGATTAACTTCCGATTGTAAAGTTATCTACCGATTGTAAAGGGTAGTTTGGCCATTAAAAAAAATGCCTCGGAAAAAACCTACCGATTGTGAAATAACCTACCGATTATGACCTATTTTGTCGTTTTGTGTCGCCCCTAATTTTGTTGTGGTCGCCCCTAAAAATGCTAGGCTCTTTTATCCATACCTTTATTCTATTCTCTTCTTCTCTCTTTGTTTGCATTCTTCGTCTCTTTGTTCATCGTATCTGTTTTGATTATTCGTTATTGGTTTTCTTCTAATTGTTTTTGTTTGGTTCTATTTTGATGGAACGAATTTTTACTATTGGTAAACCCTAACCGTTTTCTTCCTGTCTCTTCGTTTCTCCGAATCATTAAACCCTAACCCATGTATTATTTTTCACGTACAATAAATAAACCCCCATGTTTTATTTTGTAGGTAAAACAGAGCAATATCACATTCTGTTAATTGGTGTGTGATCTTATACTTTTTGCCTATCTCACAGTTTTGTGAGATACTTATTTTTTTCGTTTTCTTTAATTGATAAAGAATTTGATTATGGGTTTCTTAGTTGATGTACACGGATATTTGGTTGGTATAAATTGCAGTGTCTGGATTATGTGAATCGATTCTTGTTATCGTTGTTTCTTCTCATCACTTTGGTCGTTGGTTTTATTTTGATTACAGGTTTTTTTGTTGCATTGCAAAGTTGAAGGTATTATTTGTAAGTGACAAGTTTAAGGTTATGCAGGACATTGTGTAGATGATATGTAACTCATATGAGCCCCCATCTTCAAGTCAATAATATAGAATTCAGGTTCGTCGAAAAGCCCCTTATTGAACCGTTCTTACACAACTAGGGCTGAGCTTAAGTTCGCTTGACAAGAGATATGACACCAAATTAAAAATGCACGCGACACCAAATTAAAAATGCATGACGGGTCGAGGCCAAGCCAAGCCACGCCAAATCAAAAATCCTAAAGCCAAGCCATAACCAATCAAAAATGCAATACGACGGGTTAAGGCGAAGCCCCGCGACACCAAATGAAAAATCCTAAGGGGCGGGGTAGGGCGGGGCGAAGCCGAGCCACACCCAATCAAAAATACATAGAGAAGGGGTGAGGTGAAGCCGAGCCACACCCAATCAAAAATTTATCACCAAATCAAAAATACACGACGGGATGAGACGAAGCCACATCACACCCCGTAATATATGGTTAAAAAAATGCCTGGTGCGTAGCACAGGCACAAAATCTCGTTTTTTTGTAAATTGTGCAAACTACGCAAGTTGAAACTTAGGAGTGATGATATTGTTATCATTAAGACTAACCCAAGGATTGAGGATATGATCTTCGAATTTTTGTCCTCAAATAGCTTAAATACAAACTGACAAGAGTATACTTATGTTTCTTCCTTTGTCAATATAACCAAATTATGTAAGAGGGAGGATCCGTGGACACTCTTATATGTGTTAAAAATATTATTTTGTATTAATAATGCTAAAAATATTATTACCATATCAGTATTAATTGGTTATCTAGGATTATAATCCTCTTTTATTAGTCATTAGTTAGTTTCCTTGTTCTAGTTATTTTCTCTTTAATGTATTTACTACTACTTGTATAAATATCGTTTTTGTCTAATGGAATGATATACCGATATAGAGAAAACGTCCCTCTGATACCAGTTTTATTAATATGCACACTATCATACATGATTTGTGTTATTTTCTCATACGACAATAAATTTAGATCTAATATTTTGATGATACGTTCCTCTTATAAGACTCTACATTCCTACCAAAAATGAGCATGATCCAAGACGTATAACACCACCATCTACCCCTTTGAAAATCAACCATTAACAATAACGGTTGACATTAAGATCGGTAGATGATGAGGTTTGGTTTTGGATCATGCTCATTTTTGGTAGGAATGTAAGGTCTTATAAAAAGAACATATCATCAAAATATTAAATCTAAATTCGTCGTCGTTTGAGTTTTGTGGAGAAAATAGCGCAAATCATGTATAATAGTGTGCATCTAAGAGTGTCCACAGATCCTTCAACTTAAAGAGGGAGGGAGGATCCATAAACAATCTTATATGGACGCTATCTTTCAAGATTTGCACCAATTTTTCTTTAGAGTCCAAATACAATGAATATGACGCTAATATTTTGATGACACATTCCTCTTATTAAACTTTAAGTTCCTACCAGAATTAGCACAATTCGAGACACCAACCTCACCATTTATCGATTTTAATTTCGATGGTTGATTTTCAAAGTAGTAAATGGTGGCGTTATACGCCTCAGATTTTGCTCAATTTTTGAAGGGTTATTGATTTTATAAGAAGAACATATCACCAAAGTATTGGCTTCAAATTCATTGTCGTTTTGACTTTTAAGAAAATTGGGTCAAATCTTATAAGATAGTTTCCATATAAGATTCCATGAATCCTCCCTCAAACTTAAAAGCTATATCCAAACCTACAATTTAGCTCATTAAACCTCACCCGCAATAGAAACTCAAACACAATTCAGCTTCATCAAACCCAAGTTGGAACTATAAAGCGAAAATGGGAAATTGTTGTAACTGTCTTCACAAATGAAAGAGGAAAAGTCCACAAGAAAAGAGCCTTCACATGCAAAGTTAACTCATTAGCAAAAAGTAACACCTCGGGGTCCCTAGATGCAATCAAGTGTGATCACCAACTTAAGAACAAAATTTGATACATTAAGATTGGCCATAAATTTTAGGTAAAGAAGCTAAAGTTGAAGTGGATATATCCATGCCGAACAACATAGGTTGACATGATTGATGAATGTGTGGGTTTGTTCACATACTTTAGACAGTTTAATTGTATTCCACTAAAGTTTACTTTGCGACCGAACTAAAATGTAACATCTACCAAACAACTGACATCTGGAAGGTCCTAGAGTTGGATGAAAATATAGAGCCCATATCTTGATAAGAAGAACGAGTCTCTAGCTCGAGCGTAACCTATAAATTACGACACAATCATGTGCGAGACTTGATGACTAATAATGTGACACATGCAAGATATGAATTCTGGAGAAAAAAGTGAAAACAAAACCAAGGGTTGTCATGAGTCAAGACCTAAATATCGAGAACTAAGAAGGAGTTCAGGTCGAGGAGGTTACTTGGCGAAAAACCAAAGTCTGACTGGATAGTGACGTCATCTCCTCATAGACATGAGTAGTTCCTCATTACACCTATGTTTAGCGTGATATCAACGCATGTACATTATATATCCATAAAGGTTAATCCTGTAGACTAAGACATTGTATTTAGACTAACTTGATCAATAAGAATTATATTTTACTAGTAAAGATGTACATGCGATGCGAGTGCCATTCTGTTGTTAGACCCGAAAAATATATCGTTTAGTAATTACCATTTTTTAAGCCGGAAACTCTAACGACTATCCCTACCCAGGGGACAACCGACCAAATAACTCAAAATTAAGATCACCGTCGCTCTTACTGCAAAGTCATCATTGATGTCCAAAGTCATATCAAGAGTGCAGTTTGGTTTTGTGACATCATATCCACTATTATATTCATAAACCTCTAGCTGCTTTCCTCTGTAATTTGAAACATTAAGTTATTTCAATGACTAAAAATACAATGATATTTCAAGCTTGCCTAAATTTTCATTTGCTACTACTGGTGCGGATCGTGTGGTTATTTAGACTATAAGTACAATATGCGTACCTAGACACAGAAGAGAAAGTGGTTATGGTAAAAGAAACTTGTTGACTTTTCCAAAGGTTCTACTTATACGGTTCTACCCAATCCCAAACACGTATGTCCCACAGAAATATCTCACCTTTCGGTGGAAAGCTAAACAGGTCTCTCACTCTCTCTTCTTCCCCGCTCCTCGTCTCTTCTTAATTATTGTAATTTCAACTCATGAACATCAAGTTAGGTTTTGCTTTTTCTCAGTTAATGATTTAACAATGATGTACCCTCAGATAAAGCGAATCAAATATGTATCATTAAATCTATGGTATCGAATACTTATGTGGGTTTTGATAGTTGATTAGAAAAATTGATTTCTCAAAATTTTCTGTAATCACGTGGATTTTGTTTACCCGAGTTTTGAGTTATTCATCTTTTTCTTTTGATTTGAGTTTTCGGTGGTTAAGCTCATGAAGTTTTTAACTTTTAATCGAATCGATTCACAAAAAAGAAAAAACCGGTTCATATTGAACGATTCATAATTATGGGGGTTCAGGTGGTAATGGCGGATAAAGAGGTGATGTTGTGCTGGAGGTGCTACTGGTGGTGAACCTGGTGGGAATGGTGGCGAAGGTGTTGCTGCTGGTGGTAGTGGGAGCAGAGGTGATGTTTGTTTGGGCGGCGGAGATGTTGTTTGTTCTGTCGGCGACGGTGGAGTGTAATGGTGGTGCTAGTGGTGAAGATGGTTGTGAGGTGGCGTTGGTAGTAGTCGTTTTTGATAATTTATGTTGTGGTGTTACTGATGATGCCGGAAATGGTGGTGGTGGTACTGGTGGCGGAGGAGGTAATAGTGGTGCTGCAATGGTAGTAGTAATCGTGTTATTTAATGTATGTGGTGGTGGTGATGGTGGCGTTGGTATTTCTGATTGTGCTGATGGTGATACTGGTGCTGGTATTGGTGGCGGTGGTGCTGGCGGAGGTGGAAAGGGATCATCTATGTAAATGTCATTTCTAATTGGTGGTGTTAGATATATTACTGTTTAAGTAGTGTAATTAGATTAATTCAGCAATGATATTCTTGTCCAAAAAAATAAATAACCAAAAATCTTGGGACACCAAAAGGGGTATTTTCTTTATTATAGTATAAGATGTGTTGCCTCTCTCCTAATTATCTTTACATCCAATTGAGTAAACCGACTTAAAACTTAATTGGGAACCCTAATTGGACAAAAACTTGGCAATCAACAAAAAAAAATCTGAAGATTGATCAATTGAAGTCCTCGACTCAATCAAATAATCATACTGTAACTTTGTGTAGGTATGTATTCCGTTATAATTCCTAAGTATGGAAATACACATCTTCATTAGCGTCGACTAAGGGATGCATATAATTTTGATCTTCTGTAATTATCAAATGTTAAATCATAATTTTTATGTATATTTATCCTTACTTTAGGAGAAAAATGAATTTTCTACGAAAAATTGCATTTATACGTAGTTATCTTGATCTGAAATCATGAATCTAGATGTTCTTGACGTTTAAACATGTCGATCTTCTTCATCTGCATCTTTATGTCTTCGTGAATCATGTCACGGTTATTTTTATTTACGTTTGATTTATGTAGGTCGATTGTTATTTAGTATTTTTATTTACGTTTGATTTATGTAGGTCGATTGTTATTTAGTATTTTTAACACAAATCGAAGCATCGCTAATTATATTTGATGATAATTATCGATTATATTCTCATGTTTTATCATAATCTTGATATTTTACATTCGTTATAACTTATATGATAATGTTGTTTAGAATGAATCTTCATGAAAATATGTTGTTTTATCATATCTTGTGTAGATCTTGCCAATTTAGAAAGTATTGTTAAGATATTGATTTTTATCATATAAACATGAATCTGTTAGTTAATCATGCATTTTTTAGGGTTATATAATCGTTATGCAAATAAAACGTTAGAGATGTTGCATACGCTGACGCTTTTAAACATTAGAGTAACTGCTTAGGGATTTGGGATTAATATATGAAGGTTTGTTAGAAACCCTGTTACAACAAGTCGTGACGGTTTTAGATATCGCTTAATAGTTTTAGAGGTTAACTTTAAAGATTATGTGACAATTAACATCCGTCTTTACAAAGTGAGCACCTAGGGTGACACTGGTTTTAGTGGTGGTTATAGATATCACAAAATCTTTATTAAATTGATATAATGACAATTGAGAAATCTCACAAATGTTGATTTTTTTTTACTATAGTGACGCATTAATCAGTTTTTAGATATCGGCGAGAAATATGGGCGGGGGAGAGGGCCCCAGTTTTGAGTTTCCACGAGAATTCAGCAGGACCGCACTGTAAAGCGCTGAGGGAAAAACACCTGAAATTTGTACATGTGTAAATAGTCCGAAAAACATTGTAATCAAACCAGGATTTAATAGATTCATAACTTAAACTTCACCATTTCTTTATCCTCAGTTTTATAATTCACAAGAAATTCGGGCACGCGCGATGCGCGTGCGATGTAAATTTAACGGGTTACTAAACTTTCAAAATACAATATTGCCACACATTTGCGCAAAGTTAATTCCAAGAATTAACAGGGGTACCGTATACACATGGTCCCGATTCAACACTGAACACCTATCAATAGTCCCATACATGCAAGGGCACCCGCACCCAATTGTCTCCCACCAAGTGATGGAATAATTAATAGATGAGGGGGCATTTTCATAATATAATATGTTGCATATAAACCCTATGCCTCTTTAATCTTCTGAAATGCTCTCTCTCTTTTTAAATTTTTACGGAGCTCACTGTCTTCCTCATCTGAGTCTCAAACTATTCTATAATTAAACTAAAAAAAATGGAAGCATACTGATGACATAGTGGGTTAATTAAGTTGAAGATTTCTTCATGATCTGAAAAGCTTTATTTTTTTTCTTTTTTCTATGGCTGATTCCATGGTTAATATATATAGTATACGTAGGTTGGAATGGGATGAAGCAAACGACACAAAACTTGACATTATATATGGTCGTATCGACTGGAACATCCGAGAATCTGTTTTCAGATTGATTTGTGCTCCTGTATGATCACTCAAATTTTAGCTTGTGCTATTGTACATCCAAATTTCAATTTGTGCTACTGTAATCAATCAAAATTGATCAAGTCCTCTAACAATTGTGAACTTCTAATTGAAACATCCCACATAAATTTATCTTTCATTTCTTTGATTTGATTAAACTTGATGTATTTGAAAAAAATTTGAAATTTTATTTTATTTTGAGTTTCATATCATCAAAGAATTTCTAAATACCATTTTGCCCTCGAAAAATATTTTCTCATTTGATTCAGTTGCAAATATGTAGGGGAAAAACGATCCTAAAATTTTGCAACTTCATTTTGCTACAGTAAGGGTAGTTCCCTTTATATATCATATATATAGAATAAAATATATTTATTGAGCAGTTTATTAAATATTTTTAAATTTCCTTCACAAGTTTATGAAAGTTAGATAAGTGTGAGGTTAATTGAGTGAATTCAAGTAGTTAATCAAGTGGTCAAAGATCTTTGTGATAAAAATATTGTGAAGGTATGTAACGTGAAACTTAATTATTCACCAAGCTAGTGCATGAATAGGTTTTCCTAGTTTAATCTTGGGTTCTCCTTTTGGTAGATTCTTGATTTATTAATGTATAAATTACTTCTCATTTCGTGAAAATATATCGACTAGTTGTTTGAGTTCCATATTCATTAATGTTTAATTATTATCTTTTCAATTGAATATCCTTAGGATCTAGTTTGACATTCCTATGGGTTCTATAGGTATTCCTACATGTAAATTTTTTTACGGTATACAGCTACTCTTGTTATCACTTGTATGGGATGTGGAAAAATTTGTATTTCTACTGTGCGTCTCATTTAGGTTAAAGTATTACGATGCAAAACAATCCGGGCAACATGCCAATAAAATACCAAACAAGTTGAAACTCACAACTGATAGTCCTATTAATATTTTCTTTTATTTTTCTTTTAATGTATAACACATGTATTGGATTATAATATCTTTTGTGGGTAAGACACCTTGATACACCTATTAAATTCAGGGGGGGAAAGGCTTATACATTTTAGTGTATGAATAGCTTGTATGACTCGAATCAAATGTTACCATAGTTTGGATATGTCTATTTCGCAATTTTGTTAAAATATATTTAAAATTCAAATATTAGGAATATAGTTACTCAAAATACTTTCGGTTCTTAGCTTTAAACTAGGTTATAATTTTGATTTATATATATCGACGTATTTTATAAGGTTGCACAACGACCCGGTCTAACCGACTAACCCGCCCAAACCGAGCTAAAAATAACGGATCCGAACAAAACCTGATAAACCTCACAACACTGAACGGTATAAACACTACACAACCGACCAAGTTTCGGTTCTTATCTAGATGGTGCATGTTACCAACCGAATAGATGTATATCCAACCGATTAAAAAACTATAGCCATTGATCTAGGATCGATGTGAGCCACTAATCATGGAGATATAAACTCATCCTCTTTACCTAGCCCTATTAATTTCTAGTTTTCACTCTTCACTCGAGCAGCAGTAGCAGCAGCAATAGCATTTTTCTTCATCTTCTTATCTGCAATCAATTTCCAAGTCCTAATCGATATGAGTGCTTGGAGCCTCCATGCATTTCCTAGTGTGATTATTTGGATCTGAAAATCTACACCGCTTAGAAGTAGTTGTAGTTGTGATAAAGAATATAAATAAGGAGGACTTACAACTGCTCCTATCAATAAGAGTCTTTCTTTGATCAAAGTTATCTGTATACATGTGTCAAATCTTTTTCTCTATGGATTTTTAGCTCATGAATATACTTACAAGTGATGAAGATCTAGATTATGGCGTCATTAATATCCGATGAGTTTTAAGATCCATTTTTCTTTTTCTTTTAAGTTCCAATATTGTGACAATAAACCTTTTTTTTTTCATTCTTTCTTCAATTATATCATCTGAATTAAAACCAAAGATTAAATGATCTTGTGTTTGAGTGTGGGTTTGAATTTGTGTTGATGTTATCATGTGAATGGTATGAATTTTTGCTCATATTATCCTATGAATTGGATTGTGTCGGTAACCCAACCACCAACCGAACCGCCCCGATAAATTTTCGGGTAGTTTAAAAACCGACCCGGCTAAAATTCCAGTCATAATTGGGGCCTCTTTGAAATAAACCGATCATTACGGTGCGTTGGTCGGTAGAGCCAAAAAACAACCCAACCCGACCGTTGTGCAGCCTTAGTATTTTATACCATTTCTTTTTCATTGACGTATTTTACAGTTATCAGTTGCAGAGATGATATCCAACAATATACTTAAGGGGTCATTAAAAAACTATTAAGTTATATTTTTCTACTATTTCATGATACAAATATGGATGTGACATAATGATACAGTGTGTTAATTTTTTCGACTTTTGGGTTAGATTGACCTATTGCAGTTAGGGGAGGGCACTTTGTTTCTGTCTTTCTGAAAAGTAACATGAACATATATCAAAACAAAAGTAATTCAATATTATATTTTCACAAGTATGTTCTTAATCTTATTTTAGAAGTTTCGGTTACAGTTTTCAACTTGATCAGACTCCAAGTTGTATTGATTGGGCATGGCTTTGTGTTTGTATTTGTCTGCATTAGTTTGTTACTTGTAGCTTCATTTTATGCATTAACGTTAATATATATTAGTATATATGAGTTTTTGTTTTAAATGTTTTGTACAGATGATAGGTCTATTGAAATTAAACTTAAACCACTTGAATATGAAAAAGATCTGTATTTGAATAAGAGATTCACAAATGGATATCACTTATTTTTTTGCCATTATTTTTTTCCTTTTATTTTCTCTATTTTTCTTGTTCATTTAAATGATTCGGAAAGAGTTGTAGTTATAATTTATCTTACAAATACAAATATGTTTTGCGCAATCCGACGATTTTGGACGGATGTTTTATGACGATCGACGGATGCCATTGCTCTCAAAGTTGAAAGATAAATCATGGCTGGGAATCAATCCATATTTTACGCCCACATCAAATTGCTCAGATTCCTTCCTCCATTATTATCCTATCATATTTATGACATCAGTTATCATTCCAATCATATCAGCTCGAGATTAGGACTAAAATATGTATACCCGATCTGCTTTATCCTATTCTCCCCATCCACCTATTATCATATCCAGTTATAATATAATTTATCTCTTATTAACTCATCTTATTTCTACCCTTTGATCAGATCTAAAATTATGGCAAAATACGGGGGGAGGGATCTCAAGTATTGGCGATATTGAATCTCCAATAATCAAGTTCATCATAAATTACATGAACAACAACCCTTTCAAATGTTCCCCCACTGTTTGAGGGTGAAAACGGTTTCTGCTTATTTTGGTAATTTCGGGTGTGTGGGTGAGAAACGAATTTAAACCCTAAACAATATACTGCAAGGGAGTACTTTAGATTCGAGAGATCAATCTGTACAAATCCGTCATAAACCAAGAAATGGTCGTTCTAGATTTGCTTCGGTCACAAAGTGAAGGAGAAGGGTTGGTATTGGGAGGGAAGCGAAGAAAGTGTTGAGACCAGAATAGTTGATTCTGGAAAAGTAGTTGTTTTATGAAAAGTATCATAAAGAGGGAAGCTATCAGATGGAGATCTAGCAAATGTTTTTTGAGTATTGTATGTTCCTGACCTGAACTTGTTGTTCGGTGGAAATAAGTAAAGCCTATTTATACAATTCGAAGTGAAACATATTCTGGTCTCATTAAGAAATGGAAAACAAGTGAGTAAATGGGAGGAGGTGGTAACCGGTAATGCCTGGAATTGATGTTCCATAAAAGAAAGAGTTTCACCATTACTCCCTGTATTTACTAACCGCATCATCCTTATGACACTTTCTTATAACGGGCGTAGTGTATGCCGCACGTTGTAAACCGCCAAACCAATACCCAATGAGCATTCCCCAGTTTGTGACATGCGTTGATGTCTCAAGTGTTTTCATGGAAAACATGTAGCATGTTGTTGTTGTCTGGCAAGTTGAGTTTGGGAGACTTTCCGGCTCGGTGGTGACCTTCGACGGTTGAGATTTTGCATCTTAAGAGGAAAGTTAGCCGTTGATTATTGCAACCCTTCGTTTGGTATCCAGTGGCATAAAAGCATGATCAGTATGGCTTTAATATGGCATAGTTTAGGCGCGGCCAAAAGTTAGGGTTTTGGCTTAGTTTAGGCGCGACCAAACTAGGGCCAAAGGTTTCCATACGTTAGCTGGTAACCTTGGACGGCTAAGATCTGCACCTTAGATGAAAAAGTGGCCATTGATTATTGCAGGCCTTCGTTTTGGTAGCCGCATAGGGAAGGCCGGTATGGCGTGGCGCAACAAGGTGTTTGGAATACCATTGGCACATGTGGTATGGTATGCCTTGGCGCCGTTTGGCGTGGCCAAAACTAGGGTTTTGGGCCAAAGGTTACCATGCGATGTTTGGCAACCTTGGACGGCTAGGATTCACATCTAGGATGAAAGGGTGGTCGTTGATCGTCGCACGTCTTCGTTTTGGTAGACGCAATAGGGAAGGATGACATGGTATGGCGCGACAAGGTGGTTGGCATGGAATTAGCACATGTGGTATATCATGTCTTGGCGCGGTTTAGCGTGGCCAAAACTAGGGTTTTGGGACAAAGGTTACCATGCGTTGTTTGGCGACCTTGGACGGCTAGGACTTGCATCTAGGATTGAATGGTGGTCATTGATCGTTGCACACCTTCGTTTTTGGTAGACGCATAGGGAAGGCCGGCATGATATGGCGCGACAAGGTGGTTGGAATACCATTGGCACATGTGGCATGGAATGCCTTGGCACGGTTTGGCGTGGCCAAAATTAGGGTTTTGGACCAAATGTTACCATACGTTATTTGGCGACCTTGGACGGCTAGGATTTGCATCTAGGATTGAAGGGTGGTCATTGATCGTTGCACGCCTTCATTTTGGGAAGGCCGTATAGGGAAGGCCGGCATGATGGGGCCAATACAAATGGCGCGAATGGCTTGGCATAGTGGGGCTAAGGGTTTGGCACTGACGGCTTGTCATGGTGGGGTCAAGGCAAGGTGCGGTTGGCTTGGCATGGTGGGGCCAAGGGGTTTGGCATGCCATTGGCGTATGGTGCGGCTAGCATGGTTGGGGCCAAGGCAAGGTGCGGTTGGCTTGGCATGGTGGTGACAAGTCAAGGTGCAGTTAGCTTGGCATGGTGGGGCCAAGGGTTTTGGCATGCCATTGGCACATGGTGCGGCTAGCATGGTTGGGGCCAAGGCAAGGTGCGGTTGGATTGGCATGGTGGGTCCAAGGGTTTTGGCATGCCATTGATGCATGGTGCGGCTAGCAAGGTTGGGGCCAAAGCAAGGTGTGGTTATCTTGGCATGGTGGGACCAAGGGTATGCCATTGGCGCATGGTGCGGCTAGCATGGTTGGCATGCCTTGGCATGGTAGACGTGGCTGGCATGGTTTTCCATTGGCACAGTGGTGCAGCTGGCATGGTTGGCATGCCTTGGCGCGGAGAGGTGGATGACATGGTTTTCCATTGGCACAGTGGTGCGGCTGGCATGGTTGGCATGCCTTGGCGCGAAGATGTAGCTGGCATGGTTTGCCATTGGCACAGAAGTGCGGATGGCATGGTTGGCATGCCTTGGCGCGGAGATATAGATGGCATGGTTTTCCATTGGCACAGTGGTGCGGATGGCATGGTTGGCATGCCTTGTCGAGGAGATGTGGCTGGCATTGTTTGCCATTAGCACAGTGGTGCGGCTGGCATGGTTGGAATGCCTTGGCGCGGTAGCATGGGAATTAGGGTTTGGCATAGATGATGTCAGTCGATGTTAAGGGTTCTGCCATGGAACATGACCTATGTAAAAAAAGGTACCCCTGTAGTTCTTGCGTAGGCATGCTGATTGATTCAATAAATTTGCTAATGGTTATAGTGATGTCATGTCAGTTGTATATTTTTACGATTTTTACCCTAAGCTAAAAACCACCATCAACATTAAGTCCCTGCTTAGCTCAGAACAAGAGAATTGTTGCGAGGTAAGCATAAGATGGTGACGGGCAAGGACAAAAATCGAAATGACAAGTCGTGAAAAGATGGTCAAGAAGGTCCGACTAACTTTTTTCGAGAGGTAAGGAGAGCTTCTGCTTCCCGTGTTGGCGGCCTTGCATGAATTGTACTGGTGGTGCATACCGTGGAGTGGTGAGATGAAAATTATTGGCTTAGTCTGGCTATGCATCATCTTGGCTGGGTTAAGGAACATCATGACGCTGGCTTGGCGAGTTGTTGGTATTGGCGTGGCAAGTCATGGCGCGGACGGCTTGGCATGGTGGGGCCAATGCAATGGTGCGGCCATGGAAAGGTGCGGTTTTGTGAGGAAAAGCATGCGCGGACGGCTTGGCATGGTGATTTGTCTTCGCGGGCCCGGTTGCCTGTTTTCCTTACTTAACTCAAATAGGAAGTCTTTTCCTTATTCAAACTCCCAAGTATCACGCCTATAAAAGGGGCCGGCCTCTCCCTTTATTTCACACCTTTATTATTTTATTTTATTTTACTCTGTCCGTGTGGTAACAGTAAAGCGGATGAGCGAATCCCGGGTATGTCTCCAGCACTTCCTCTTTAAATTATTTTTTTTCCTTGTTTTAGTGCAAACCCTAGCTGTAGGCGTACCTTTTCATGATCTTATAGAAGGTATGCTTTGCACGAACTTGTAGTAGCATTTAGGCGTGGATACCGTAGCAATGTTGACCGCCTCAATTTACTGTGCAAAGTAGGCATGCATGATCTGGTAACTGTCATTCCCTTATCATGGAAAACCTAGTTTCTAGGGTTTACTCATTTTCCTGGTGTGGTCGTGTGTATGGTTCTCATGGTGGGGCGCGCCTCCTTGGTCGGGCGCAAATTTCCCGCTGCAGGGTACAGCCTTGGTATGAGATGGTGATGCATGGTCTGTCAGTCCCTATTTCTTTTCCTATACATATTATGACTTTGAAATAAATTGGCTTGCGTCAGGATCTCCTGTGTCTGATAAAATAATTTCCATGCACTTTCAGTAATAATTTCTCTTCGTATTGTTCCATTGTAGTTGTTTCAAAGGTGGAAGTAGCGTGAGAGAATTTTCGTTAGGATGTCATTTGAGAAATGTTCTGCCGTACCGAAATACATTGGCAATTCCAAGCCAAACATAGATGATGAGTTCTTTACCAAATCCGCCACGATTAGGAAAAACCATCCCAAGTATGTGTCGATTCTTCTGTCTGGTCCGGAAAGTGAAGGAGAGGCTCGGTCGGTTCGGCCAGGAGGTGTAATAAGGTTCTGTCTTCAGAGGGAAAAGTATCATGTTTCTCTTATCGACTTTAAAATCTATGTGAGTCTGTTGCGTCCCTTTGAAAAATGGATGCGATTCATGATGAGCCAGGAATGTGTAAAAGCCAGTTTGACCACGGCGCATATCATTGATGATGTCGCGGCATTCACAGTGCTTAAAATTAGGAAAGATATTCCAGGATAGGTTGCTTTTATTTCCAGATGGTGTCCGGACACCCACACGGCCATATACAGGTGGGGAGAAATGACTATCTCCTTAGAGAGCGTGGATGTATTGCTGAACCTTCCTGTAATAGAAAACCTCGATGTCAAATTGTCTGCAGATGAAGAAGAAATGTGTGTCGCTCTGGTTGAGAAATCAAGAGGATTCATTCGGAAAGAAAACGAGACGAGGTGCTTCTATGGCTGGTGGGTGTCTCAGTGGTTTCCTGCTGAGTTGGAGCCGAATCAGAAGAATATGACGCTTCATGTTGCGGCGTTCTTGGATCTTTGGTTATCCAGAGATATTTTTGATGATGGCTCGGGTAAGAAGGAGATAAGACATGATCTTATCAAGTTTGCCATAAAATTGGCAAAAGGTGTCGTTCTCCCTATTGGCGGCTTGTTTCTTGGTTCTCTGTACACACACTTGGATCAGCTGGTCGCGGATATGTGCGCTTCAAATGGCTACATGAAAGTGGATTCATATATTCATGCCGCCTTTCTCCAAGCGTGGATGTGGGAGCACTTCGAAAGGTATGCTCCAAAATCGTTGGTCGTACTTCCCGAATCTTGGGGTGGCTCTAGGATACTGCGCTGGTTGAATAGGCGCCCAAAGATTGGTACGAACCTGGTTGGATTTCTTGACAACTCGCACATGGTTAATTTTCGTCCATGGGCTCCGGTGCATGCGTTTATAATTCAGATCAGTACCTTTGATCTTGCTCCGAGCATGTCTTTGTCTTCTGACAAAGAGGATATGAGTGTTGGAGAGATGGTGTTCATGCGAAGTTGCACGCCCGGTCATGTGCCGTCTTTCTTTCGAGGATCTTGTAAAGCAGTCTCTTACAATATCGATAGGGCGGCTTGGCATATGGGTTTTGGCCAAGGTGTCCCACTCGTTCGTCAGTCGGTTGTTCCAGAAGTCCCAATGCTAACTGTTCTCAACGCTATTGTTCTTATGTCGGGTAAAATTCTTCCTTTTCTGCTTGCGGAACGAAATCCATTAACAACCTCCAAATATATAACATATTTTGGCAGGATGAGTTTCTCGTTATCCATGGATTCGTGAATGATGTGGTAGAAAACCGTCGCGTTAAGCCTTTTCTTGCGGTTTTAGTGGAGCACCCACTGTTGAGGGATCCTTCTTCGCCCAAGCGAAAATCCATTAGACCGAATGCAGATAGTCCCCAAGTGAAGGACTGAACATCTAACAACCTTTCAAATGGTTCCCAGTCAGCTTTGACAGTCTTACCGACTTTCAGTTCGTCCAATATGCGGGTACGTATGATTTTCCTCTTGATTTTAGTTGGATTGTGTATATCCTTTTTTTTCTTCTGAGGATCCGTCTTTGTATCTTGCATAGGGTCTCAGCAGCGTGAACGCCTTTCCCAAACTTGCAAGTAGTCAGAAAACATCGCTTCTCGAGATGGAGGGTGGTGGTGCTGAGCCTATGCATGGCAATGGGGAACCAAGAAGGATGAAAGTTCAGAGTCTGGTGATAGCGAGAGTAGTTCTTCCAACAGCAGTGTTGAATCTTCCTCTAGCCGGTCTGAAAGCGAATCAGCGAGTCTCCCAAATGTTTTTTTTTATTTTTTTTTTATTTGAAAGAATATATAATATGTGATGTCATAGGGGGAAACCATTTCTGAAGACGGCCCTGAGACAGAGACTGGAGGAGATACAGCTTCGTCTCCAACTGTTGCAGCCGCACCGGACGACCTTGAAATGGATGTTGATCGAGATGAAAGCGTCATCGTGATTCAGACAATGGAGGGTACTCCAACGGCCGCAGGTGCAATCGTCGTTAGGAATCACTCATCGGTCACTGATAGGGTCGCGGGCACCACTTTCAACCCTCCGTACCTGGTCCCTTATCCGGATCATGTGTCGATCGGGGGATTTAGCATGTCAGCCAAACATGCGGTGCTATACACTAAAATATGGGAAAGATACGGACATTTTGCCACGACCAAGAAAATTACTAGTCGATTTGCGTTGGTTAAGCGGGTGGAGGAAGCTTTGTCTTCGATTGAAGACATGTGCAACATGACTGGTCATATTGTTTCTAAGGATGTAATCTCGAGCTGGAGGTTTCATCGTGACATGTGTGTAAACTTCGAATTCAATATTTCTTGGTTCGTTGAAGGTTTCTCTGAGGTTGAAAAGTTACTGGTCGAAACGGTCGAAGGTCTTTCCACGGATATGGTGAAGAAGCAGGAAGCGGAAGTCGAAGAATTATCCAGGAAGATGAAGTTGAAAAGGGTGGCTCTCCAAAGCACGAAGGAGGCTCTTGCTAAGAAGAGCAAGCCATTATTGAAAAAATTTCCTTGAATGCATTTCTGTCTCCTGAACTTCTTATTTTTAGGTTTTTTTTTTTTAAAAGGCAAATGAAACGCCTAGTTTATGGTTTTGATTTCCAGGATTTCTTGGGTTGATAGAAAAATGTTACCTTGAGGGTTTTGGATTATTCTTTTGGAATGAATTGTTTTGGAATGGATTATTTTGGGAACGATTTTGTCTTGGTTACGATTGAAAGTGGCGCAAACATCCCAGGAAACCATGGAACCGTGTGTTGGTAGATGACATGGGGCGAAACATAACGTGGCTATTGGTTTTATCATTCTCATGAAAACTTGAAATACCAAACCATGTATCTTGTCTAGGTAAGACTTACTCGGTATTTCAGGTCTCTTGATGAAAAGGGAACCTTCCGGGTGTAAGACCGAGTTTTACGGGAAGCACCATCGTGATTGTGGAAAGTCCCTAATCGTCTCATCTGATAATTGAGTCGTCGATCCCTGGTTGGATAATTCGATTTTAATCTCTAAGAAGTCCCTAGTCATCCCTCACCGTGTCAAAACTGATAATCGGGTCGTCTGGTAACTGAATCGTCGATCCCTGAGTGGATCACCTGCTTTTACCATCTTGATTTCTGGGTCGAAGCATAAGATCGATGGAAGAAAACTTACATTGTAACCGAAAGATCAATCTCCCATTGTGGTCTCTAATTATTTGAGGGTGAAAACGATTTCAGCCGACTTTGGTAATTTCGGGTGTGTAGGTAAGAAACAAATTTAAACCCTAAACAACATACTACAAGGGAGTACTTTAGATTCGAGATATCAATCTGTACAAATCTAGCCTAAAACAAGAAATGGTTGTTCCATCCTTGCTTCGGTCACAAAGTGAAGGAGAAGAGTTGTTTTTGGGGAGGGAAGAGAAGAAAGTGTTGAGACCAAAATAGTTGATTCTGGAAGAGTAGTTGTTTTACGACTTGTATCAGAAAGTGGGAAGCTAACAAATGGAGAGATAGCAAATATTTTCTGAGTGTTGTATGTTCCTGACCTGAACTTGTTGTTCGGTGGAAATAGGTAATGCCTATTTATACAAGTCGAAGTGAAATGTATTCTGGTCTCATTAAGAAATGGAAAACGGGTGAGTAAATGGGAGGAGGTGGTAACGAGTAACGCCTGGAATTTATGTTCCATAAAAGAAAGCATTTCACCATTACTCCCTGTATTTACTAACCACCTCATCCTTATGACACTTTCTTATAACGGGCGTAGTGTACGCCGCACGCTGTAAACTTTCAAACCAATACCCAATGAGCATACCCCAGTTTGTGACATGCGTTGATGTCTCGAGTTTTTTTGTGAAAAACATGTAGCACGTTGTTGTTGTCTGGCAAGTTGAGCTTGGGAGACTTTCCGGCTCGGTGGTGACCTTCGACGGTCGAGATTTTGCATCTTAAGAGGAAAGGTAGTCGTTGATTATTGCAACCCATCGTTTGGTAGCCAGCGGCATGAAAGCATGATCAGTATGGCTTTAATATGGCATAGTTTAGGCGCGACCAAAGTTAAGGTTTTGGATTTGTTTAGGCGCGACCAAACTAGGGCCAAAATTTTCCATGCGTTAGCTGGTAACCTTAGACGGCTAAGATCTGCACCTTAGATGAAAAAGTGGTCATTGATTGTTGCAGGCCTTTATTTTGGTAGTTGTATAGGGAAGGCCGGTATGGCGTGGCGCGACAAGGTGTTTGGCATGCCATTGGCACATGTAGTATGGTATGCCTTGACGCGATTTGGCATGGCCAAAACTAGGGTTTTGGGCCAAAGGTTACCATGCATTGTTTGGCAACCTTGGACGGCTAGGATTCGCGTCTAGGATGGAAGGGTGGTCGTTGATCGTCGCACACCTTCGTTTTGGTAGTCGCAATAGGGAAGGATGACATGGTATAGCGCGAAAAGGTGGTTGGCATTCCATTGACACATGTGGTATGGCATGCCTTGGCGCGGTTTGTCGTGGCCAAAACTGGGGTTTTGGGCCAAAGGTTAACGTGCATTGTTTGGCGACCTTGGATGGATAGGAATTGCATCTAGGATTAAAGGGTGGTCGTTGATCTTCGCACGCCTTAGTTTTTGGTAACCGCATAAGGAAGGCCGGCATGGTATGGCGCGGCAAGGTGGTTGGCATACCATTGGCACATGTGGCATGACATGCCTTGGCGCTGTTTGGCGTGTCCAAAACTAGGGTTTTGGGCCAAAGGTTACCATGCGTTGTTTGGCGACCTTGGACGACTAGGATTTGCATCTAGGATTGAAGGGTGGCCGTTGATCACCGTACGCCTTCGTTTTGGTAGCCGCATAGGGAAGGCCGGCATGGTGGGGCCAATGCAAATGGCGTGGATGGCTTGGCATAGTGTGGCCAAGGGTTTGGCACGGACGGATTGGCATGGTGGTGTCAAGGCAAGGTGCGGTTGGCTTGGCATGGTGGGGCCAAGGGTTTTGGCATGCATTGGCGCATGGTGTGGCTAGCATGGTTGGGGCCAAGGCAATGTGCGGTTGGCTTGGCATGGTGGGGCTAAGGCAAGGTGCGGTTGGCTTGGCATGGTGGGGCCAAGGGTTTTGGCATGCCATTGGCGTATGGTGCGTCTAACATGGTTGGGGCCAAGGAAAGGTACGGTTGGCTTAGCATGGTGGGCCCAAGGGTTTTTGCATGCCATTGGCGCATAGTGCGGCTAGCAAGGTTGGGGCCGAGGCAAGGTGCGATTGTCCTGGCATGGTAGGGCCAAGGGTATGCCATTGGCGCATGGTGCGACTAGCATGGTTGGCATGCCTTGTCATAATAGACGTGGCTGGCATGGTTGGCATGGTTGGCATGCCTTGGCGCATAGATATGGCTGGCATTGTTTGCCATTGGCACAGTGGTGCGGCTGGCATGGTTGGCATGCCTTGGCGCTGTAGCATGAGAATTAGGGTTTGGCATAGATGATGTCAATCGATTTTAAGGGTTCTGCCGTGGAACATGACCCATGTAAAAAAAAGGTACCCCGGTAATTCTTGCATATGCATGCTGATTGATTCAATAAATGTGCTAATGGTCATAGTGATGTCATGTCAGTTGTATAGTTTTACGATTTTAACCTTAAGATAAAAACCACCATCAACACCTACATAAAGAGGTCAACATCTTATCATATTTTAGACGCGTACTCTCTCAACACTATTAGGTAATGGCTATTTAATTTTTTATTTAATTCCTTTCGTTTTTAATTTGATTTTTCAATTGTAGATTCTCAGTTGATTGTTCTATTGCAGGTTCCGGCCGTTGTAACCATAAAAGAGGTGTCATCCATCTTAGGTATATACTTTTAAGCATGTTCTTGAATTTTAGTCTGACTTTTCAATTTATGTTTCTAAGTTGGTTGTTCTATTGCACTTTTCGATTGATGTATTCAGAAAAGAGGTGCCATCCATCTTAGGTAGATACTTTTAAACATGTACTTGAATTTGAATTAGTTATGCGAAATTGAGTTTATCACTTTGTTCAATTGATTTTTCATTGTGATTGACTTTGTTGATTCATGGTTAAATTTTGTGTGATTCATACTTATTTGCTTTTTCCAAATTGGTTCCCAGATTGTCAATAGTCCTTCCAAACGTCCCACGTGGATGACTCGCGTTCGAATCTCAAGAATGTGGACTGAACTAAATTTCATGGGGACCAACGAGGTTACCAGACTGGACGTCTTCATGCTTAATGACAACGTAAGTATCCAAATTTGATTCTAAAATATGTTTGTTTTGTACTCTTAGTTCTAGTTCCACAGTGAACATATCATGTTTTTAGTTTAAACTAAGCAAATATTTTTGTAAATTATCACAATTGTATAACCTTTGTATATGATTGACTTTTAGAGACCGTATGTGTTTTGCCAACATGAGATATTTGTTTATGTTATTTTGTTTTTCCTCATACTTGCAAAGGTTCTTTCAACTCATCGATACATCTGGAACAAGACGCTATTGTTACCAACATAAAGTATAAAACTCACAAAGGATGACTTCAATGGGTTGTTCTTTAGTTTGCTAGTTATATATGTTTTTGGTTAGCTTATCTGGAAATATGTTATTTTGTAGTCTTTTCAATGTATTTGAAGGACAACGATTTGTTTTGAGTTAAATTGGTCATTATAGGATAGTTCATCCTTACTGCGTCCTTAAGGGCAGGAGTGGGTCATAGTAACTCATTTACAAATTATCTTATTTTCATGTAATGATGATGTTATGCACACCACGAGTATCAAGACATATATGGTATATTTTTGAATACCATTTTCCAAATTATCCGAGCCTTTCACTGACTGATGTAAATTATCTTTATGTTTGCCTGGGGGAAACAACCATATGTTTATTACAATTTAGCATCTGACTGATCAAATAGTATTTATGCCTGAATCAGGGGATGAAATGCATGACGTTGTACCAAAAAAGCTCATTTTAAAATTCGATCCGTTGTTACGCGTTGGTGGAATATAGAATATATTCTTTGAACAAGTTCACCATTCGTGTTCGGCCATCTCACAATGAACACCACCTTTTCTTCAATTGGGATAATGAGGTGAAATACATATGCGACACTCCAGTCGAAACCCCTCATCACAAGTTCACTTATTCCCAATCTGAAGATCTAGAATCGTGTTCGGCAAGTGCTTACCTTACCAGTAGTATTCATCATGTATCCACTCAATTATTTGTTAAAGTCTCGCCCAACATTTACCCACTTTTTTAGCTCGTGTATTACCTTGTTTCCCTTCCACAAATGTCATGGATGTGCTAATTAGTCCGACAAATCTGCAAGAAATGAATAAGGAGGATTTTGTATTTCCCTCAATAAATAGTTATTTGCATTACCACCATTTTAAATCAATAATAGGTAAAATCCCCTTGTGGTATAACTGTTGTTTATACCCAGTAAGTTGTGCACGTGCGACATGTGTGTAATATTATATTAATTTTTTTTTAAAAACCCAACAATACCCTTCTGAATAAAATAAAAACAGACATGAGACATGTGTTGTAAAATAAATAGAGATAAAAAGCAACAAATCCCTTTCTTCTTCGCCGACTCCGTCCTTTCTTCTTCATCTGAATTTCTCTGTAACTAGAAATATCAAATCCTAGTCTTTATATTTAAAACAAAAAAACACAAAATCGGGCTCGGCAAAAGGTGATGAGTTAAATTATTATCTCAATCAATCAAGATGTGATTTTAATGGAAGAGGTGGTGGTGTCGGTGGTTGAATGTAATTTAGATTTAACTAGAAACAAAGCTTGCAGATTGAAGAACTGATTACCAAAATGGACAAGCAAAAAACCATCTTCAAATTCTCTTCTTTTGAAAATTAATAAAATTTGAAATTCTTTTATATGTTTCTGAATTATGGTATTATTATGAGTTATGGGTTGTATGTATACTCGATTTTGCAGGGAATTGAGGGTTATAAAAGAGTACTTAACGTGCAGAAGCATTACCTGCGAAGTGCACACTAAATGTTCGATAAAAGTCCTCAGCCATAAATTCAAAGTTTTGATCACCACTCAACTAATTCCTAAGCCATGCAGTCAAGGAATAAAAATCTGATGGATACTTCTCACATTGATATTCATTGTAATCGAGTACCAGCTTCCATTAATGTCTTCCAGGCACGCGGTAGTAAATAACTCCACTAAAAATCCAAAGCATTGTTGCTTTCCCCCTTTTATAGCTTAATCCCTTCTCGATTCCGCGAATTCTAATCAAAACCCACCAATTCAAATTCCTCCCAAACTCTAAACATACATTAATCCCCTTCATTCATCATGATAAACCCAGCTTATATCCAGCTGCTTATATCATAAGTCTTCCTTTGACTGATTTATGGCTCAAAACTCGACGAGACAAGCCCAATTTTTTTATCCTATGTAAATTTTATATTTATGGGAAGGCAGAACTGAAGAAGCATAAGAAGAAATGAGAGATATTGATTTTGAGAGAGAACTGGATTTATAAAGAGAGATGAGATTTAAGATGTTGGGAGAATTCTTAAATATAGGCGTGTCAATATATTTCTGATATCCAAATTTTTTTTCCGAGTATTCGAGATCCTATAGGATTTTATCCGTTTTATCGGATATCGGATTGGATGTTCTATCCGATATTTCTTCCTTAATATATAGGAATCGGATTTATTTGTGATTTACCCTAACCATATTTGTGATTTACCCTAATATCCGATAAAAATATGCGATATCCGATATGAAATGTTTGAGAAATTTAACTTCAATTTCAATTATGAACATGTTTTAAAGGGTTTTTAACCTTCTTTTTTTTTATAACCGGATATTATTGGATAAATATCTGATATCCGATAGCTTAGCCTATCGGAATCGATATCTAATTTTTGATATCCTATAGGATATTATCAGATATCGAATATCCAATAGCGCTTAACCTATCGGAAACAGATTTCTAAATACCCGACGGATATTCATCCATTGACACCCCTACTGAAATATCTAATTTCTTTTTTCACTTTATTTCAATTTTGATATTTGTTGGGACGATAGAGATGGTATCGCTGTTTGTGGTGGTGGAGTAGATTTAAGTAAAGCTGGAGATGGTTTCGCGACGGTGAAGATGATACTAAATGAGTACAATAAAGAGAGGTTGAACGGCTAAGATCAAAAGAATTTGGTAAGTGTGTTATGATGAGAGAAATCTGGTTTGTTCATTCGTAGGGTAAGATATGATTTTACCACGCGTCTAGGGATAGCCATGTCTGTTTTCCTTTTTATTATTTTATTATGCCACACACGCAAATTGCACGTGCTTAATTAGTTAAACAGTATGTTACGACACATCCAACTAAAGGGGGTTTTACCTATTATTGATTTAAAAAAGGGGTAATGCAGAATAACTATTTATTAATTATTATTATTTTCGGGGGTGTGAACACGAAATCCCCCAATGAATAACATCTAAATTGGCGATCCTATAATTTTGGGGTGTCATTTCCAATTGCAGCTATAGAGGGAAAAAATGATTTATCAAACAAGACTCTTGCACTCAAACAAATGCACTACATGGGAGTGCTTTGAGTTCGAGAGATCAATCTGTAGGACACCGGCCTAAACCAAGTCAATGGCCGTTCCAGAGTCAATTCAATCACAAAGAGTGAGATGGGTTGATCTGTAGGAGGGAAGCTGATAATTGTGTGAGATCAATGATGATCAAGGATTGTGAATGTGTTGAAGGTTTCTGCAAGTGATGACTAAGTTCGAATGATTGAGAGAGTGTGTCTCACACGATGATTCTTGGTTAGACGATAGATTGTCTGTTTAATATCTCGTGGATTTTCTGTGTTGTTTTTCCGTTGTTTCAATCATGGATTAGAGAACTTATTTATATTATCAGAGTAGTGAACACATTGAGCACTGTAAGTGTGACGGTTTCTTGAGTGAAAGAGTGGGAAAGTAGGAGATCGTGGTCAAGTCAGTTCCATTTCGTGTGGAGACTTGACTGATCGCTCACCCACTACTTTGCTAACTCCTTCAACCGTTTGCACGACTTACTCACATTTATTGTCGTGGATGAACACACGTGCCATAGGCCGCCAAACCAAAACCCTAACTGATATCCCCCCATATGACGTGATTGATATCTCACGAATCGTGGAGTCTGCAAGGCAGACGTGTATTTAGTTAGTCAGGTATTGACTGATTAGACAATGAGTCTAGGTTTTGTTAAATTGAGCATGATTGAAGAATGCTCAGTGATTCATGAATGTTAATATTGCTAGTCTGAGCAAATATTGTAAATTCGTTGAATATTGAGTTGTGATCAATATTCGAGTTTCCCAATTGGGTGAGTTACTGAATATTTATAAGTTACTGAATATTGATAGCTGGATCAATATTCGAGCAACTGATCAAGTATTTCTCGATTCGACAGATTACTGATAAATTACTGAATATTGATAGTTGGATCAATATTCGAGCAACTGAGCAAGTATTGCTCAATTCGACGAATTATTGATTAATTACTGAATATTGATAGTTGGATCAATATTCGAGCAACTGAGCAAGTATTTCTCAATTCGATGAATTATTCATTGGTGACGTGACCCAATAAAATATGAATTAAAATATTAGTAGACTACCAAATATTATATAATTAATCCATATGCTGATGGATGGATCAACATAAATTTATCAATGTTTGAACTTGCTCAGAATGATGATTTCATGGAGCGTTTGTTTGAAACCCTAATTTTTGATCAATTGTTCGTCAAATGATGAATTGCTAAAAATATATCATGAGGGAGGGAGGGACCGACCACATGGGATGATGGACGACCATGTGGTGCTCGAGTGAGCGTGCAACAAGGTCCTTAGTTGACCGGTTGGTGAAAGAATAATGATAAAATGTCGGTTTCATCATTTATTAAAATAGTGCTCCTCTGAGCATTAGGTAATAAAACCTAATTTATGGAAAAGTAAGGGACTGGCCAAGAAGGCATGAAACCGTCCCTTAGGGGTGTGGGATCGGCTGATGGTCGATTGAGAAAATTCTAAGTTGGTTGGAAAGAGTTTGGACCCAATATGAGCAATTGAGCAAATTAGGTCAAAATTGTGAATATGTGTGGGACCGACTCCTTGCAAGCCTTAGGGCCGGCCTTGGTCCATCAAGGAGGCATGACTGTGTCACCATTATGTCCGTGTCTCAGTCCTGAGAGTTTTGGCGCTTTCTGATGTGCGTTTGAGAAATATCTTGGATTTTCAGAAGAGTTCGATCTTTGACTGAAATTCTTGATTTTGCTCGAATGTGCAAGTAGAACTTTGCTCGTTTGACAAAAAATTGGAAAATATTAAAATAATAATATTTTATTGTTCGGCGTGGGTAGCCTAGTCGGTCGTGTGACCATGTTGATTTTTTGGCTTTTTCATGGTTTGAGCAATATTTGAGAAAATATGAAGAAACCATGATTTTTGCTCAAACAGAGGAATTTCATGAGATGAGGGAAATAATAATTATGAAATACTAGGGATTATAAGTTGTGGTACCGGCCAAGGCTAGGGCATGGCCGGCCGGCTAGGTAGCCCGGTCCGGCAACACCTTTCCATATTTTTATTATTTTTCATGAATCCTTGAAAATATGGAAAAACCATGATTTTTGCTTAAACAAGGAAAATTGCTAAAATAAAGGAGTTTTCATGAGTTCATGAAAATAACAAAATAATCAAAATAAAGGAAAAAGGCACGGGGGACTGGCCGTCCGGTAGGCCCGGTCCCCTAGGCGCCATTTTTATTATTTTAATATTATTTTCTCTCTCCTATTTTGTGTATGATTCCTCGTTTGTCCATATTTCGAATGCTCGTTCGTGCATTTGGGTTCTCGTTCGTGTATCATTGTCGAGTACACTTGCACCATTTTTTGGGGCTTACTCAGTGGTAGTCCAGATGCCCGATTGTTGAGTATTTATTACTAATTTATGAAATTCAATGGAGAATAATTCATGAAACTGAGTAATAAAAGTGATTAGTTGTTTATTATCAATCCATAGGATCAGCCGTGGATTCAACCATGGGTTCGGAATTAAAGTGATTGTCACCATTCCGTGGGATCATGGATTCGACTACAGAATTGGAGGAAGTAACTATTATCATCCCATGAGATCAGTCGTGGATTCGATCACGAAATCGGAGTAATGAAAGTAGCTATTACCATTCCATGAGATCAGTCGTGGATTCGATCATGAAATCAGAGTAATGAGATTATATATTACCATTCCATGAGATCAGTCATGGATTCGATCATGAAATCGAAGTAATTAGATAAAATAGATTATCTTCTAGGAATTCAGCGGTGAATGTCACGGTAGAATTAATCTATTGCAGAAGGGATATTAGCAAGTTAAAGCGTCATACCCGTTCTGAAATGTGCATAGTCAGGAGACATCGAGTGTTGTCGATGTTCTGAAGGCGTTTTTCTATCAATCTTACGGAGAACCGCCTGGGTCTATACATGGTTTCTCTACATAGTCAGGGAACAGTGAGTGTCTTCGACGTCCTTAAGGCGTTACTGCTCTCAATCTTACGAAGAACTGCCCAATCGTTCTTCTATGTAGAGGTGGGTCTCTCTCATGTAGTCAGGGAACAGTGAGTGTCACTGACGTCCTGAAGGAGTTAATGCTCTCAATCTTATGGAGAACCGCCCAATTATGTTATTCTATATAAAGGTCATGATAAAATGCGTGGCACAGAACGCTCAGCTATTGGAGGCCTTTCAGGAAACATATTCATCATGGCTCGTAAAATATGAATCGTCACATGCCTGAAGCCATTTCAAAAACATGCAATATCATGATTTTACGATTTTGACCTTTGTTGAAAATCCATCATCCTACAACGGAGTTACTAGGAGTTCTTTCGGCATCATGATTTATGTAAGAACCATTTTTTGTCCCACAATGAATATTATCGAATAACCTCCATGTAGTTATTCTTTTTACCTGGATGCAAGATTTGGTTGACTAAACCTGCACGTTTCCCACAAATACAGTTCTAAATTTGAAGAAGCCTTCAACTATGGCATCGCGCTTTCGAAGTTTCAAGCACCTTCGTTGAAAACATCGTATAAAGTTCTAAAACCATAACATTTTTATCATACATGTCAAAAAAAATTGTAGTAGAATGAAGGTGTATCAATAATGGTTAATGATAATCATGACTAACAACTCCTTTAAAATTACATGTAAAGAACACGTCAATATGAAAAAGGAAATTTTGATAAAAATATATCTTTCATTTGTGAAGTGGAATTGTATATTATAGGAAGCAAATCACAAGTTTTGTTTTTGCACCAACACATCAAGAACTGTTGGCCAAAGGGTACATAATACTACTATTGCAGTACTAATGATGAGATAATGGATGATTCAATTTACTCCAGCATATCAGAAAAGTTAAACTTGGCAACACATATCATTTAGGTATGTCGTATAAAGTCATTTAAGCATCCGATGGTACTCCACTAAGGTTGCTAAATTATTCACATGCGCAAATGCAAATGCAAATGCAAATGCAAAAAAAAAAAAAACTTTATGTTCTTCATTTTGGTAAATATTCCATAGAATTAAAGCTTTTAGTGCAGATACATGATGAGCCAAGTAATCTAACATCCTCCGAAAACATCTCTATGTTTTCTTTTATTTTTAATTTATTACAAATTATAAACGCTTCCAAAATTTGGACAATAACAAAGATTCATGATAGATAGCGGTATAATTTCAAATTTTGAACAAAAAAATATTTGAAAATTACAACTTAATTAGGTTTTCAATGATAATCACACCACACATTATGAAATATTATTCTTTGAAAATTTAGTATGAGGTCTATATAAGTGGCAATGGTTGTGAGATTTGAAAATCAAACTCTACTACAGATTCAGTATACAAAAAATTATAGCTTTACTTTTACATAAATACAAAAGTATCTTCCTTTTCACATACTCAAGAGAATGGCAAACCAAATCATATTGAATATGGAATCATATGTCAAAATTTTAGGTATATATATTCCGCATTTTTTGCATAATATTGAACGAATTATGTTATTTGCAAAACACACCTATTAACGATCATCTTCGGTGCAGAAACACCACAGAGGATAACCATTGATGAGATGAAGAAACACCAACATAATTCTTCTAAAAAGGCATGACATACAGTGAATTACATATAGAAAAAAAGAGGTATTGTCAATGTAGTTTTTAACATAATGCTAACTATAACCACTATTGTTACACTCAGGGGACTGAAATTTGAGCATAATAGTGAAAGTAACAAAATTTAAAGATGAATGGTATTACACTTGATGTTCAATCTGTGGTGCAGAAGTTCAGGTAAAGGAATACGATAATTATTGCATATTATGCGAAATAGACAGACAACCAATGGAGCGGTAATTAAATAAAAAATAAATTAAACTATGTATTGCAGTTACATCTTATATATATGTACATATCAAATATGTTGCTAAATATCAATGGTCGAGGATAAATCTAGAAGAATATTGTTCACGCGGGACATATAACGAACACGCGAAAAACATAATTTATGAGACTAAACAATCCCTAATTTACATGAAGAAGGTAACCATTACAATAATAGTTTTTAATTGTGATTATTGTAAGCAAAACAAAAATTATTCTAATTGTACAGTAATTTACAAACTATAATAATCATTGAAAATACAAATGCTGGAGGGATTGGTGGCTGAAAATTTTGAAATCTTTTACCAAGTGCTGCTAATAGATATCCATTTACACATCCTTAAGGCACCAAGAAATCTGGAGATCCTATATAGTCTTCACACTATAATGAGAGTTAACCGACCCTTGATTGGTTGGGCTAGAAAAATAGTAAGGAGAAACCAAAAACGGGCTAAACCGTGAACTATATTAAAAATTTATGTTAACTTCTTGGACAATTTTTTTTTCAAAGGAAATGCTACTATTTTTTTCTAAAATTATGAAGATTGAAGAGCCCATTAAAGATGACTTGGAAGGTTATAAAAGTTATGAGAATTATGAGGATGAACACAGTTGGTGTTATAAACAAGTATCAAGTGATGAAAGAGAAAATTAACAATCAATTACATTGACTATGATGAAAGTTCTAACTTGATCCGCTGATTCAAGATTATTTATTGTTTTGAAGGAAAGAGGTGATCCTCTTAATTTCATTGATATAGAAATATCATATACATCATGTTAAGATACATCATTGAAAAACAAAAAAAACAAAATACAGACTTTTTGTATCACAATAGTAAGTAAATTGTAATACAAATGTACTAAATTATATATGAATTTCAAAAGAGAAATTGTTGATACTTGAGGGATGTCATTTAAATTAAAATTCTGCCATTTGGATTTGGAGAATTTGTTTTCTTCATCATTATCTTCTTCACTAAGATGAAATTGTCCCATAAGGGAGTAATAAGCACAAAACACCATTATCACAATCAAATCCGGTAGTCATGGATCTTCATGATAATGTAGAATCACGTCATGCCGGAAGAAATCGTCCTTAATGTACTTGAAACAATTGTAAAAATTGTCTGAAACGCCTATAAGGCTATGAGAAATCTCTGATGGGTTTGAGAACACCATGAGAGCAACAATGAAATTGAAACAAAAAAAAACCTAAAAATCGCATAGAATATCGATGTTTTATTTAATACAACTACTAATACAAATATTTACTTTGTATCCAAATCTGATTTGAAATCTGAATAATTCAGATAATATCCAACAGATTTGGAGTACAATTTTGGAGAATCAAATATTTATGAAGTTTTGTTTGTAGAGAATTTTTTGGAAAAATGGTTATGGGAAAGGAGGGGGGGAAATCGACTATCGCTGATTAAAGATTCAACACATGAAATCTTCATCTAAAAAATATAAAGCATGATGTTACACATCAATTACTTGTTTTACCCTAGATTTAATATCAATAATAAGATTATGCTTCTTTTTAAAACCAAATATGGCCAGTGGAGTTTATTTGTACAACATACTAGGAAAAAAATTCAATTTTAAAAGGCTTGTCATAGATGGCTGTCGCAAAATTGCAGCATTTTGAAAAGAGTGAAATAATCCTGAGTGCATCACTGCCTTTGACGTAGTTGATGCTTATCTTAGCTACATCGTATTTAAATAAAATATTTTTACAAATGACGGTTCAATAATCAGACATGGACATAAAAATGTAGTTACAACGTGTAAAATAAATATGAGACACTACTCGATGCTAATATAACAACATAAATATCAAGGGATATAGATACCATTTAGTTCGATCTAACAACACATATTCTGAACCATTTGGGTAGTTGTATAGCATGGAAAAGTTCATATATCCCTTTTATCTGACATGCTCCGCCCCTTTGTGTATTGTGGCCCTGCATACTTTTTTCGTTCCTTTACACAAAGTTGTATCGATTCCTTACACCAAGATTTAATTTTTATTTTATTCTCCACTTTTCAATGAGTCTTGTTAATAAGAAGGAAACAATTGATTTTAGAAGGGAAAAATTACGAGGAGGGAAATATAATTTCAGAATTTCTTATTTCTTATTTCTTAAATGAAATAAGAAATGTCCAACGTGTCCTCGAAAAAAAGTTAACTTCCTTCATTGTCCGATTAAAACCAAACTAAATCCGAAGCAAATTTATAAACCCTAAATTTCATATCAATAACAAATAACACTAAGGAAATGGTAAAATAGACACCAAAATTTTGAGTATTCTTCACCTTGTTGTTAATCTCGGCGAGGTTGGTTAGAGTTTCTAGCTAAAAGACCAGTAAAAAGGGTATAGAAAAATACCATGATTTCTTAACAAAAATAATCTCTAATTGTGTTAAAAGAGTCGTTATATACATTGTAGAATAATGTTTTTATTTCCTCTTCTCTAATATATCATAATCTTGATCTTTAAGTCATTTTTCCATGGTTGTTCGGGATGGATCACTCCAACAAAATATTGCTTTTATTAAAAATTTGTTTTTTCGGGAAGTTTGTTTTTTCGGGAAGAAGAAGTGTATTAACAGTAAATATCAAAGAGTCTTGGGAGGAATTATTTTTTGAGTCTATTAGATGACATAAACTTATTAGATCTTGAAAGTTAAAACAATAAAATTCTTGTTTGAGTGGAAGATGATTGCGGTTTGCAAGTAAGGTTGGTTTACAAGCAAAAAGACTTACGGTAAAGGGATAGTAGAGTTGGTATTGCAAAAATAAATTTTTCTTTTCAGTTCGTTTGAATTTGACCAGCCATTGACCTTAGTTTGGCTAATTTCTTTCCCTCCTCAAATCCATTCTTTCCCTCCTATTAGCAGGACTCCTTTTCAACCTCTCCCTAATTCTTAGAAAAATCTGGAGTTTTATGTGGATATTGTTATGTCCTTCCTGAAATTTCGTGTTTATTCATATTTTGGTGGAGATAAATAATCTAATTGCAAGATATGAAAATGTTTTGGTGGTTGAAGACAATTGGGCGATTTCTCTTTTTGTCAATTTTGACACACTATAAACAACAAGAGCTAAATTTAAATCCAAGCAATAAAGAAGTACCAAATGATTCTCAAATCAGTATATTATTCGTTTTTTTGAAGGAAAAAGGCAGTGCCTGACGATTTCATTGATATACAATTTCGGTTACATGATCAATTATATCAGAAACAAATGGAAATAAATAACTAATACAAACATTATATTTTCCTAAACAAGTACTAAATGGGGATAGAGATTATGTATGGATAATGATAACTGCAGTAACATTAAGTTTTGAAAGTGTGATGTCTATGTTAGGTATTATATGTGCAATGCTGCCTACACATTAGTAGAATCAGAAGAAGTAGCGAAAGCGATCTCTAAAAGCTATTAATATTGGTTACAAACATTTTGATACAACTGCTCCTTACCATTTTGAAATGTTTTTAGTAGAGCTACAGTTGAAGTACTTCAACTTGGTTTAATTAAATCCCGAGACTAACTATTTATCACTTCTAAGCTCTGGCCCTGTGATGCTCACCCATATCGTGTTGCCCACGCTATTCATAACTTTCTAAGGTATCATATCGTACTTGCATATTACCATAAGGGAAAATAAGACTGATACTGGCGGTATATACATGACAATATTAGTAGGATTTTAGAGTGATTTTTTTTTTAAGTATGCCTATCTAAACAAGCACCATATGTCAACAACAACAAAAAAAACGTTGGTGTGTTATCTATGCACAACATAATAAGAAAGTTTAGCAATCACTAAATACTAAAAATCCGCGTGGTGTTTTGAAGAAAGAAAAAAATCTGCGATAAAATCATTGGATAATGATAACCAGTGAGTTTGAAACTCACCATCACTACGTTCTTTACGATTGAATTATGATTGAAAACTAAATGCTTTGGAAGACAAAAAAAAAAAACTACAAACGACTTTTTTTTCTTTTTTTATTATAAGCAACGGCCTGAAAACAGACTAAAGGTCAGCTTCAACTGCTGGATCTAGCCAAGCAGGAGGCATAGACCAGTACATTGAAGTTTTTTTATGTTTCGCCCATAGGGCTAACTCATGGGCAACAAAATTACAGGTTTTAGGCTGAAAAGTAAAAATACAAGCAACTAAAATAGAAGCAAAGTACCGAATATCTTTAAAGATAGTATCTGTCCTAGAATCACCATCAAAGGAACCTAAGGAGAATTGTTCCACCAGTTTTTTTGCGTCACTTTCAACAATAATATGAGACATCTTATGTTCCACAGCTTTCTTGAGTACTCCTTAGATTGCTATAGCTTCGGCTTCTTCTGCTGATAAGACTTCAAACACTAAGGCAGTACAGAGGAAAGCTTTGCTAGTGTGATCTCTCATCACATAAACTACACCATTATCTCCAGAAATGTCATCAAAGGCTCCATCAGTGTTATATTTGATCCATCCAACCATTGGGGGCATCCATTTGTGATTCAAACCAATATGACTATAAAGAGAGGTTACCACATGATTCATCCTAGTTAGGAGCATAGCTTTAGATCTTTCTAAGACAGACTTATGAGTTTCAGACAGATTTTGGAAAACCAAGTTATTTCTACTAGTCCAGATATACCAT